>KB722767.1:53498-131299 GCA_000349905.1 Volvariella volvacea V23
GAAGAGGACGAACAGGGAGACGGGGAGGAGCCGAAAGCAACAGAGAATAATGAGAGTATGGGGAAGAAAGGAAAACGCAGGGCAGGGGGAGATCTTCGATCGCAGGAGCGGGACGAACACGTCCGCAAGCGAGCCAAAACCGAGGGACGTCCAGAGGAGAAACCTTCAAAACGAAAGAGTGTAAGATTCGAAGCGGAAGAAGATCAAGACGATGACGACGATGACGAATACCATGATGCTGCCAGTGCAGATAATCACGACAGTCACGAGAGGCGGAGATCGACAAGGCTGGCTCTGCGTAGTCGACATCCTGGGCACAGCAGCAGTGGCGAGCGTAAGAAGCCGCGGAAGGTTTCTGTGCCCGCTCCCAACGCGTTCAAGCGCAAAGCGATCCAAGATGTTCAAAACGGGGCTGCTGGTCCCTCCGCACCTGCCATGCTACCTGAAAACCCGATCCCTAAACCTCAGGCTGCAGCGAACCCGCCTGGGCCGCCTACTCCACCCGCGCCGCCACCGCGGATAGTGTACCCGTGGAAAGACTGGGGCGGGCCCTGGCTTACGCGGTGGTTCAACTGCGAGGAGTTTTCGAGGGACTATATCACGTCTACCTGTGGAGAGAGGTTCGTGAGGATTTTGGATCGGTGGGCGGACTACCATGATGAGGTGGACGGGGATCATTTCCTTGGTGGTGGTGAGGGTGCGGGAGGGGGATTTGTGCCTTTGGGTGCTGTTGTGTATCCCTTTGGTGGTATGATGCCTGGTCCTGGGGCATTTGGTGCTGGTGCAGGAGAGGATGAGGGCGAGGGCGGGGACGAGGATGTTGTTGAGGAAGAAGAGTTGGATGCGGGACCGATACTGCTGCAGGACTTGGGTAACATTGGGCACGATAGCGATTACGGCGATGGGAGTGAAGAGGATGAAGATGATAGCGATGAGGATCCAGACGCAGAGGCCGAGATTAGGAAGTATGGCGTCGTGCTTATCGATTTCAACGAGGCGAGAGTTGGGCGAGAGATTATGAAGAGGAAGGAGATCGCCTTGATGTCCCGTGAGGCACGACCTGACGGTCTAGGATTAGCAGCGGTTGGAGCGGCGGATGTTGAGCCGTATTTTGGCTGGATGGAAGAGGAAAAGTGTTATAAGCGGGTTGTGGTTGGCAAGACGCCATCATGTGGGTGGTTCAAGGCTCTGAAGGAAAGAAAGGGTCAGACTCCCGTCTGGAAGCAACCTGAGATAATCCGTGAGGAACGTGCTCGTGCTCGTAGGCCTGGACATGAACATGCGGATGGGGATCCCAGCGCCGATGCAAAAGGCAATGGCATTGGAGATGGAACGGCTGCTACGAGCGACGGAGACGAGAGCGCATATTCTAAAACGGATGCCTTGTGGAAGGAGCGCGATGAAGCCTTTTTGGCTGCAATGCAGAGTATCACCAAGCACCCGCTGTATGAAGATGATTTACCGTCCTACGAGTACAAGGTTAAGAGCGGACAAATCACCAGAGTCTATGAGAAGGATAAGGTCGAGATCAATAGCGAAAGCGGTACCCAGAATCAAGTCAACCCGAAAACACGGACCAAAGCGATACCCAAGAGCGATATGATGGGTGCGGAGAGTTACAGAATGCTCCAACGAAATAGGGATAAAACCAAGGAGTTCAACGACGGAGGGGTGTTTTCAAAAGAGGTTATCTCGACGTTGCCTTATCTTGAGATCGTTTCGAAAGAGAAGTTCAATTACGAGGCGATTTCCATTGACGAAGAAAGAATCCTTGGGTTCAGAGTGAGTTTCTTGTTGACCAACTCGGTCATACCACGTTATTTGCACGCTTGGACCAACCCCCTGTGGCTAATTCCACTGAGTTACAGGTCAATGACGATGGCGGAATGTCCCCACAATGGTTTGATGTGCTATACTTTGGCTGATTGTTGATTTCCTTGGGAGGTGTTCGCCTCACCTCACTTCAAATGAATTCACTCTGAAATAGTTGCTTGATAGAAACATAGTGATAATACAATTTGGATAATGTAATAGATCAGTATATTCAAAGCAAGGTACCAATCAAAAGAGAGGCGTTTGATTGGATGAATCTGGTTGCAGACCTGTACTTACAGGCTTAGGACCCATGCCTCCGGCATGATGCATGAAGCTTGACGGTTTGTTCGACAGTGGGGTTCATCACGCAAACGTCAATAGAGAAATAAGGCGACTTTCCCACAATCCTTTGTCTCTCCTCAGTCATCTCGTTTCATTTTGTATCATCCACTTCGGGCATTAGCCCTCCCATCTGTACACAAAACCCGTGAGTCTTTGTCCACCCCCTGTCTACTAAGTTTGAGAGACGACACTCGTGCGCTACAAAACCAAATTTACCTTTGTTCTCCTCAGCGATTTTGCTCGCTGTGATTCTCTGCCTAGTCGCCTGCATGAGGTCAAAGGTGTACCGAGGAAGTAGACATAATATTGACGCGAACGTTGACGACGCAGGGTACACTCAGAGCTTCTCCAAGTGGTGCTTCCTATAGTACGAGTTTGGTTCCGGCTTGTGTCACAAACCGCATTGCCCTCACACCGATTTGTTCAGGTCGTAGGCCTAGGTTGGGTCTTGGAATGTCGAACAAAAGGCAGTAATTTAGTTGCTCTGGGATACGAACAGTCCATGGTGCCGACAGGAGTGAAATCACGCCACCATGGATAATGAAAATACACACGGAAATGAGAAACTGGAGGTTCATACCCGACTTATTCGTAGATGAGATAGTCACGGTTGGACTGGTGATGCACGACCGAAACCTCTGAAGCCGGTGGACAACAAGAGCAAATAATAGATGGTGGCTTATATTCATTCGAGTGGTTCCTGCACCGTGCAAGGACCTACGTAGACGCTCCGTGCTTGACGTCACTCAAATGCCTCCAATCCTAGCATTAATGACCAAGGTCTTTCACATGGTGCAAGACTGAGCTCCAACACCCATTTGAGGGCCACCTCCGAGTCAGTGGTAAGCACGAATAGAAGAATAGAGACGCGCAACCCACACATTTCATACCACCTGTTCCACACTCCATTGACTGCGCATTTATGGTCCAAAAGCTATTTGCGGCGTGATCAGATGCTGCCAAGATAGCATATTGTTTCAAACTCTCCTGAGTTGGTATGCGTACGGTTACCCTGAAGCATTAGTGGAGTAGCACTTTTACCCAAGCACTTCGTGCTATCGGCATCCTATCAGGTTGAGGTATGACCCCAAACCTATCCATTTCCACTTCTGCTTTAAACCATAGCATTACAGTGCTCCACTTCACATTCAGATGCGAAACTACCTGAGGCGAATGCAGGTCCTGCTTCACATGCAACTACAGGAATATGATGGAACATCTCCCACTTCTCACTACCTCGCAGTATGTCAGCATCGCATCACATGTTGGAGTAAAATCTCAGTTACCATTATTCCCCACAAACCACTGACGAATTTTGGAGTGCATAGCGCAGTCTCTATTGCCCAAATGAAGAACTATACAGATAAGCTTTCACTGTATGAGCGTATACAACTAACCATGTTCAAGTGCGGAATCTGGGGATAAAGCTATATACTTCGTCACACGTGTCACGAAGCCGACTGTGTAATGTCTCCTCCTCTCACGTAACGACCACCATTATATTACTTATACTGCAGTAGCATGTCAAAAAGTCCTCATTGTACCATTGCTCAACCATTTAAATCCGTTAATGGCTGCCACCCACTCGATAATGTCTTTCGACACAAATCCCTCATCATATTCTGATTCATCCGCCACCGATAAGATCATTGAGGCACTTCACCTCATGCTTAATGTACAAGACTCCTTGTACAAGGCGAGGGATGGAGTGTCTCGCATTGATGCAATCGCTGGAACTGACCTTTTGCAGTCACTTTGTAAATTGGAGAAGGTAAGATTTTCTTCCCTTACTTTGGTTTCGGTTCCTATCACAGTTCATACATTTGTTAAGGACTATCTTGAATTTGTCAACTCCTGCTGAGCAGCATCCAACAAATTAAAGAGCAAAGTTTCTGGTATGCTCTTGCCCGCTTCCAAATTCTGATTTGACATATTTCCCAATTTCAGTTTTTGTGAAGGTCATTGTCTCCCTTTCCTATGACAGAACCTATCCACTTGGTCAGCGAATCAAGAGTGCCGATATTGCTGCAGAAAAGGTAGATTATAAATCATTGAACAATATAAATTACCTTCCTAATGCTTAAGAGATTACACACGCAGAGAACAAGTTGCACCTGAATGATACCAGGGTAACAAAAGTACAGGAAGAGTTGAAAAAATTACACGATGCACTTGCCATTGCACAAAATGATGCTAAAAGAGCTATGATGGCATGCTTGACTGTGCTGGACAACGAAATTGAAGAGATAAAGAACAGCCAATGTGTTACAGCAATGTTACCTTAATGTGTCGATCAGAGTTTGACAGAGGTACCTAAGTATGTCCATCGAGAGCAAGTAAGATGACAAGAGCAATTGAGGCCGACAATATGTTGAGGCAGGGTCCGTCAAAGGCATTAATGAGGTAAGTCGAGATACTATTCGCACAGCAAAGTATGAGAGGATACAAGAGGTCAAGCTAAGGTTCTATGCTAGGAAATGGGAGTATTTATACATCCGTGTGGTATTAGGTTTGGCTATGAGAGAAAATATGGTACTTGAATTATATGTACACATAAGCTAAGGACATGTAAGCTATACATGCGTACACTACTATATGGAGGAAAGCTATTGTAGTTACTGAAAGTGGTTGTAACTACTTGAAAAGAAAATGAGTCCGATGTGAAGTCCAAAAGTGAAACAATAGTCTGAAAGCACACAAGCTGAATGACGGTTCCTCACCATCATAACACAATGGCAGTGAGTTGCATAAGTTCAATTGCAGACGAGTCTTTATTTATGCTATTAACTGAATTCTAAAATGTATGGTATGTCTTTATACTGCGACCTATCAAATCCTTTGCTTATTCTGTCTGTGCAACCAAACTTCAGCTTGTTGCTTTGAAAAATTAGCCCTCAAAGTACATGGCATGAGGTGTGTAACAATCAAGCCCTTCTAGCCACTTTCTTGTTGACTGTTGAGATGCTCAGATCACATTGTACCTTGTGAGATTTCATCAACTATTCACAGCTGATGAATGGCTCATGGTCATATCTGTTCAGATGAGTTTATTGCCAACATTTGTTCAGATGGGTTTGTTGCCGGCATTTGCTCAGATGGGTTTGTCACCGGATACTCTCACAAGATTAATGCCTGAAGTGAGCTTTAACAGCTAAGCAGGAGGAACTTCAAGTGAAGATGTTTGAGTAATACAGAGTTGGTTCAGAAGCTGACTCGACTTTTGACCTATTCAATAGGGTCATCACAGAAATCAATAACATTACCATCCAGGTCGAGAGTCTTGTTGGCCAGCTTAACTATTTCAGGGCGGTATGGGATAAGGTCTGTAAAAACTCCAAACTCAGCTTCTTGTACTAAATCTGGTACAATACTTATAGCTTGTTGCGGATTCGAATGTGCTGAGTAACTATTTGACTGAAAATGGGCCCAATGAGCAAGTAAGACAACAGGTGATGTGTAAGCCATATAAGCTGACGATATTTCTTAGGTATTTCTTGAGCACATATGTGCTGAATCTGATATATATGTCAGCATTCTTCGCACTTTAGATGATTTCTGCCTGTGTGTCTGATACTTAGTACATGTATTTTTGTATTATAAATATCTACATATCAAATTGTTGTATTTTTTTCAGCGTACAAGAGGCCAACTTGGTGTTAAATCCAATGTGTTGATTTCCTGTATCGTGAATGTCACTAGCCTTACATACACCAAAATACCTGAAAAGAATATCCACCCAGATCCTTAATGGTAGATTGACTTTGCAAACAAATCCTAAGTAGTTTTGGAGTGTGATATTATGCAAACCACTGTAATCCAAGACATGGTGACTACACATACCCTTCAATTGAAGATCTGTGTCACCAATGTGGACCTAGAACACTGAAATTTTCTTAATAAAGCTTTTGAACTCAGGTCTTCCTCCAGCATCCACTTTCTTTACCCATATCACATACATATATAATGATTACCCCACTACTAAACCCACTAATACATTTGCCGGCTTGAACAACAATGTGACCTTGGAGAAGATTATGACCTTTGATGAAGCTTCTGTATACCTGAACTCAGAGAATTTGGAAATTTGCAAAATAATTAAGAAGGAAATGGAGATGCTCAGTAAAACAGTAATAAAGATTGACTACAGTTTCACTAGTGTCTACCAGCGCTTGGAGCAAATTGGTAAAATAAAAGTTGACTGTGATGGCTGGGGCGATGTACAATCTTTGGTGTCAAGATGGAAAGAACTGCATAATGTAAGCTCAGTTATTATTCTTATCATTTATACAAACTTTTAGCCTGGCTGACTGCAAGTTGTACTTGCTTATTTAGGAATACGAGAAGCTCTAACATCAGTCCCAAGAAACAGCCAACCATGCAAAGGTCAAGATACAAAGTAAGTTTGTTATGTCTTCTAGTACGATAGGCTACTAAACCATTTATGCAGCATTTCTCAAGGTTGTACTCCCTATTATCAATGGACCTTATAAAATGGGAGAAAAGAAGGAAGTGCTTGGCCAATATATTGGTGTATGTCTTTGCTTAGGTTACTTGAGACAGCACTAATCTTGAAGCCCAGTCAGAAGTCAGGCAATATAAAATGGATTTTTTGAGATTTAGTGTCAGTTTCTAAGGAAAATACTGTGAATATTGTAGGTTTGCACAGAAATAGAATGATATTCATGATATTGTGAGGTTTTCATGCTGGTGTTTTCCATTTTCTCAGATATTCTTCTGGCAGTGTCAGAAATATCGCTGAATATCTACTAGAAATCGAAAATGTGGATCCATTACTTGCACGAAATTCTACTTACAGGCACGAAATCTACGAAAATACAGAAAGTATAGAAACACAGTCAGACCCGAATTTTCACTAAGTCCAAAGCAGGAAGACAATGCAAAAGTAGTGGTAATACAGTGGGAAGTGTGAATCATGTAAGCAGTGAGGGTAGGGAGTCAATGGCAGGGTGCTTAGCTAGTTAAAGTGACACCCTAGAGAGAGATTAGGTGTGACCATGGTATCTATAGCATAAAACTCACATTTTGGTGTGCAGCTTCCTGGTGTTTCTATAACAAGATGTTGGGAGAAGCTATTAGCATAAAAACAACAACGTACCACCTTTTCCAACTCCTTCAAACCCTTCCAATATGTCTCAAAGTCACCCGGCTCACCCTTGGGGTGTTTACCCACCCATTTTGTATAAGCATGATCTCTGTTGAAGGAATAAGAATTATTGCAAGGAATGAGATGAGAACTTACTTTGCTGCTGAAGGACAGCCACTCTTTGGAGCAACAAGGATGGGTCTAGGTTCTGACAAAGAACTGTTTGGTGCAGCACTTTGTGTTGCACATTTATCTTTCTTCTGGGTGGAGATGATTGGTGGCAGGGATTTGGGAGGTTGAGTTTGGGCCTCCATTGATGTGGTAGCTAACTTATTGCATTGCTGCTGGGGTTTCAGAGCTGGTACTGGGGGTTTGGTTAGTTCGTCATCATCAGAAGGGCTGCCTCTGCCATGTTGATCACTTAACATATTTGATGCAGCAGATAAAGTGTGGCAGTGATGTGTAGTAGTTTTAGTATATGATGTAGCTTGAATACTATCAGTTTCCAAGTCTGGTTTGTCCCTGCCAACATGTTAACACTGCAATAAGGCAAAGAAACACCTATGTGGAGTTGGAAATCTGAACAATGGGTTTTTTACCCTTCCAAACATTGTTTTTTGATGTGGTGGTAATAGGTATTGCCAGAGTCGATGCTGTGGGAGAAGCATGAGTACAAGGGGGGTTGTTAGGCCAGGTAGAAGTATGAAATGTGTTTGGTGTGTCAGTTAAAGTTTGATAGTGGTGCTTAATGGCTTTATGTGGTTGCTGCTCACTCTCTAATTCTAGCTCATTCCTGTAGGTGTATTATTAATGTTGTAAAGGATGGGGAGGGGCCTACATGGGATCAGAAATATGAATCATAGGTCTTTTGACCTTTGCAACAGCCTTTTTCGGTGTGGCTATTATTGGGATTGATGTTGTAGTAGGGGTAGATTGTGTTGAGGCACTTGAACACTTTGGAGCTTGTATTGCTTGCATGAGCCTATCATCTGAGTTCTCTCTAATAAAAATAGTGAGTATATGCACAAAAAAAAACAAACAGAGTGAAAATCTAATGTTGCATTGTCAATGCAATAATCTCCTTCATCCATCCTGACCAGACTGGGGTTGTTGAGGACCTCTGCTCCCTTGTCCTTGATCTGCTGGTACTTAATTGGTTATATCTCAATTTCAAATTCATTAACTTTGCTTTGGTTGCTAACCTTTATTTTTTTTTGCTTGGAAATGCTTTACTGGTTTAGCTATTGGTTGTTTTTCAGCTTCACTTTTATCTTTGACTTGGTTATGCTCAATCTGCAGCTTCTTTGATGCGGTGGTACTCTTGTTCCAGTGGGACTTCTTCCAGATAGGATAGAGCCACGACGTCCACAACTGGAGCTTCCAGTAGCCATCATCACAGTAGCCAAATTCAGAAAAGAGGTGGATCATTTGACCAGAGTAATAGTCTCAAGTGACATTAGCAAACTTCAAAGCAGACTTGGGTGCTAGGTCATGTACATGAAGTCCATTAATGATTTGTTTAGCTTTATATGACATGCTTGAATGCCGGCCTTGCAAAAGTGTTTTTCCATCAGCTGTAGTCAGATAAATGTGATGGGGTGTGTTATTGGTGGCAGATGGTCATTTAATGTGTTTAGGAATAGTGAGAGCATTTGTATTAGTTGGTTTTTCTTCTTTAAAGTTATCTCATTCTCAGTATGGAACATCAGGGAAGTTTTCACGGCTTAAAGGATCTCAAGGCTCGAGGATGAGTGTTACGGGACAACTGACCAACAAGGGATCTTTGTAGGAGAAAAGTCTCAATGCTGAGGTTGAGCGTATTCAGATGATAGTGGTATCAGTCTAAGAGACAGATTGATTGATCTGAGGAGTGAAACCCAGAGATACAAGCCTTATATATATGAAGATTATATGTACGTATTTGTTATTGTTTGTAGTGCATTGACTAATTGATCTATCAGCCTGATGAAAGTTATGTGACTACTTAGAGGCCCAATAGCTAAGTATAGTACTGTGTACATAACTAGGAGTATTCTAGGATATTCTACAAGGTACAACATATGATGTAAGTCATGATGTAATCAGAGATCTACCAAGAGTTCTAGAGTATTCTGGAACCAACTAATGAGGTCATAATAAATGATGACTAAAGGATGTCAATGAAAGGTATGGAATATGGTAAGCGCTTATGCTAGTGCATTATGAGTAACTGCTCAAGGTGTCTAGGGACACTTGAGGAATAACCTAAGGGTTAACTGCTCTAGGTGCTTAAAGCTTGACTAGCACTTAAGGTAAGAGGGTGTCTATGAGATAGCCACTAGGTAGTAGTAACTTGGTATATCTAAGACTTATAACCAGTGCTTAGAATACAAGAGTGTGAAGACATTTAGGAATGTTACTACTAGGGCATATAATGTAACCTAGAAGGTAATAGCCACTTATAATGTCCAAGGTAAGGTAGTTATTTGTGTTATAAGGACAACCAAGCTTAAAGACAAGTGCTAAAAAGGTGTGAGGTGATAAAAAGGAAGGGGTAATTGGGTGTTGATGATATAATCATGCAACAAATATGACCAAATATGGAAAACTGTGACAATGAGGAGGCCAGTTTCAGGGTCAAGATAAGATGGTGAGGTGGAATGCTCTTTGATTGCATTATGAACCGTTTCTCTGAAAGGAATAAGAATAAGAGAAGCTAAA
Organism: Volvariella volvacea V23; assembly: GCA_000349905.1. Lineage (NCBI taxonomy): Eukaryota > Fungi > Basidiomycota > Agaricomycetes > Agaricales > Pluteaceae > Volvariella > Volvariella volvacea. The sequence continues at coordinate 63,460 of KB722767.1, forward strand.
TGATGATACTTACTGAAGAGAATCTTTGAGTTTCGCAATCTCCCTGCCATCTTATTAGATAGATGCATATATTTAAGAAAAATCAGCCACATATATAGCAACAAGCACCTAAGTCTCAAGCTCCTTGATTTTTGTCTCCAATGCTCAAAGAAGAGTGCTTTTTTGGTGGAGAGTATTCTGCAGCTCCTGAGTTTGTATTTTCAAGTGAAGGTATGCAAGATAGCTGTGTCTTTCAAGTTCTTCAGCTGAAATTTGGACAATGTTGTATGTCAGCCCCATAGATTCAAGGAAATTGTTGCTCTAGATGTTGCCAAGCTGGAGGTTTTGATGGAATACAGGGTTTGTTGTCATGTCCATGGTCAAAGAAGAAGTCAAGTATATGCAGGTCAATAATTTGCCAAGTTAAATCTGGCATGGTGGCTTTCTGGACCATTTTAACATTTTAATGACTTTTGACAACTTGCCTGGCTCACAATGTCAATTTCACTATGGGGAGTGTATCACAAATATATAGAGATTATCTAAGATTGTAAATAGACTATAGTTACACTGTTTTAGCCAATAAAAATGAATCCTCCACCACTTTTTAATACCTTGGTGCAAATTTTTCTGGCTATAAGCTTGCTAGCTATTGATAGGAAAGAATCCACAACTTTTAAACTATTTTTCATGTCAATAGAGATGAATTCCTAATGATTGGTCTCATTACTTTGAGGTGAAATGTTGTTATGCAGTTTTTGCAGTAGCTTTGACCATGTTCCCACCTCCTAATTGAGTGAAAATTCAAGTTCTATCATTAATAAAACAGTTTGTACTATGAATTCTATAATCTAGCAGCTTCAAGAAACTCCTCATACTCTTCATCATCATCCTCCAAGTCAAGATGAATAGCTAGCTCCAGACCTGGCTTTTCAACAACAAAATATTGGTCCAGTGGTTATAAAACCTCTCAATTTTCACCAAATTCAAAATCTGGAACTATGGCAATAACAGAAATAATGTCAGTGACATCAAATACCACCAAAGAATTGTTTCTGCCATGGGTACACATATAAACTGTACCAAAGGATTCCTCTAGGAAATTTCTATCTTGTGCAGAATACATTGAAGCAAGTGCAAGGGTGCAGACCAATCCAGGATGGGCATCCTCAAAATTTAATTTGAAGTAGTACCAAATTTCTGCAAATCTTATAGCTTCATCTGTTATTAACTACAACACAATCAATTTAACTTGACCAGTGGAGTAGTGATAAAAACACACCCTAATATTCCGTGTCCTCTGCAGTGTGTGTGTTAATCTTTTTTCAGCCCAGAGAGACTGTGCAATTTGTTGTTACGATGGGTAGAAACCGTCAAATCAGCTTGTGTACTCTCGGACTATCGTTTCACTTTCAGACTTTCTCTCAGGACTCAGTTTCGTTTCAAGTAGTTACAATCACTTTCGGTAACTACAATAGCTTTCCCCCATCCAGTAATGTACATGCGTATAGCTTACGCATCCTTAGCTTACGCGTCCTTAGCTTACGCGTACATATGACTCGAACACCGCATTTCCTTTCTTAACCAAAAACCTAATAAAACGAACAGTATAAATACCTCTTCTCTCTAGCATAGAACTTTAGCTTGACCTCCTGTTTCCTCTCTTGTATCTATCTCGTACTTCACTGTGCAAATCATATCTCGACTTACCTTATTAACACCTTTGACGGATAACCGACTCAACGTCTTATTGGCCCCAATCGCTCTCGTCATCTTACTCGTTCCCGACAGATGTACTTAGGTACCTCTGTGTATCAGGGTCGACGCGTTAAGGTAACGTCGTTATAACATTTGTCCATTGGATAGTTGCAATCATTCCTAGCATACAACCTTTTGGTGGGTTGCCCATGTATCACTTTCTGGCTAATCTTGTAGATCCCAGTAAGCCAAAATAGCAGCTGCTTCAGGTGCTGTAACTGGATGAGGGACATTGTCACAGGCCCACAACAAGTGGTAGCCACCACCACAATCAAGTGATCCTGCAGGCTCTTTATTTGGTGAGGATACGAGACCAAGATCTGGAAAAATAGCATTGACAGTATTTAGTTGAGATCAAAGAATTCCATGCTGGGTTAGATTAGCAAATGGGTTTGAATAACTTTGTACTTCTCAGACAATGTTTCCAATGAGTGCCTCTATTGGCCACTGTGAATAGACAGAGAGAGGACCCTTGTGAATGGTTTCTGGTCTAATGTGTGTGAGTAAATGAAGACATGGTCAAACAAGGTGAATACAGTCAATGTGCCATTGGTAGTATAGAGTTTCAAACTCAGTTACCACCTGAGTCAACAAATTAGTTCCTTCTCTAATATCTGATCTTGATAGAGAATACTGTTGGAAGAGGTGACAGGCACAAATGAACTTGCAGTAGTGCTTCCAGTAGTGCTCTGGAAGAATGTTGTGCAAAAGTGCAGGCCCAAGCCAATAGATCCAGAGAAGAAACTCCCAAGCTTTGTAGCCTGAGTTTTTTTTTTTCTGCCAGATTTCGAGGAGCATGACCAAACGATGATGGGAGATATGGTGTACAGTGAGCAACAGCCTTTCTGTGTGCAGCCCAGGCATCATCAATGAGGGTCAGCCATTCCCAATTTTCGTGGCTATCCTGCCCAACTGCCTTGATTTCGCCATGCCAAAGGCCGATCCATAGCTCTGGCTCATTGAGTGCGAGGAGGTGCATGATGTCGAGAGCAAAAATATTGGGGATTCTGAGATAGGGTGTAGGCGTGATGTAAAGTCCACTAAAGATGGTGGGGCGTGTAATCCCAGTTGCTAGGTGCAGCCTTTTGTATTGGGCCTGGTTTTGAGCACCACACAGCATCTTGAGGTTTTTCTCGTAGTGCTCAACAGGATCTTTGTGTGTATTTTTGAGATCGGATGGGGTAATGTTGGGATGTGCAGACTTGGTATAAGTCGGATCCAAGGGCTTTAGCATGACAGGATAATAGTGCTTGTCTCCAGGTCAAAATCTACCTGGAAATTCGCACCGTAAACGACAGCCACGTCATTCAGAATGCCCAACATATCCAGCCGAACCTGCTAGAACAGGCCCATCAGCACCATAAAGAACCATATGAACACGAGAAGTCAAAAATGACTCTGTTGATGCATCTCAGATCCGCAACTTCTCGCGCTGAATTGACAAGAGATGGAATAGCCCAGGAAACATGAATGAGTTGAGGTTCTTGGGAGAATTTGGTCCTGGGATGAAGCATCCGGGAAACACATATGATTTTTTGTAGTGGATGTCGGGGGAAAGGTTGTGAATGATGTAGATGTAGACAAACATGGAAGAATCCTTGCTCTCAAAAAGTTGGGCCCCATTAGCTGAAATCTGAATGAGAATATCATTGTCATTAATCTCACCATGCTGTACAGCTTCAAGATAGTCCATGCCACAATAGATATCGTCGTATTCTTCAATTTTCCCATTGTGTGTCCGGAGGTATTCAAGAATTTCATCGGTTCTTTTGGTATGGTGCTTCATACAAGTTGCTGATTCAGGAGACCGATAAAGAGCCTGTAAAATTGGCCCAATGGGAATTGTAGCAAATTGGCATCATGGAGTGCGCCAAGTATCATTACCTCCCTCCTCATATCGAGCCTCATTGCAAATTGGGCAGTTTTCGAGGTCGGAAAAGGGGCCAGTGAAAGCGGCACATGAATTGGTGCACATATCATGATAGATTGGCACGATCCCACTCAGCCATTCGATTCGGCGCTTCACAACATCGAAAGAACAAGGATTCTTTCCATATTCCTCTCGAACAGCTGTACACATCTATATTTTATTCAGTGGCACGTAAATCAAGCTAATTTAAGTGTACAAACCTGCTTATACAAGTCGCGCGAAACATTTGCTAGGGCAAAAAATGCCTGCAGTAAAAAGCGAAGATCTGGGTCTTCGAGATCCAATTCAATTTCGGGTAAGCCTCTGCGCAGCTCCTCGATAGCCTCGGCACTCATCCCACTCTCTTCAAGGGTAGCTTTCTCAAGAAGTTCAATAAATTGGGCAGCAATCCGAATTTCAAGAATTGGTAAGTTGATTCCAGGTATTTCCGACTCTCCTGGTGGCTCGGAGGGCTGTGTTACATCGCTCTGCTGTGTACTTTTCACCGATTGGGAAGTACTATCATCTTCATACTCTCCTGGGTTGTCCAAGGTGTCCTCATCCTCATCAACCTGTACCTATCCCAGTCCATAGGCAAAAATACAAAAAAAATATCAGGCATTGTCGACATACCCTTTGCTCCATAAAATCCCTCACATCACCCCACATGTCATCCCATTTATCATCCAACTCCTCGACAACCTGTGACCCACTGGGCTCATCCAAGAGTTGATTAAAGCCCTGAAAATCTTTGTCACTCGAGGTATGTTGATAGATTTGGAGTTCGTCGTTGTCGTCGTCACGTCCAGAGCTGGATTGTGCCACATCACTGGCCCGGGAGGGTGTCACTTTGATGCCAGCACTACTCTGGTTTGCCAAGTATGCATCAAGCAGCATGCCCTCCTCGTCCCTTGGAAAATCTCGCCGGATTTCGTAGTGAGTAGGGTTGCGAGAGGTCATTTTAGGGGAGGGGTGTCGAAATAGAACAGAAATCGAATTAAATTGAAGGAAAATCACAATATACCTCACTATCACCGACCCATCACCGACCCATCACCGCCAAAAATCGCCGAATATCGAAGGAAATCCAGTTTATTGCAAATAATCTACGAAATATAGACCGACTTTCGACTGGGGAAGCTTGAAGGTCCGCACTCCAGGTATTAAAGAAGTTTTCAGAGAACGGCCAGAGCTACACCAACAGCTTTTTGAATCTAAAAAAAGATGTAGCCGCTTTCAAAAAGGATCTTGAGATCTGCATCAGTGACCTGCCTGCCAGGAGGCAGAGCAGAGTAACTGAAATTAACTTGGAAATCGACCAGCTGGAAAAGGAACTCAGCAAGTGTGTTCAATCTCGTCCTTCTCAAATATACCACTAACTCGTACTTCTTTAGGTTAGATGGTTTCGTGAGTCCTTATTTTCCATTTCATACTTTTTGGACTCAGATCAACTCCTTTGCAGTTTTCACGTACGTGGGAGGCCATTAAGCTCGATCATGGTCCCATAATTGCCGGTGTTGGCGGCATTTGTTCTGCCCACAAGCGGCGTGGATTCTTCTAGTTCGTTTATTTTGGTGCGACACTTTCATGAAGTGGGAGCTTATGCTTTATCAGATCACCGGAGTTATTTCCGTTGGGTATGGAATATATACTGGGAATCAAGAGTGTAATCGCCTACGTGAAGGTATCTCCCAAAGCGTGCTTGTATTACTAATTTATATGTTCTATTAAGAAACGCAAAAGAAGATCACAAAACTGAAGGATGAAAGGGCTGCACTTGGACCAGAGCTTATCAAAGATGTTTCGAACGAATGGGAGATGTTTCATCAAGAACTTTCCATCATTGTGGACCGCTTGGATGCTATACATCAAATTTACCACGCAGTTACTTTTTTTTTTCTTTGCTTCATTGGCGAGCCACACAGACTTATATCTGCCAATAGCTTGTATATGATGCACTCGCATTGCAGGATCGACTAGAGGATACGATATCCATGGATTCTGAGCTTGTGGGTTCCCAAATCACGTACAGAGAGTAGATACTGACAAGCACTAGATCCTCAAGCAGAGTATGTCATCGACGAAGTCCACGTGGAATGCGCTGTACATGGCACTTGATCAGTATAGCCTCAACGTTTCCTCCTGAGCAAGTACAGCTGCAACTGAATGGAGTAATGGATGCCGGTCTTTACTGTAGGTACTAATAGGTTCCATTCTATTCAGTGTTGTACCCCATGCATGTAAGCCGTTATCATCCTCTCCTGAAAATAAAATCCTTTGTGTGTAGCATCTACTCTAGTAGATTCTGGCTAGATTACTCGGAAGACAAGTGGTATGTTAGTTCCCCAAGCCGCCACCACCGCCTACACGCCATTCGGTTTCGGTGCTCATGGCCGCCCTCAACTGACGAAGGGTTATAAAACCTGAAAGACTCGATGGATGGTAAATGGTCAACCTTCCCACTTGATTCCATTTGTTTCCACATTCATTCGTTCATATGCTCCTTTGAACTTCTTATTTTACAATCCGACTTTTTCATCACTTGAATTACGTCCGTCCGTAGATCTGTGTACACTTCTTCCCGAATGATATACCACGTGCTCACGGTTAGGCATTCCCCTTTCTTTCGTGAGCCTGGTCTTAAACACCCACCATCAAATCTACACTCTCTAACAAAAACATTATGAGGTTAGTCGATCCCATCCTCTGTTGAATATATGCACATTTACACCCATGCGCTATTAGTCACAATTCTACGTGAGTCTCGTTTTGAGGGCCCCAGGTCCCTTTTGACGGAAACGCACAAGTGACCTCTTCGCAATCGCTCTGTTGTGAGTTAGGCGGTTATCTTGATGTGGCTCCTGGTCTAATCTCTTTGAACGCAACCGGATTTGTGGGAAAAATCACCTTTATCCTCTCCGGTTACTTCGGAGATACACCGCTAGTACAGAACTTCAAGGAGGAAGTGAAATATCCGCGCTCCGTGACAGACGCCGAGGTACAGCTTGTCCATTTACACTGCGCAAAGTGGTTGAGATTAACCTCCCCTCAAGTTTGTAGACTCATTGTCTCAGGCCGAGGATGAACTGGTAGGGCATTGAATTATCTTTACTTGAGTGCTAATCCCTCCCAAGGCCAGGAAATGGTTGACCGATCCCGATTTTCCATATCGATGTTGGGTGCGCTCTCTGTCACATAGTCAACTTGAGAGCGGGGACGACGATCCCTACCAAGTTGGTATCGAGCGTCGTGGCATATTGACCTCCTGGAAATCGCTCGCATGGTTCATCCTTGTTGACGGTATGCAGAGAAATGAAGTGGACATACGCAGAGGAGTGGATAACGTGATTGACATGGCGTTTTCGTTGCGAAGTGGATCGAAACACCTGTTTCGGTAGGTATACCCGCCTCTGTCGAGTGTGCATGTCCTCTACATTGGATGTTTAGTGTAGACCGGAAGCTGCCTTTACCTCAAGAGCCGTGGAAGGTCACTGCAAGTTCTGTAGCATTGATGATGCTACCTTCGGACTGGGCCATTTCCCTAGAGACGCTCTCCGATCCGCACGTGTTTTGCTCGGACGCTACTCCAGGCTCCATCATTGCGTTTGCTTGTGCCTATTCGGCATACGATCGTTCAGCGGCTGCGAGGCAACTCGCACTGTCACTGTGCTCAGCCCAGCACCAGTTGCGGGCCATAGAATTTGACGAAGGTCCGGTGTTTAGGGCAATCTTCTGCGGCGATGCGTTTTCGATCTACGTATCTGAATGGAACTCGGGCAAGGTCGTAAGTGAATGTCCTTTTCCTTGGCCGAGTTTCTGATCCGATAGGACAATAAAGCGTGTACACCCTACAAGCGTACAGTTCAGCTTTAAACATTTCATCGGGTTTCTGAGGTGCTATTTTCCTCTGGAAACTGTCAGAACATATGTCCAGAGAGGATGTCTCGCAAGTGGGACACTGAAGCTGGTCGAAAGGAACTTGGGAAGAGGGGTCTTTAGGCGTCTCATTGGTGACGCGAGGGAGCAGAAGAGACACATCCTAACGTTGTAATTGCTGTATATATATTTCTCCTTACTGGACGAGGTCCTCCGAGGATCCCATTTTGGGTGAACGGGCAACAAGAACAAACAAGAGTCTTGTCCTCACCGCGCCGCACAAATCTATGCACGCCCCAATGTCCTCGTCCTCATCCACAACGGCACCCACAATCGACACGCTCCCTCCCGAGCTCCTGGGCCACATCTTCTCCTACCTGCCCTCGAGCGACATCCTCCACTCCGTCCTGCTCACGAGCAAGCTGTTCCACCATGTCTATCTCACCTCGTCGGAGCTGAGGAAGAAGGTCGAGGTCGAGTATGCAGGCGTGAGGTGGAATCCGAGGTTCGATTATCAGGCCTGGCGCGCTGGATCGGTTGGTGCGGGCGATAGGCTAGGCGTTGTCGATCAGGCGAAGGGTGTGTATCTCGACTTCGGTGTCCTCCCAGGTAGTGACCACAGCATATACAGCCGCCACCAAACCTGCGCTTCCACTCCCACCATCCTCGACCGAGACGCTCTCGCTTCTGCGATCGCGGGACCGTGCCTGGTCATCGTTCACATACAAGTTCAAGATCCACATTCCAATCACTCATCGCGTCTCCGGGATATACGATCTAACTCCCGATGTTTACTTCCTCGGACGGGCGTTCGATGCCGGCAGCGATCAACTCGGTCTATCGGGCATCCCGCTCGGTCCGTTTGAGAGCGGCGGCGTGCGGTACATGAGACTGCCCAGCGAAGGGGACAAGAACAAAGCAGGGAACGGGTTAAAGTCGAGCTTTGTTTGGGGAGAGATCACTGTCCCCGGAAAGACTATACGAGATTTCGGGACTGCACTCGAAGAGCACGACCTTGTCGCTCTCGTCACTTCGTGCGTTCCGATCCCCACATATCGAATTCTACGATGTACTGACCTATCCTTCAGATGCCCCTGCGAAAAACCGACATCCAATCTGCCTTCATCAGACTGCCCAGACCCCAATGCCAAAAATCCGCTTTACTATCCCCATCCGACCCACTCCACCTTTATCACCTCCACCTCCACCTCCACCACCCGGCCGCGCTACGTCTCCCTGCAAATCCATCTCCACCACCTCTCCACAGGCCAGCCTCACACCCAAGCTGCACACCCTATACTCCCCGTGCACATCTACGGGATAGAGTACGGCCATCCGAGTGTGAGCATTGAGATTGTAGGGAGGTACTTGGCGCTGGCTGTTACGTATTCGGATACGTCGGATGATGAGCTGGATGGGATGGTTATCTGGGATTGGATCAAGGGCGTTAGGAAGAGCGTAAGTGCGCATCGGGGTTGAGCGTGTTTGTGTTCTGATGAGTTCTCTTTTTAGACGTGGATCAAGACTTCGAACACGGGTCTGACATTTTTAACTGAGACGCTCATCTTGCATCCGAATATTCCGGAACATTCGTTTGATGTGTATGAGATTCTTCCGGAAAGGGAGAAAGAGAAGGGCCGGGATAAAGCCAAAGCCAAGGTCAAGTCTGGTGGTAGGAATAGAGACAGAAGGGTGTCCTCTGGAGAGGGATTCGTTCCCAGTCATATGAGAAACGAGGAAGACGTATTTCAACCGTTTCCTTCAGCTTCAATTCCTATTTCTGCGATGCAACCTACCGCATCTGGATCTGGCCCGTCGCTCGCTGACGCCACTCCCATCACTGCCGCCGCAGTCCACAATAGCTCGGACAGACAACCCCCAATCCCAATCCAGCCAGATTTTGATTTTGCACCCATTCAACCGTCCCCAGACGTCGATCTGGACTTTGACTCCCATGCATTTCTACCTTTCCGGGAGATGGGAGAGAATACGGGCCCGACGAGGCTTGATAAAATTGACGATGGGGAGCTTGCGAGTTTGCATGGGTTGGATGACGATAACGACAATGATAATGGTGCGTTTGCAAGTGTGGTTGGGCTCGATGAGGTCGTGGTGCCTGAGCCTAGGGTTGTTGAGCCGGCGACGGAATCGGACTTTGAAGAAGAGGAAGGGGAAAAGGTGGAACTAGAGCCAGAGCGAGAGGGTGACGTGGAAAGAGAAGAAGGAAGAGGGGGAAGAGGGGAACGGAGTCGACCCCCGACGCCCGTGCCGCCATTAAGGACGCCAGAGGACTCAGAGGCTGAGGATGAAGATCACGACAGGGTGGTGGAATGGAGTGATAATTGGGATAGTGAGAGCGAGAATGGCGACGGAAACGATGATGGAAACGAGAACGACGAAGGAAGCAACGACGACGATGCAGATGCCAACGTCAATGGACATGATGGCGTCTTCAACCTCGACAACAGTGTCTTTACTGGCTTCACTTTCACTACCGCCACTGCCAATACTGGGACAGGCACATCCAGACTCCGCCGTCGTTTGCACCAAAGACGTCGGTATGGCGGATACTGGGAGCGCGAGGGGACATGGCGGCGGGTGTTTGGCGAGGTGCGACTGGTGAAGAGGCTCGAGCTGCCGGTTATGAGCGGCAAGTTTGCGCTGGTGAATTTGAGCTGTAGGGGCGAGCCGAATCCGTGGAGGGAGAACAGCGGGGAGGAGCAAAATCGACATCAAAACCAGGCTTCAGATGGGAAGATGCCTGGGCCTGAGAATGGAGCGGTGGCTGGCGATGTGGATACTTTGGCCACGAAAAATGCGCATGTGCGTTCGCAGCAGCCGCCACTGCCTTATGCGTCATCGACTAGGCCGTTTACGAGCTCGCCGGATAAGGCGTTGGTACTCGTGCAGATGTATTGTCGGCCGTACTTTGAGAGCAGCGCGCAGCATTTTGACTTTGTGGTGCGGAGGGGCGATTTAGTGAGGGTTGTCAAGGGGGAGGACGTCATAGTGAGTGAAGGGGTTGGTGGGAGCGTTGGAATCGGGCTGGGAGAGACTAGGAGGAAGGAAGAGGACAAAGGAAAGGGGAAAGGGAAGGGGACGTGGGAGGAGAGTGGGGATTGGGAAATGAGCGATGATGGTGATAGAGGCGGGAGTAGAGGCGGGAAAGGGAAAGAACGTGAACGACAGGAACACCGCAATTTTGATGACGACCGAAATGAAGTAAAAGAGACGGGAGAGGATGAAGGTCTTAGAGCTGTTATGCCCGGAGATTGGGATCCTGAAGAAACGCTCATGGACGTAGACGATCGATCTGGTCGTGGCTCGACATCGAGATCGTTTGCGGCGATGGGTCCATTTTGGAGGCCTTTGGCGCCGTTGGCTGCGTCGCAGCTGTTTGATCCCGATGCGCCTCCTACGCCTGTTATTCCGCCTGTCGGCATTACTGACGATACTGTGGATCCCGCGTCTACAAGTGGTCCTCAAATTCAAGCCGGCCCTACACCGACACCCCCAGAAGCAACAGAGAGACCAAGGTCGAAATCAAGCGGGTCGTACACGATAATTAACACGCGATCAAAGTTCCACTGTTCGTGGGAGGAGTGGGGCGGGCCGTGGTTGAGCAGATGGTTTAACGCGGATTTGTTCGCAAAGGGGTATATTACGATGACGTGTGGGGAGAGGTATGTGAGGCTTTTGAAGGACGCGCGGTGGAGGTTGACGACGAAGAGGGTGTGGGGTGCTGGTGGGAAGGAGTGTAATCGTCAGAATGAAGACCAAGATCAAGGGGAGGGGCAAGTGAGAGAGAATGAGCAGAACCATGATGATCTAGTCCTGGGACAAGAAAGTCAAGGTGCAGGTGTGGAAGAGGAAGACGAGATGGAGAGTGGAGCTGGGATATGTGTGGCTGATTTTAATGCTGCGAGGGTTGGGAGGGAGTATGTAAAGAGGATGGAGATTGCGCGTGAGGAGCAAAGGAGAAGGAGAGAGCAGAAGCAGCAGAAAAAGCGGTCTGAAGGACCGCTGCAAGGCTCGTCGCATGATGATGTGGCCGGAGGCGACACCATCAACGACTTCGACAGTGACGACGAAGACGAAGACCCAGAACCCTACCTCGGATGGATCGAAGAAGAAAACTGCTACAAGCGACTTGTACTGGGCGACATGCCCTCGACATACTACCCACCTCCACCGCCCGGAGCTGACCCGATGCAATTTAGGGATGCGTATCTCGCCACGACGGGGTCGTTGACGCCTCCTGTGTCTGTGCCCACCGCTCATTTGCCACCGCTCCCGCCGCCGCTTGGCCCCCAAAGCGAGGAGGAGGGCGTGAGTATGGGAGGAGAGGGTGAGGAGGAGAATATTAGGTGGAGTCCGGGGGATACGGCGATGGATATTTTAATGAAGTTGAGGGCGAGGGAAGAGAGGAAGGCTGCTCGCAAGAGGGAAATGCAGTTACAGATGCAGGAGGGGGGCGATACAAGTGCGAATGCAGATATCAAGACGAATGCGAAGATATCAAAGGCAAAAAGGAGAGAAAAATTAGTCCCAAAACCAATATTCCAGGATGGGGAGGTTTTCGCGAGGCCTGTTATTTCAAGATTGGGCTATGTGGAGATCGTGTCGAAGGAGAAGTTTGCGTATGACTTAGTGTTGGTGGACGAACAAAGGCTGTTGGGCTTCAAAGCAGATTTGGATACAGGAGATATGGTGGACATTGAGGTCTTGTATTTTGGGTAGGAGTGGGTGGAATTATGTGTAGCCTAGCTACAAGTTTGACACATGGATTAGAGCGTATATAAGGTTACTTATCAATAGACTTGTATTGGTTTTACATGTTATAACTTTTGTGCTTGTTGTACTACTGGACTGCAAAAGAATTCACTTAGACACCCCTCTAACTATAGTGTATTGTTTCCATTCATACTCCACCTACAATAATAGCATTCTCCTTTATTCTAAGATTGACAAGGCATCTTAAACAAAGTTTAATGATTTATGCTATTACGGCACCAAAGTATGAATATGTCCCCCATAGAGTCCCAGCAACTTTGAGTGCAATAGGTGTCCAATGGGCCTGCACTGCAGATTTGTGTTTGCTTGGCTAAGCCTTTCAGGCTCACCTGAACGGACGGACGGGTAACCGGAATTCGGTGCACCGTGCGAGGAAGAGTCACGTTACTGTGACCCTTTCATAACCCAACCCCGGCACAGGCCAAATGATGACTACGTCAAGTCGACTTCGCCGCGATTGCAGAACCTTACTCATATTTCCAGGAGCGAGGGCGGCTTCGGCTGAGGTTTGGTGTGTGCATGGATTAGAGTGTAGGTAAGGTTCTTGATTGTGCAGGAATATACCGGTTTGGAGGTCATTGCGCAATGCATTATACCGTTCTGTACTCCTTATAGCCGCCCGCCTCTAGCAATGAGGAACACAATTCAGGTTATTATTGCTGACAAGCCCATCACCTGTTCTCATTGATAGGTATCTCCGGACGTTTTGTGGGTCCCTTCGCACCTGGGTGGATGTCCAGCGAAGTTCATTTTAGGTGAATACGATTCCCGTCTTTGGCCCTGGTTTATTTTGTTAATCCTTTCTGGTGCTCCCCTCTGCCCTTCTCTACGCAAATGACGCGACTCACCATGTGGACGGTGCCAATGACGCTCAGGGAATTGGACCCACTGAGCAGATCAGCCACTTGGTGTTCTCAGGTCAGTGTCCCATCAATCTCCTGAGTAAACCCGCTTCGAATTGAGTCACTTTAGCGGGACGTTTCACTAGCTCCAGCTGAAGTTGTGCAGCTACTGTTACTCACAAAGGTACACTCCATCTCATAACGAGGTAGTGTTAAGTGCGCGAATCTTGACTACCAACCCGCGTTGAACGAAATCAGGGATGTTTTACGTCCTTTCAAACGATTTTCATCTATTGTCACCTGGGACTTCGGTGGCGGTATCAGTCACCCTTCCATAACGCCGAATGGCAACAAACAAAGCATGGGAATGGGGACCCACCACTCATTTACTTCTAAAGTACTTCAAAGTCGGCTTTCCACGTCTTGCCTTCATCCTACGTCTCCTCAATGAGGTCGAAATCGAAGCGAGCACGAAGGATTGCACAGTTGAGATTAAGCCTTGATGCTCAAGATCCTGCGTCACACGATATTGAGGTGAGGGTTTATACACGCACAACCTGAGATTATCTAACTAAATGCCCAGAAATGGGGTGGACTTGAGGTTCCAACATCTCCCGAGGTAAGGAGTTCCAAGTCTCGATACAAGCTCTCGTTCCTAGCATCATATCAACCTCCAGGTTATGGTTTCGAGTTCCGACTCCTATGCGACTTCATTTACCGCCTCCCCCGAACCCATCAAGCATGCTTTTAGTATCCGCAAAGGCCGACCTTTGGACGAAGCAATGCCCACAATGGAAACAAGATTAGCGGAAGGGGAACAGGGGAGAAGAAACTCTGTAAGTTCTTCTAGCCCGGGTCCGGAAGAGACCTCTGTTGCTTCCAATACACCTTTGATCCAGAATGTGGACAAAATAGGGGCTCGTACTGACGATGGGCAGGTACGTGACTTTCTACTTCTTGAATCTTTCAACACTCAACAATGCCCAGGATAGCGCAAGTGTTGACCTGGTCGATGAATTGCAGTGCAAGCCCGCTATCGACCAGGAGTGCTTTGCTGGAGTCGAGTCCAGACAGCCAGTAGAGGTCGGTGCTATGCCAGTGCCCAAATCAACCCTTGCTTACAATCAGTTGGATTGCAGGATTCACAAATGACCGGAGAATATCCCAATGGTTTTAAAGATATTGGGGATCCGTGGACCAGACCATATCGAACTCTAGAAAGACACGACAAAGAAATGTGCGACGAATGGAATGACGAAATTCAAAACCTTCTCATCTTCGTAAGTCTTACTGCAAAGCTTGAGCATCCCTACAACTTACTGGGTTCTGCTTTCTAGACGTCGCTATTCGCCGCCACAGTCACAGCCTTTACCATTGAGTCTTATCAATGGCTTGAAGACGATCCACAAGAAACGTCGGCCAAAATGCTCACCCAGATCTCACTCCAACTCGCCCACTTGTCTGATCCCGCACAATACCGCAGCGTCCTCCTGCAATCACCACTATCCTTCGACCCAGTCCCCAGACCATGCTATGCAGTAGGCGTCAACATTCTCTGGTTCCTCAGTCTAGCCATTAGCCTAATGGTTGTCCTCGTTGGTGTCATCTGTCTTCAATGGATCCGGGAGTACAGAAAGGACTCGTCAAGCATGTCGCCCAGGGATGCGGTTGCCCTTAGGCAACTACGCTATGAAGGCCTGATCAGCTGGAAAGTCCCACGGATCATCTCCTGGCTTCCAACGCTCCTCCAAATCTCCGTATCCCTCTTCTTCCTCGGGCTGACGTATCTCCTGTGGGAGCTCAGCCCAATCGTTGCAGGAGCGATTATGCCCGTGCTAGTTGTTTTTGCGTTAGGACTTATAGGGACGGCGGTTGCGTCTGTTGTGCCACTTGCGTGTGCGGCGATGGGGATAAGGTACCCCAAGACGCAGTGTCCTTATAAATCGCCGCAGGCGTGGACTTTTTATCGGTTTATGTGTCGTTTGAGAAGGTGGGTTTGGGGTGTCAGGGATAGAAGACGCTCCAGACACGATTCGTTGTCGGATGCCAAGACGTGGATTGAACTGGATCAGCATTGGGAGGAAAGAAGGAAGAGGACGGGGCTGAGCAATCCGGACTTGTCTCCGGACTACGTCTGCAGATCTGTGGTGTGGATTATGGATAATATGACGCATCAGTCCGATATTTGGACTCAGCTCCATGGTCTACTGCCGTTACTCTCTCTTAGGGATCTGGTTCAGATTGGTGGACTGCCAAAGGACGTTTTGGAGATCCAGTCACCGTCTTCTGGTCTGCGCCAATGCGCAGAGTTGGCTATTCTGCTTGCGGTTCCTACCGTCTCGTGGACGTCCAATCCAATGGCGCAAAATCGCATGCTGGAGCGATTGGAGAACTGTATAGTATCGGACTGGGAGTCCCTTACGAGCTACATCTCATTCGAGCGCTTAATTCCCCTCCTCGACGTTTTCCATCGACGGTACATTGTTCTCCGACGCGGATCATTGCCGCCTTCGCAGATCGCTACTGTACTTCCTAATCTACTCTGCGCTTGCAGTAGGTGGGTCGCACAGGGTGTTCATCGTCAGGAGTTATTTGTCGTTTATGGTGATAACAACGATACAGACGGGATTTTACCGAAACAGTTCCTTTACTCTTTAGTTGAAGGAGCGTTGGTATCCATTCCGATTTTTACGTCCGCCAATGATGCTCAAACCGACGGGAATTGGGGTCCAAGGGTTGAGGCCGGTGCAACACTTAACTCTGGATACCTCAGGTTATATGAAGCCACGCTCAAGCTTCTTCTATCCATTGGAGACGACTACCCGATGGACAGAATCGTCGAATCTTTTGCCCGACAGACTTCGCCCTTCTTCCTAACCGCGCTGAAGTACAAATACAATGCGTGCAATTCAGAGGTCTGGACGATGCTTAGGGATTTAACAATCGCGATTGAGGGTACATCAAGAAGCCTTGTGTATAGTTCAGGGAATGCTTTTGATCCTATCTCATTTCCTCCTCAGTGGTCGCTCTTCTACAGCATTGTGACCGAAGATTGGTCCCATCTCGAAAGCGTCATCCCGAGCTCACATCAGACCCAGACCCAGACCCAGAGTCCTACTTCCTGTGTATCAAAGCGCATCGAGCACCCACAACCCAGCGCCATCCATTTCCTCCATCTCGTATTGAAAGAACTCTCGACTGGGGACTTTTACCGCCTGCTTGCCTCGCATCCTACGTTAACCAATCTCCCTTGTACGCAAACTCCGCTGACATATGAAGACCTGGAGTCGCACCCTATGCGCGTATGCATGGAATTATCGGTGTTGCTAAAGATGGAGTCCTGGCCCAGGCTATCTGACGAATGGATAGCCGGTGTACGGGTGGTTGCAATGGACTGCCTCAAAACGGTTTGGTTCAGCGAACCATCTCTCATATTCCGCCTCGGCATCCCTATCAACGAGCTTTCTCTACTGATCAAAAGAGCATTTGGTGCGTGTCTGGAGGATATCATCACTAGAGATGGTGGTGTCATCCAGCGAGGGTTCACAAAAGACATGGCTCGGGAGTTCTTCGCTAAAGTCGGCTTGAGGGTCGGTGACAGGTTCTTGGAAGAAGAGGCCGGTGTAGAGGGCTTCAGTGCCTCTGTGGCACATTTACCCGAGTTGGGGCGGGGGAGGATAGCGTTCCGAATTCTTCTGGGGGTGTTAACGCATGCTTGTGATGACGACGAGGGTTTGCCTACGAAAGAGGACTTTATGGCTTGCATCGCTGGACTTGACCTTGTCCATCGATCTGGGGTTCCTGCGTGGATAGATAGGGCAGAGGTGGAGAATGTCGTGAGGTCTTCGGTTCGGCATACGTTGGAGTGGTATAGTAAGATGAGGGAATGGAAGAAGGAGAGGACAAGCTTTGGCGGATTGAGAGAAAGGTCGAGGCAGCTGAGGTTGGTGGATTTGTTGGCGAAGAGGGCGAGAAACGTTGTTGCAACTATGGGGTTGACGGAGGCGATTGAGAGGGAATATGAAGAATGGAATACAATTTTCAAGAATATAACGGATGTGAAGATTGAATATCGTGAGTTCAGTCATCAGTGACTTGTATTCTGTCGATATGTACTGTACGTGTAATCGAATAAAGTTAGTCCCGGATGCACGACTGTCGACACACAAGTCGGGAACATACGGACTCGGTACTGAAGTACTGAAGTTCTGTGTCCAAGTGGGTCGCTATATTCCTGATAGCTATACATAACACTCTTGTGTGCTACCGGAGCTTGGGCAGGCTGTTAGGCGGGGACTTTTCACGATCTCGGTGTCCAACGCAGCTGTGCCCAGCTGAATGGCGGACAGATCGATGATGGAACTCCGCAACGCGCTCGGCGCTTAACTCAACTTCCCGTAAAAGCAGAGTGATGTCCACACCACACCACACCCATCGATATTTTCAAATCCAAGCAACGTGCTACATACCATTGCATAGGTCTACGGGAACGCGACATGTACGAAACTAAATCTGCAGTGGGAGGGTAGGGAATCCATGCAGATATTTGGTGTGGATATCAACTCCTTCCGCAGCAAAACACCTCAGCAAGAACCACTGAATGGATTGCAACGGCAATTTAGGCCCGCAGTTCATTCAGTCCGCCTTCAAGTGCCTGTTATCTTTGGAGCTTTACCACATATGCTTCTGAGTTCGGGCTGTTTGCCGATGGGTCCGACCATCTGCAAGACAAATTCTGCTCGTCATATGATGCGCAATGGTGGGTTTTGGCTATTCACCCCTTCAATATCGAGGTTCTGTGATACTCGGCTATGCTCTTGGCGCTGATATGAGCGCTAACTGATAAGTGCATACATAATCTAAGCCAATGCAGATCTCTTGATGAGTAAAATTAAGCAATCGACGATCGGTTTTAGAGAAACTTCCGGCATCCACCAGGCACCCCTCGACTTCAGCAATCAATCGAGTAGCATCCATAATAGCGCAGTTACTTCAGCAACATAAATACCTATGCCACACTATTTTCGTAGCGTAGTACAGCCAGCTTTACATAGGAAAGATTAGTTTCTAATTGTGTGAAGGAAAGACCTGACCAACTCCCCCTCTTTTTGGGGTGCTGCTTTGACATAATCATGTAAGTGCATCGCGGAAGTTCTTGTCAAATAACCCCCCCGTGCCCACATGCCACAAAACCATCAACTCTGGCGAAATTATATCATAAGCGCCATATAGTATATTTGTCGAGCTGCCTTGTGAAAGCTTTCCCAAAGGTCTCAGAAGATGGACATCAAGATAGAAAGCATGGAATGATTGAGTCATCTACGAGGTCCGTACATAATGGCAGCCGCCAGCAACCTGCATGCTGATGGCTCACTAGTACTGATATGTACACCAGGAGGAGTCCGTGAAGTGCGTAGAGGAGTGACTGTCAAGTTTTACTCCGTCAGCGGCACACTTGCCCGAGCTCTGTCGAGGGAGATATCGTCCAGAGTCTTACTTGGCATGCTAACCCAACTATACCTACAAAAGAGGATCCTACGGCTTGCCATTGCAGGCCTCGGTTTGGTATACGGATTAGAATTCGTGTTTACATCGAAAGACCTAAGATCATAATGTGGTAGTACCCTCCATGCGACATTGTTGGCTGAACAAGCTCCATTAGTCTCCATAACCGACGAAGACAACTGGACTTACGGGATTTGCTCGTGAAGAGAACTCAAAGCAACGTTGTAACTATGCAGTTAATGGACATAATTGAATGGGATTATCCGGGATCCAACAGATGTGAAGACCGGGTATAGTAGAATGAATCTGTAGTGGGGTGTACTACATATGTAGCTAGTATTTTTTGTACAAATGTACGGTCCTTTTTGCTCCTGTACCCTAAACCTTAGCTGAAGGCGAGTTGACACATAATTATCAGATACACAACGCAGGAAATACTCCGATTAGTCCAGCTATCTACGTCCAGCCTGCGCTATCCGTGGATACCCCCTATCTAAGACAACTCGCAAATGCTAAATCCAGTACGGTCAAAGAATCAAAAGAAAGGAAATTCCTACATCTGCATCGGGCACCAATCGCCAATTTTAACAGTCTTGGGCCGTGAATGAGCGACTCGTCGTCTGCGCCATCTCCTTAAGTTGCTAATACCACAAGCCTTCCATATCTGCGTCCAAATGGGTTACGGTGCCCCTGGATGCCTTAATAACCTTGGTATACTGTCGGGATCCTGAACGCCCACCGTTTTTGGGTCAGGATTTCGAAGTCCTAAAGCAGTGTTGACAACAGTACCCCTGCAGCCCGGTGAATTTGAAATGCGCACCATACGCTGCTATCGCTGATTCACGGGATTGCGATATGTCCGGAACCAAATCTCACTAGTGACAAAATAAAATCTGACGGGTTGATTCCGCAGATGCAGAATACAAAAAATCATCCCTTAATTTAGGCGGATATTATTCAAACTTCTCCCTTCTTAGTGTGGTTAATTTTGTGTAACGCGCCCTGTCGCCGCCTCGTGTGCTTAACGCCGGAAATTTCCTCGAGAAGTCAATAAGCGTGTTTATTTGTTTTGTACACAAACCCGAGCTGGGCGATTGATCGTGCCAGCGTATCATGCGACTCACTGTTACCCCCATTGGTCATCATATGATGTATTCAACCTGGTTTCTCTACAATTGCTCCACCAGGGTGAGTACTTTTTTTGGGATTGAGATATGTAATGATTGGTAGTGCATGGGGTCTAGGCTTGGCCCTACGAATGCAAACCCCTCCCGTAGATCAGGTCTAGCTTAAGGCCTATAAGGGTCCTTGAAACGATACAGGTAATGCTATCGCAAATTCTTGCGTTGGTTGGGTAACATCCATGACAGCGTTGTTCGCAGTGAGCGTCCAGTCATAGCATCCCTAGCAATTTCCGTTGAATCACATTTTTCGGCCAGATCGGCAAATGTCGTTATTATCTGAGCATTTCTTTTGCTGCCGGAATAACACGTAGGTCAGTGGGTCCACTATCAAGGAAAAATTTCGTGAGCGTGGCTGCTGGCTTCTGTGCACCCACAAACCGCAATATCATCAACGCACAAATCCGGTGTAATATTCGCTATCACACCACTAGTTGACACCCTCCCAGAGATAAAAACGTGGGCCGACACGTTTCTTCGCCTCCCTAAAGTTCTAGAAGGCGGCGAACAAACGTACGGACATGTAAAGCAACTCTGCGAAGCCAGAGACCTGCAGGTCTGTACATAATAGCGCCCACTATCAACGTGCATGCATTCTCATCACCACTTACGATCACCAGCACCGGACTAGTACTGATACGTATGATGGGGGAGGGAGGGCAGCCCGCGAATCGGGAATAAAACTTTGCACCGATCCCGACAAGCGAGATCGCTTAAGCGTATGTTGCACGGGCCCACAAGGATAATGCTGATCTTCCCGCTCCATCCACCCTGCGCATTTCAAAATCCGTTAATCCGTGCCTTGTCTTCCCTCCATGTATCCCAGCTTCTGGGGTTTGCTTTACTTTTATATGTTCTTCCCCCCTCCCTGCTCACAGCCCTGCCCCCCGCCTCGTGGTGATTGGGATATCAACATTTTGCACTTCGTTAGGCCTTTCTTGAAAGCTTGTTGCCAGCGCCATTCTTTGGGCCCCTTCCTTCCACCTCTTGTACTGGTGCGTATATTCCTATTATGGGTCCGGGTTTATATTTTATACATCTACCATCTTTTTTCTGGTTAGACCGGCCGGGTACTAAGAAACTGATCTGCGGCCGCTGAAAAAACTATCTCTCGTATATAAGTGTGCTGTGGAGTGGGCCACTCGAGGAGCGGAGACATCAGAGGTTGAAAATACTTCCCTCTCTTTCTCCTCTTTCTGCGTGGGTATTACACTATGTAAGTACTTCTCCGGCTCCGACTCTTCGACACCCTCTCCGACGGCAAGATGTATGTATCACTGATGTCCCTTCCCTTCCCCTCCCCCTTTTAATTTCCAGCCAAGCTCCACGACCACACGATTCATATACGACCAAACGCTACGCCACGATCTCAAACGAAGTCTCAATTCGCCGTTTCGCTCACGCTCGTCGCACTTAACTCGCATCTCTCTATCTGTTGTCATTTCCTTCTCGTTTCATCTCGCATCGTTGATCCGTTGACTCGCTGAAGATGTTCCAACCTACTGTATTAACAACGCTGTGTTACGGCGCACTCCTCACCGTCTTAATCTCATCTCTTGTGTCATCATGGAGAAAGAACCGTACGCTGCCTTGGAAGAAGAGGTCGCCGTACGAACATGTTCCTGGGCCAGAGACGTCCGCTGTCGGTGAGTCCAAACCTCTCTCCGGTTGGTGTATATAATCCTTGCTCACGATGTTTAAATTCGTCTACGTCTGGGTTGTCCGGATAGGGTACTTGCTCGATATGCACAATCCAAAGGGACTCGACTGGCACTTCAGCATGACGGAGAAATACGGACACGTCGCGAGGCTCAAGGGCGGTTTATTCATGGTGAGCACCTGCTCCACAGACCTTGTTCCCGTTCTATCATTCCTCACCGTCTGGTCTTTCACCCCATCCTGCTTCCTCGCCTGTATTTCCGCCCTGCCGTTTGTTCATTCGATCCTGTCTGGCGTTTCGTGGCGCCGCTCCTGACGTTGCTGTCAACGTTGATGCTGACACGGGTGACGTGAACAGAAAGACGCACTGTACGTCGCCGACCCTGCGGCACTCCAGAGTATCCTTGTCCGCGACCAATACACTTTCCCCGAGTCCAATGAGTTTGTTGGGTGAGTCGTTTCATCAGCGCTCAGAGACGCGACCTCACATGAAATAGGCTGTTTGGCATTATCCACCATGGAGAGGGCGTAGCCTCAGTCGCCGGTCTTGAACATAAGCGACACAGGAAGCTCATGGACCCCGTGTTCAACAACTCCCGAATGGCCAAGCTCACTCCTCTGTTTTACAACGT
The DNA here is from genome assembly GCA_000349905.1 of Volvariella volvacea V23. Classification (NCBI taxonomy): domain Eukaryota; kingdom Fungi; phylum Basidiomycota; class Agaricomycetes; order Agaricales; family Pluteaceae; genus Volvariella; species Volvariella volvacea. The sequence continues at coordinate 85,595 of KB722767.1, forward strand.
CATCTACCAGGTTGGTCCACATCCACTCTCAACAACTCACTCACCTCACCCCCTTCCCCAGCTCCAACAAAGCCTCCTCGCCCAAGTATCCAAAGCCCAGTCAGACCCTTCCTCCCGAGGCACGATCGACATCCTCGAGCCGCTCACGCGCACGAGCATCGAGATGATCGCGCAGGGCGGGCTCGGGCACACCTTCAACTCGTTCGACCCCAACGGGAGCAAGGAGTACAATGAGTTCCACTGGGCGATCACCAACGTCCTCCCGCTCGCGAGCGGGCTCGTCCTGTTCATGCCCTTCCTCAACAGGTGGCGGAACATGGAGCCGGTGTGGCTCCGCAAGGCGCTGGCGCGGGCGTTGGATTGGGTCCCGTGGAGGACGCCGTCGCTGGTGAGTGCTCCCCTTTTTGAGTTGTGCTTTGGTGGGAGGTGGAGTTGACTGGTGGAGGTAGTTTAGAAAGTCGGTTGATGCGATGTGGCCGATTTATCGGAGGCTGTATGATGCGAAGATGAAGGCTATTGATGAGGGGGGACTTGAGGCGTTGGATCAGAACCCGACGGGTGGGCAGGACTTGATGACCGTCATTTGTGAGTAGTCGCCGGGTCCGTGTGTCGCTCGCATAGGCGAGGTGCTGATGATACACTTCTAGTCAAGCTGAACCACGAAAACCCAACCGCTGACAAGTTGTCTGCGCAGTCTGTGATGGCGAACATTAGTTCTCTGGTCCATGGCGCACAGGAGACGACGTCCAGCACCTTGGCAAGATTCTTTGACTTGTTGAGCCAGAATCAGGACTTGCAGCAAAGGTTGCGCGAGGAAATTAAACAGGCGAAGGAAGCCAAGGACAATGGCGAGGAATTGACCTTCTCCGAGGTGAACGCCTTGCCGTTGTTGGATGCTGTCGTGAAAGAGACTTTCCGGGTATATGCACCGGTTATTTTCGTCTGGAGACAGTAAGTGGCCGCCCTGAAGTCGCCCTGCTCCCGGGTTCACGTACTTCTGTGCAGAACAACAAAGGATATCGTCGTTCCCTTGCAATTCCCGTTCCGTGATCCAAAGACTGGGGAAGAACACCACCAGCTTCTCATCACAAAAGGAACATTTGTTTACGTCTCGATGGGTGCCGCAAACATGTCCAAGGCCATATGGGGTGAGGACGCCCACGTGTTCAAGCCTGAGCGATGGCTAGGGAAGGGCAATGGGGCTGTTGACCAGACCCGGTTGCCTGGAGTTTACTCTAACATGTAAGGGCTATTTGTGCTTTACGTCTCACTGTGCAACATTCTGATGGTTGGTACGCAGGATGACCTTCTTGGGCGGACAACGGGCGTGCCCTGGGATGAAGTTTGCCCTGCTCGAAATTAGTACGTCCCTTCCCGCTGCTGTTGAGTTGTGATGCTGACCGCGCACAGAGCTCGTGTTGTCTGCGCTCCTGCAAGCGTTCGCGTTTGAGCCCACGGGCGAGGATATCGACTGGAAGATGGGGATTACACTGGTGCCGTATGTGCGGGGACGGGAGAAGGACGGTGCGCAGGTGCCGGTGAAGGTGAAGATACTTGATTAGTCAGCCATTAGTCAGCATGTTATCGCTCGTATGTTTTCCGGAATCGACATTTGTCTGCGACGATGATTCTGCACGAGCTGCCTGAGGAGCTGCTCATCCAGATTCTCTGCTGCCTGTCTCTCGCGGACCTGCTGCGGTGCACGGCTCTCAGCAGGTCCTTCCGCCAGCTCGTCCAGCAGTCCGTCAAGCTGCAGTTCATCATTCACACTGCCGCTTCCGGTACACTCCCCTTTCCAATCACGCCATTTCCCTATGCGCACAACACCCACTGCATCTGCACCGCCCATCCTTCCAGCCTCCCCCTCCCCGCAGACAACTATGCCGAGTCGCCCGTCACCAGTCTTTCATCCACCCACTCCCGCCTGTCCGTCCTCAAACAACGGGAGCAGAGCTGGCAGGATGTCTCCATCGACTTTACAACTTCCATCGCCGTTCAGCACCATCCGTCTGGAATCTACGATCTAACGGGCGGATCGTACCTGCTCGGCTCCATCGACCGCAGCTCGCTGTATTGCCTCAAGTTGCCGGTCAAGGACGCTTCCACCAGCGACCGCCTTTCAGCTCCCAGTTGGTGGAGGAAGATCGACATCAAGAGCACTTTCATCGACATTGGGCTATGTATCTTGGAGGCGGATCTTATGGCTGTGGTAACAGTGTACGTGCACCCTCTCCCATCGCCCTCGCCTTTGCTCATTGCATCCAGGTCTGACTCATCTGACCCTCGCCACTACGATATCGAGCTCCTCCTACTCCAATTCTCCACTGGCCAGCCGCATCCTTGTGCTGTTCACCCGCGATTCTTTGTCACGCGCTCAAGACGACTCGGGAGCCCCGGTATCAGCATCGAAATCGTCGGAGAAAACCTCGTGCTCATCCTAACGTACTACAACCACCCGTTCAGTCCCGATGACGAGATGTTCGTTTATGATTGGACAACTGGGCGTTTGAAGCTCGTGAGTGACCATTTGCGCGTGCGTGGCATTCGCCCGACACGTGTTTTGCTGATACCTCTTGATTGCAGCGTACATCAACGATCAATTGTAGTTGGACTGGGGTTATCTTCCTATCTTCGGATGTGATACTGGTTCCGAATAGGAGAAAGGGGTGCTTCGAGCTATGGGAGATTCCTGGAGACGAGGAAGAGAAGGATAAAGGCGCAGCGCGGGACCAGACCACGGCGATGGAAGAAGACGATGACGACGAAACTGAGCTCGATCTCGGTGAAGATTCAGATGAAGAGGAGCAATCTCCAAAAATTCCCAAAGCCTCTCTCTGCCTCAATCTCCCCATACTCAATCCTGGTCATCTTTACTCCACCATCTCATGCAGAGGCGAACCCAACCCCATCAGTCGGTTCAGGAGAACTCGCGATGACCAAGCACCAAATCCCACTCATCAAACGTATGAATATCGGGAATCGAGTTATCACACTACGCAGCCGTTTGTAGCTGATCCGATGGAGGCTATCGTCATATTCAACATGCGCGTCATCCCTCCCGGTCCTCAGCCCGCGAGGAACTTTACAATGTTCGTCCACCGCAAAGCTCTGCTGCAGGTTTTCAAAGATTTCAAAGAGACACAGCGGAGAAAGGCGAGACTGAGAGTGAAAAGAAGGGCCAAGGAAAAGGGGAAAGGAAAGACTCAGGAAGGGGACGAAAGCCAGAGAGTTACAGTCGAGGGGAACGGCACGAACGACAGTCCGGGCTTGGTTGCCGCACAGCTTGTTCAAGAGCCTCCTTCTGGATCATCTTCTTTCACTTCCTTCTCGGCTATAGCTTCTCCAGCTCCTGCAGCCCCAACGCCGTCGTCGTCATCTCGCGTAAGGTTGAGACGCCTGCTGCATAGGCCTAGCTCGGCGCCTTCGCTGATACCTACGTCTACGTCCGCTGTACTACCACCACCCGCACCACCGCAGCAGCAGCAGGCACAGCCAACTCCAACTTTACTCGCACTCCAAAGTGCGTTGGGCGCTACCACGGGCGCTAGTCTCCCCTTTGTCCTCCCTCTCTCCATTCTGCATCAACTCCATTCGAATGCGGATGACAACTCGGATGGTCTCTCTTCGGATTCGGATAATAACGACCGTAGTAGTGCCGATGCTGCTGATGCATCTACACACGATGGCAATGGCACCGGCAGCAGCACACAAATCCCACCCCTTCCCCCACCCCCACCGCTCGCACAAAACGGCAGCGCGTCGTCCTCATCCTCTCCCCCCCAACCAGGACCAGAGCAACACGAACAGCCACAGTCACAATCACCGCCATCCGCGCCCTCACCTCCACCACTTCCACCTCCTCCGATTATTCCCCACGTCCTAGCATCCATCGACCACACCCCGATCCGAAGACGGAGGAGGAGGAGGAGGGGGGAGAAGAGGGCGTCGCCCGAGATGCCGTGGGCGGCCTGGGGGCCTGGGATCACGCGGTGGTTCAACTCGGATGGGGTCCCGACGCGGTGGATCACGACGTCGTGTGGGCAGAGGACGGTGTTTACGCTGACGGATCCGGGGCAGCCGCAGCCGCAACCGCAGGCCGTCGTGTCAGCGGCAACAGCGGCGGCGGCGGGTGGAGCAGCTGGGACTGGGGCAGGGGCGGCGGGAGCGACGGTGGGAGGAGCGGGAGCGGGAGGTCCATCTCAGTCGCAGGCTCAGCAGGAGGATGATTTTGGAGGGGCGAGCTCGATATTGATCATATTAGACTTTAATCAGATGAATGTGGCAAAGGCGGCTGCGGAGGCTGAGGTTGCGGGGGAGGTTGAGAGTTCGGATGAGGAGGCAGAGGAGGAGGGGGAGAAAGAACGGGAACGGGAACAGGGCCCAGAGAGAGAAGAGGTGGAGGTGGATGGACAGTCTAAGTTGGAGGTGGTAGAGGAGGAGGTGCCGATGGAAGAGGACATTCTGATGGTTGTGGACGAGCCCGAGTCGGGAGAACCTGGGCCGTCGATGCGTCGACCTTCAACTCCCTCAGGTGCCAATCAAGAGAGCAGAAATACAATGCCCAAACCCGAGTCCAAGTCTGACAAATCAACAGCCAAGGCCAAGGCCGAGAAGAAGAAAAAGAACGCTAAGCTCGGGCACAAGCGGATAGTCCAAAAGCGGAGCGAGCTGAAAGACCATGGTATGTATGGGGAGGTTATTGAGCATGGGTTGGGGTATATCGCGTTGAGTGCGAGGGTTAATGAGAGGTTTGAGGGGGTGTTGATGGATGAGGAGCGATTGATTGGGATTCGGGTGAGTAGGGTATTGGTTTCCACTTGAGCTTCTGTTTGCCGACTAGTTTGTTGTTTAGACGGATGAGTTGGATAGGGTGAGATATGTCGATATTATGCATATCGGAGCTGTTACTGGGAAGAGAGACTGATCGAGAGGGATGTGGGGTCGATATATTACGCAGGTAAACTTGGGTCGTTTTCTAGACCTATGAGACGCTGACGCTATTTGCTTCTGGTTTTAGACTGCCTTGAACAATAGCTCCTCGTCGATAGAACCTGTTATCACTATCGCACGATGTATAATTTTACGATAAACATTGCTTTCTGGTGCAATGAACAAGAAGCAACAATAGACTCCTGGAGGGATAAGTATTTTGTAGGTGGGTAAGTGGGTGACTACCAATGGTGTATTCAAAGTGAAACAGAGAACACGCAAACTCATAGAAGTCAAAATGTTATGTAGGATTTAAGTCAATGCTCTCGTCCTTGATTATTGGCTAGTCTTCCGTCTTCAACTTTAATCCGCTTCCGAGGCCTTTTGATGCTCTTCTGCAACTCCTCTGTCTGAGCCTACGCGCAAATTCAAGGTTCATCGAGGATATGGCAACATTTGGTGCATCAGTTGGGTACATACCTTAAGCTCAGAAAGCTTGCGGTGTACTTCTTCATTGTCCTGGTCATCGTCATCGTCATCACTAATCTCTATAATCTCATTTGCATCGCTGGCGCGCTTATTACTGCGACAGACTGGTGCAATTCCGTCAGCGCGCAATACCTCTAACCACAATAAAAGAAATGAGTGAGAGACCTACTACAGACCAACGTCGGACATACCAATTGGTCTGTAGCCAAATGTAAACATGCCTATTGTCCTAACTATCCGAAAGTTGCACACCTTATGCCGTGGAGCTGGCTGCTTTCTCCCGAACCTGAAATTGTATTTACGTGGTTCAGTCGCATCTGGGCAACAGAAAAATGTACCTACTTCACATGGTGATCTGGTGCTTTCTTTGACTCGTGAAACACACTGTGGGATGCGTTATTCTTTCTACCCCTCCCGCTTCCTTTGCTAGTTCCTGTCCCCTGAATGCTATATATATTCTTGATTCTAACCTCGTTAACCCTCAAATGAATCTCCCCTTGTTCCTCGGGTGCTGGCTTATCTTGAAATGCCTCATCGTCTTGCATCGTGATTGGTGATATGTGAGTGTCACTTCGCTGGCAAGTCATGAGCGAGTAAGACATGGGCATTTACCGGTATGGTGAATCGCAGAAAATAACAAGCACCGTCTCTCGTTGCGCCGAAGATCAGCATAGTCAATGCAGGCGGGTTCTTCTGTGTCCGTCAGGAGGTTCGTACAATCAATGCCGTCAACCGTAAGCAGTGCTTCGGTAGGATTCTTGAGTTTAGGGGACCAATGAACCGAGAAGTGCTATCCGACAGTAAATAAAACCGAATATAAGAGGGAAGAGCTTCTGAGTCAAACAATGACCTTCCCTGGTTCAGATGGTACCCAACAAGATACTGCGGGCGAGTCTTCGTCTTTCTTAATTCCATATACCGGCAGCTTCTCGCCTTCCATCTCCATCCAGGCCGTGATCCTATTAACCGTCAATTCGGTGCTGGCCATTTCAAAATCAGTAGCAACGAAGAGGAATGCAGGCGTAGTGATAAGTGTCGGAATCCGGAGACACTGATCGCAATCACATGAGTATTCCCAAAATTCCCCAGATTCTATTTCGGCACATTAACACTCAGCGGAGGCACGTTCAAAGAATATTTGAGAGTAAAGAAATGATGAAAGAAGTCACTCTCACTGAGCTTCCCAAGCTCGAAGCTGGTAACCAATATTTGGGTATCTCATTTAGATGAAAGCCTAATCCTGTTAGTCATTTTAAGAGAGATTATTCAGAGAGTCAAATAGATTAGTATGCACTCCTCCCGTCGCACAGGTCCACATCCTTCGAATCAATACCCCCCTGTATCATATTCACTCATACATATCGTCGTCCTTCTCTACTTTGATTCCGAAGAACGGCCAAATAAGCGCAGCCTGAAGGTCAGGCTTTCCGTCAGTTAAAACACCCACAGTACCATTAATCTGGTATACGGCTTTTGTCTACAACAAGATTCGGGGTTGGTGTAAGTGATATCACAATGGATGGTCCAACGAAGATAAAACCCACCAAACCGAGGGAAACCTTGATCCCCGGTGGCCCAGGGCTGTATTCTTCCAACTCTTCAACTTCGTCGGTTGGTTGTACTTTTTCGGCTCGCTTGATTAGACGGACAATGTTGTTAGCTGCGACTTCGCCCTGTGTATATCCTTAGTATCTTCATGAAAGCATAAAGAGCCTTGCATCAGACGCACCTGTCTATAAGCCGTATGACCAGCAGCTATAGCTCCGAACGCATCCGCCGCATCTCCAATGGCAAAAATATGGGGGTACGGTTTCGCAGCCTCCTCCGTGGAGGATGTATCGCCCGAGGGCAAACGAGCAATTTGAAGAGTGCGGAGGACGTGAATCAGAGATGTGTTTGGGTCTAGCGTCAGCGGATCCATATCTTTCAAGATACCCGTGTTGGGCTTTTGACCGGTGCATAGTAACTGAACCGGGTGTGATCCTGAGCATAACCTGCTGCGTTGAAGGTAGGAGAAACTTACAAGGAGGTCTGCGGCGACTTCACGGCCTGTGACGGTTTTAACTACACGTTGACCAGATTCGTTGACTGTGTCCTTTGAGATGGACTGGAGATCCAGTCGTTCGCCAAGAATCACATCAATGTCAGTTTTTTGTAACGTTTCAAGGACTGGAAAACGATTAGATAATAGGACAGCAGTACAATGCAATTTTGTTACTCACTCTCAGTGTGCATGGCTTCATCGAACCTAGGCAAAAGCCGATTTCGGGAGTGAAGAAGAGTTACTCGCTTCTGAGGGTATACAGCTGCGATATCCGTAGCGAATTCTATAACGTAGTGCTATCAGTAAACTGCAAACAAGTCAGAGGGGCATCTAAAACTCACGAATTCCCAAAGCACCACCGCCAACGACCAACACGCTCGGCGAATCCTCCACCAACTTCTGGCTATCCTTCAACCAATCAATTCCCTCCTTCTTCTCGCCTTTATAAACGACATAAGTCCTATCCTTCTTCTTCAAATGCTCCGCGATCAAATGCTCATCGCGTTCTGGGGCCCACAGGTCCAAAGGTGAAGGCAAATGGGAGCCTAAAGCATAAACCGCGTAATCAAACGCTAGCTTCTGCGTTGGGATACCGTGTTCTGGGAATGACTTGGAGAGGGTCACAGAGTGGGCGTCCATTGAGAGGACGTGGGCCTGGAGGAAGAGATGCGGAGGCCCGGTCTTCTCATGGAAGACGTTCCGGAAAGGAATGACTGGAGTGGTAAAAGGTTGAACGTCAAATTGTAAATCGTAGCTGATGATGGGGTTGAAAGCGTACAGGCTTTATGCTCGTGGCCGGGCAAGACAGAGTACCTGGGCATGACGTATACATCTAGTGCGCTCGTTACACTCTGCACAAACTCGTTTCGTCTGATGTTACGACGTACGATTAGCATGGCTGGTGTATGAACGACCCATTAGCCCCGCTTGTTCAAAAGAGCACAGAGAGTACGTACGAATTCCGGTCTATCGCAATGACTCTCCAACCATCTGGTACACCTGCCGCTAGTAACTGGGCAGCGCGGGCGCCTTAACAAAATATCCTCAACCACCCGCAACTCACAACCACAAGGACCCGAACTCACCGCCATAAGCAGCACCCAGAACGACAATCGTCTTCGTCGAGCGGACTGCGTTCATCCTTCTTCACGGTATCTCCTGCAGAGGGTATATAGATAAGATAAGAGAGCAAGATAAGAGGGAGCACAAGTTGGGTATATCAGCAAAACTGGGGGAGAGATTCGGAATTATATGTTTATCAGATAAGAAAAGTCAGCTGATAATGCGAAATCTTATCCGATAATTCAACCAAAAACACGTGATGACTCGCTCACCTTGACTGGGCAAGGACCTCGGACCGCCAAGGCGGTGTTTATCAACGTCCCCAAGGTGCGATGAGCGGACGGTGAGCGGATAAGGAGTACAGCATTCACGGACGTGAGTCAGACAAAATACGTTGTTCGGAGGGCGTTTGGTCAATATGTGTACGAATCGGAAGAGATGATTCGAGAGGTATAAGCGTACAATAAGTGTAAATGAAGAATCCATTCCGGCTGGAGTGTAATGTATGTGCACGAATACGTAGATATAGCTATAGCAACAAAAACCAAGACTGGAAGTGAAACCAAGATACGCAGGAAACAGATTACAAGATGACGAGACAAAGGGGGGTGCTTTTCGAACGTATGTTTTAAGTACAGCGTTCCGCATACGAAACGAGCCGAAGCCCGGTGAGTGAGAAGTGATGAGAGGATGTAGACGAGAGAAGTAATAGAGAGAGAAGTAAGATAAGGAGGAAGGGGGCTGGAGCGGATAAAGCTCAAAACGAGATACGAAATACGAAATGAGATGAATTGTATCGTATGCTTCCAATTGAAATCCGAAACGAGCATGACAACCGTACAAGGGACCGATCCCTTCCAGTTCCAATTCCAACGACCCCGTCCTAAATCAAATTGCCCATGGCCAGGCACCCGTCTACCCTACCCGTCCCCCCCTCCGTACGTACGTTTAAATGAGACACCAAGGCAGTCTTGGCCCTTGAGCTTCCGGTCAAGGCAGGGAGAGGGGAGAGTAGAAAAACGTGACGGTGAAACAAAGAAAGGAGGGGTGGCGATTAGGACCAACGGCGGCCCACGCAGCTCTCGCGCGGTCGGTCAGGCCAGCCAATATGCCAACCAGCTAACCTATCACGGGCGCCTTACCCTCCATCCTGAATCCCGTATGCGATGGAGATGATATATCCAAAACGAGAGCTGACAGGTTTAAGGTCTGTTTCGTTTCGTCTTGTTTCGTTTCGCGTCTCGTGACCCAGGACGAGACGACACAAAGAAATGACCCCTGAGTGGTAATGATTGCACCTTGGAGCAGTTACCGTCTCGGATTTCACGGTTCGCGGGTGCCCTGAGACGGAGAAACTGGATGTGGAAGGTTGGAAATATGGAAAGGAATGATAGGAAAGGAAAGTAATGGGAAAGGGAAGGAGAAGAGGAAAAAGGAAAGGATCCGGTATGTGGCTTATTGCGGAATGGTACCGGTACCGATAGCGATACCGAATCGGGGGATCGTTGTACAGAGGGTTGACTGGTTGGTTGGTGATAAGGGTAGTACATCAATGTGAGCGTGTGTGTGTAGCAGCATGTTGAGTTTGGCAAAAAATGAGGTGTGGGGTAGGAATAAGAGATTGATGATCTAGAAACGAAGAGGCGAGTAAGAGACCGGATGCTTTTGCCGCTGAGATGAGGAGGCAGGCCGTTTTGACGACTTACGGAGTGGAGGTAGGAAACAGATGAGATCGAGTTTGGAGTCCGGAATTGCGATAGCCATAGCGAGTGCGATTGGTCCATCTTATCAACAAGATACGTTCGGGGGATATACACATCAACATCAACATCATCATATGTACATATTACTCCCTCCCTCCTCCTGCAGCCACGAGAGTCGCAGCACCGGCGTGACGTTTCGGATTGGGAGGGCACGCGGACGGATAGATTACGTGAATACAGTTGAGTAGAACAAGAAAGATCGATTCGAAAGGAGGGGCGCATCCGACGATAGCCAGGAGGGGTGTGCCGGCGAGCCGCTGCATATTAATTGAAGGGAGGGATAATGAGGATTGGCTTCCACCAGGCCATGGCCAGGGGAGGGGCAGCCAATCGAAATTAAAGCCTTGCTCCAAGGCACGGGCACGAGCATCGTCCCTCTGCTGCTGCAACCGATGCAGCACGCTTTCCCGCGGAATAGGAGGGGCGATAGCACCCTATCATATCACCTCGATATTCTGCAATTGTTGTCGCAGTATCACTTCCCGGACTACACGGACCAGCAACAACAACCGAACCGAAGAGGGTGTGGTTATGTGACGATTGGTTTTGGTGGAGGCGATAGGCAGTTGACGTTGACGTTGACATTTCGTGGTTATGCATGATGATTGATTGGTTGGTTGGTGGGTTTGTTCATATGGCGGTAACGTCACCAAGGGGCAAAGGAAGAAAGAAGGGCGAAGGAGGATAGAAGCAAGGGAAAAGGGAAGGAACGCACGAATAGGAAAGGGCGAAGGCGAGAGCGAGAAGCAAATCGAGAAAGGGAAAGAGGCAAGAAGCGAGAACGAGAACGAGGGCCGAACCATGAGGCAAGCCCCCGAGAAAAAAATTTGACGTTTAGGAGTAGGGTTGTAGATGGGTGGGAGTGCGATCATGGGGACGGTGGGTAAAGGAAAGGAAGGTGATCGAAATCGAGAGGCAAAGACAAGGACAAGGACAAGGACGAGACATGTCACGTCAAAACCAGACGCGAACGGGACGAGATGAATTGGAGTGGGAGGGAGACGAGACAGGCGTGAGAGGGAGAAGGAGAAAAAGCTTGTTAGCATGATCGTGGACTTTTTGGGGAGAGTTGACGTACCTCCGACTAGTAGGGCTGCCATTGCGCTTGTATCCTGTGGAATGGGGGTTGCAATGAGCATTTGGTTGTGAAATTGTAGGGAAAGGGAGAGAGAAAAACTTACCACCGCAGAGGTCTCGTAGCACATGAACGCTCTCGGTTTCGGCGACACTCGCTTCATATACGTGTGGAACTTGTTCTTGAAGTCTAAGAACGCCCCTTTTATGAGCAAAACAAAACGATAGTGGACAGAAAAAACGCAATGGAACGCACATTTAGTCACACTCTGCACATCATTCGGGTGGTTATAGTTCGGCACATATTGCCTGACCTGCACACCCGCCGCGAGCGTGGCCTCCAACACGTCCTTCTTGTTCAAAAAGAGGATTATATGCGAGTTGGCGAGCAACTTGTTTGCGCAGATTTCGCGCCATAGGAACAGGGAGTCCTCCTATACACAGTAAAAGAGTTAGCATGTGGTTAGTGGAGATGCGAGTGATAGGGCACGCACGAGACGGTTGACGCGTGGGTCTTCTTCGAGCGTTTCGTTGAATGCGAGGGGTGCGAGGAAGAGGATTGCTTGCACTGGTTCGGCGGATGAATTAGATCCGTTATGAGGGAAAAAGAAACTCAACTTACCATTCTCGAAGAAGGGTATCCATGCCGGGCGCTATATGGGGGGAGAGACGACATCAGACTCCGAAACTGTGGGTGGGAGGAATCGTAACGTACCGCGCTCCTGGATCCTCCGACGTCCGTGATGTACACGTCGGCTCCAGCGTCGATGCCTAGGACGATGTTAGTGGGTGGTGTTTTGTGGTTGGAGGGACTTGCCTTTTTCGATGACGAGGTGGTGCTCTTCGACGCCTAGTGTGCGAACTCTGGCACGGACGATATCCTCTGAGGTACAATGAGCGAGCATATAGCGAACAATAGACAGCGACTTACCATCCGTAGGAACGTAATCTGGTGTTGCAATCCGTGCAATGTCGTTCAAAAAGCTAAACGCATCACAATGAGCACCCATCGAAGACCGAAAATCGACAGACTCACAATCCAGGCGAATAGATCAACCTCAGCCTCCTCCGTTCCAACACACTCTGTACCTTGCCATCCTCCCAAAACCTGACCAAATCATCCTTCATCGCCGCCAACACCATCGTCGGGTCCTTGGGGTTATTCCTCGTATACTCCGTCTCCGGTATTGGCGGGGACTTGGGCGTCGGCACCGACGTCGACTTTTTCGACTTTCTCATCCACCCACTGCTCACCCTCCCGCTCACCGACTCCATCACGCTCTCCGCCGACTGCGCAGACACGACCGAGCTCGCTGGGTTGAGCCACGTCGACAAGCCCGCCGCGCCGGCCTCGTGCTGCTGCTGGGAGGACGTGCCGATGCCGGACCCGCGCCGCATGTTCATGATGGCCCTCCTCCACCCGCCCCCGGCGCGGACGCACACGTCCGTCGTGCCCCTGCTCCCGCCGTACCCGCCAAACCCAAACCTACTGTGGTCCCTCGCCTTGACCTGGTCCTGCTCCGCGGACAGCAGCTCGGCGAGCACGGGCTCGAGGTTGAGCAGGCGGCCAAACGTGGCCTTGTAGTCGTTGAGCGTCTCGATCAGGAATGGGTGGGTTTGTTTGATGTGGAGCATGGTTGATATGGACTCTTTCGGGCGGACGTTCTCGCGCGGGTAGGTGGCGTCGTCGGATTCGTCGTCGACCTCGTTGGGGTCGTGGCGCTGGTGGCGGTAGCAGGGGATGGACTTTTTGGAGCGGAGACGGGGTACTGGGGGCTGGAGGTCCTCTTCGCCGGAGAGGAGGAGGAGGTTTTCGTCGTCGTCGTTTTTGGGAGGCGTGATTGGGTCCCATTCGGACTGGAGGATGTCGAGGATGTTCTTGATGGAGCTGGGGAGAGGTCAGGAGGGAAGAGGACGGGTGTGGTGACGTACTTGATGATGTTGAGCTGTATGACAATCCTCCACACTGCGCGTTCGGACTGGAATTTCTTGGGTGCAAAGACCAGGTGGAAGTCTGGAGAGCGATGAGATTCAGCGAGATTGAGAACAACGCAACGCACTCTTGACTATCGAGCTCTTGCCCGACTCGGATTGGCCTTGCGACAATGAACGATCAGCCGTCAGCTCAAACAAGCGCCCATAGCGCACTCACCGAGCAGCAGGATCTGGATCGCCTTCTTCTTCTTGTCCAGCAGCTTCTTCTGCTCGTGCATGATCTCGTCAATCTCCTTCGACCGCGCCTTGGCCATCGCCGCATCCTCCCTCATCTGCTGCTTCCGAGCCCGCTCCCGCTCTGCCTGCTCCTGCGGCGACAACGGCGCGACCGTCCTCATCGGTGACGTCGTCGCCAGCGTCTCGCTCCGGCTCGTTATCGTGGCCAGCGTGGCGCTCTCCACGCTCGTTGTCGGCAGCGACGACGACAGCACGTTGCTCCGCCGGCTGACGGATGACGAGGCGGACAGGCCCTTCCCGTAGTGTGCTTCGCTCATCGTGGACTTGATCACCGTGGTCATGGACGGGGTGGGCGTAGCCGTGGCGGGTCGATCGCTGGTATATCTTGCGTGGTCTGGGGTGACGCCGACCTGGAAGACCTGGACGGGCACGACGCCGACAATGTCGAGTTCGGGGAGTGAGACGGACGAGCCGGTGGCGGACGAGGCTCGCGAGCGCGGGTAGATGTGGTACTTGTCCTGTTCCTTTTCCTTCCCCTTCGAGTCCTTCCTTGCTTTGCTATTAGTGGGCGAAGCGGGCGTGGCGGTATCGATTACAGAGCTCGAGTCGGATCTCTTCTTTGTCCTCCTCGAGGTGGCACGAAAGATCGTATTAGCCGTGCTGGTCGTCGTAGTCGCACTTGCGGTCCTAGACAAGCCGAGCCGCGAAACCCTGGACGAGGACGGCGAAGTGCTGACAGACGCAGTGGACGCAGCGGACGGGGGGATGTTAGGCGACGGCGGGGACGACAACGAAGCAGATGGCAGACGCGGACGCGGCAGCAATGGCGGCAGCGTCAGTCGCTTCTCCTTATCTCTCATATTCATAAACCCTCCAATCATTTTCGTCTCTATCTCGCACACGCTCCTCTTTGCTGTGTTTCCAATCAATATCAATTTCGGGTCCAAAAAATCCTGTGCGCCTCAATTTTTCCCAATATAAAGCAACTTTGTGTTGCGATCACGTCTTGTCTTCCCCTCAATTAACCCCCCCTGTTCGATCGGCAAGAGACGCGTCGTCAAATAGAAAAAACACTCAAATTTTTTTCCACAGCCAAGCCCTAGAGACCTGTTTCCGAACGTGCGGTGTAAACTGTGTTGGCTGAGTCGTCCCAGGCCTACTCAATTGCGCCCCCTCTCCACAGAACCGGGTGAGATGTGTCGCACAGTGCTCAAGTAAGCAATTCTGGTGGCTTTCGAGGCGGTGTTCGAATTCAGTACGGTAAAGCCGCGCGCGGATAAATTTGCGAGATCTGGGCCGGGCGGGCGGTCTTTTTGGGAGATTATGTCGTCACCCGTTTACCGTGTGTCGATTACAGTCCCGGGTGGAGCTGGATCGTGGCGTGCGTGGGGCGAGCGTGCGTGCGGTGGGCTCTTCGCGTGGCCGTTTTTTTTTTAGCTCCGCTGGCTCGCAGATGGGAAATGGGCTTACTCGGAGACCGAGGAAACAGTGGGCGCACCAGTTATCTTTGCTGCAAGTCGGTGGGTCAGCGACGCCGGTGGATGGATAGGTCGCTGGTGCACGTGGCGAGTGGTTCCTTAACAATGCGGGGTAAGTAGGGCGTGGATCAACTTGAATTCGTGAGCGGCAAAAAAGAGGCAAGGAAACAGAGGATGGCAGAAAAGGAGACCGATGCCAGAATATAAGGCAGAGAGAGAACGAGAGAGGAGAGAGAAGTTGAACCTTTGGCACCGGTATTCTATTTATTCGTCCATCCCTCTCACAGTGTCGTTACATACATAGAGATACAACGGAGATCTTGACATGGGAGATGCAATCAACGGCTTATCAACCCAACCCCCATGCGGTCGGTCCATTTTCACATACAGCCTCAATAAATCCAGTAAGCCTCCAATCTGCAAACCTGGCCCCTTGTATATAACCAATCTCCCAAGGCACCGTCCCAAGCCCAAGCTTTTTAGATTTGCTAGCGATTTACTCTACCTTGCAAGCAATTCGGCTAAGCCAGAGCAAATATGAGCATAATTGGCACTTCAGTGTTCGGGGCCGTGTCGTATGCATACGTATCGACGCTCGCGATCGCCCACATCATTTCCTGGAATGAGAAAAAAACCTGTTTGTGGCATACCGAGTTTCCACGGGTTAATTGAACAAGGTCAGGTTCCCAGGTTCTCAGGTTCTCGGGCCACCCTCCCCTCCTCCCAGTCCCTTCCCTCACTCAGGCCTCATCATCCTCAACCATAACGTTAGCCAGTCCCCAGGGTCCGGTTGAAATTGAATGCTTATATGAACGTATATGTTCGTACGTAAGCTCTTGGTGAACCTAACCTGCCGGACTCGGAACCTATTGCCTCAATCTAGCAACCCCTCCCAGAGATCTTGTCGTGATCAGACTGCATCAGAAAGAAAAAAAAGCGACGCCCTATCATTCGGTGCTGTAACGCCTGCCTTGCTTGCCTGGCCTGCTGACAACGACGGCAGCAACGCAACAACGACCGTTACGGTGGCGCATGCCGGGCGCCAGCGCGGGCTGTCACGCACCAAAGTTTAAAAAAAGGATGAGAGCCAAGATGGTTACCGTGGAGGAGTATGTACGTGTCTGATGTGAATCATAACCATATCCCATCTCATTGCTTATATCACCAGAGGGGGCACAGCGTACGATGGTAACTGAGCATTAAGATTCCGGGTCTAATGACACATCTGTGGCGGCTTGCCACCCAGATCTGCATTCGCGACGCACCCCCTTCCCCCTTGTGCTGACAGCAACAAGTCCCCGAAAAGTCGGGTTTTTGCTGGGTACATGGTATCTTTACGGGATGTGGATTTGGTCACGGTGGTGGTGGTTAACTATATGTGGTATGGTGCAGTCACTTGAGCGGTGAATGATAACGCATCATGATGTCGAGCTGAGCTCCACCGGCCACGGAGAGGGTGTTTGAGATGGAGATGATAAGGACGGGTGCAGTGGTTGTGCTTACTGGTGGTGTGCGGTGAGTACAGCTGTACGTTGTGGCGCCGACGCCCATGGCTATCGCAGACACATACACACGGGTGTTTCACCACCCCATCTCATGTTACATGCTCAACCCGATCGCCACACGATCACCCAACATTCAACGCTCAACATCCAACATTTGGCTGTCCTGAAGGACCCTGCCCAGCCAGCCGACAGTGATACGCAACTTTCCTCTCCTGGCTGACAGCAGCCTACCCAGTGATGGGGGGACAGACACGGGCAAGGGTCGCCTGAATTGAATCGATGCCGTAATTATGAAAACCACCAGGCCATCTGACCTCGGGGCCAGATCCCAGCAGAGCGGAAGAGCGTGCGTACGTACGTATGCGGGACTGGGAGAAGTAAAAACCATTGTTCCGCTGTACGGTCTTGGTACTTTGCCGTTGTGCCAGTGGATGGAAAAGGAGGGTCTATATACATATGTAGGTGATATGTATTTGTATATAAGCACAGGTTTGTGGGGGAAGGGAGGTAGAAGACCGAGTTTGGCGAATGGGAAGCGATTTGATAGTGATTTTCGGTTGAGAAGTGGGAAGTATGTATATATGGGGGTTCTGATTGGAAAGCTGGCCATGGGATGACATGCCTGATGTTGCCTAATCGCGAATGGACGATAGCCGTTTGATGAACGATTCAACATGAAGCCTTCATTCAGTCAAAGAGGGAAACGAAAAATGCGATACAACCTCATTCTACACTCTTCAGCAGCCGATACAGAAACACCACGCCCCCACACCGTACAAAATAGGTATACGCAATACACTCAGCACAGCTACACGGCTACACAGAGTCTCAGTCCTCTTCAAATACACCATCATCGTCATCATCCTCCTCAGCGTACATTTTCCCTTCCCTTACAGACGCGCCACTACCCTCGTCTCGCACACTCAATGCCCCACCATCAACAGGCCCGTTAGTAGTAGCAACATACCCCGGCGCATGCCACCCGTGGCCATGGCCCACCCCCACGCCCCTCGACCCCCCTGCAGATGTATCCTGGACAATGTCATTCGGGTCAAATTCGTCGTCATCCTCGTCTCCACCGCCACCACTATAACCTCCTCGATTGGGATTGGGAAGCGCAGCGATTACGTGCGCGAGCACCGCAGCGTGGTCCTCTCTCAATGGAGGAACATACTTGCGCTCCTCGTCGCCCTGGATGGGTGGTGCAAATGCGGATGTGAGAGGGGTGAGGGGGACCACATTTAAGGACGGCGTGCGGGAGGTGCTAGTGAGGAGCTGCCTGCGGAGGGCGCCTTGTTCGTCGATGGGCAGGCTGGAGATCATTGAGCGCCAGATGTCGATGAGGAGGCTAAAATCCACGAATGGGTGATCAGGAAACGGTTTGAGGGGATAACTGGAGACTGGAGATGGGATAACTTACACAGCCTCGTTGCCGGCGCAGTACCCGTCCTTGGCAGTGGGCATTTTGAGGTATCTTGCTATGCTGCCTGTGCTCTCGGAGCCGTAGGTGGTTTTCATTAGTTTGATGAATAGCTGTTGCATGTCGATTATGTAGATAGGTGCTTTATTATATCGTCTAGCAAGAGCACATGAGTGAATGCGGGATGGTGGAGATGAAGGACTTACGATGCCTATGCAATGTGAGGGACACCATAAGTGCAAACGAGAAAGCGGTATAAGTTGACTTTCCTCGTCTCAATCGTAGGAGAACATACCATAGAATGCGAATAAAGCAGACCCTTCAGGCCAACCTCCCACCGTGACACATCCACTCCATAATTGTTCAAGATATTAAGCGTAACCACTTTGTTGAACACCAACAAAATAGTAGGTCGAACACTGCCGTATGCGTGCCTATTCCCGGCGCTAGCGGGATTTGCATCGGCAAACTCTCGAACCCAGTTATGCAGCATTGCTGACGTCTCGTCCCTGTCCATTTCTAATGTCGTCCCATGATCAAATGGCTAGCGGCGGTTACAAAGCCGACGGGCGCGATGATCATCAATCCAGGTCCATCACAAGAGAGTAGTGATCACTCAATCAAGACGAGGACTCACCAGTTTCTTCCCTTTGCCTCGCAAAAACCGGTTCTGCTTATCAACGATGTGCCGCGCGCTCCCTGGCTTCAAGATGAAGTGGGGCAACGAAGCTTCCGCCCAGCCGATGTCAACCAAGGACGGATGGAGGATGCGGTCTTGGTACGCCCTTTCGTCTGGCGATCTCCTGTTGAAAGAGAAGGCGACGACGCGGAGGTGAGAGAGGGCTTGAGTGAGGTTCGGAAGCAAGTTGTAGTCGGCCGTGTCGGATGGGGAGGGCGGAGAGAGCAGGCAGTGGTACAGCAATCTACGAGTGGGCGGTCGCGACGCGGTCAGCGTGTCACCCCGACAAGGAAAGAACCGGAGCCGTCACATACCTCCCTTGCTCGAACGCGCTCCGCATGACTCCCTCGGGCACCATTTCGTCCAAACCATCCGCATCATCATCGCTCCCATTTGCGATTCGGCTCAACGAGCTCGGGCTGGGGTCGCAGTAGCCTTTGTTGGCGCGGCTATTGTCCCAAGGCCCGCCTCCGGGCTTGAGGTACGCGAGCTTTTTGTGTAGTTGGTCCGCAGAGGTGAAGATGATGGGGGAGAGCGACTCAAAGTTGGCCGGGCTGATTTCACCAGAGCGTGGAAGAGTCAGTGAGAGCAGTCGTTCTGGGGTGCCTCCAGAAGAAGTAGGGTACGGGGTGACAAGACGGGAGTTGTAGAATCTGACAAACTCGGCTGCTTTGTGCACCGGGATGAGGAGGTGGGAGGTGCCTATTCTCTTGATACCTGGGAAGCGAACATGAGGAACAGCATCAGTGTTGGAATGGAGTAGACCCACCGAGTATGAGATGGATGCACTGGTCTGAAGAAGGGCTCGGCCTGAACAAGAGCGGAGAGCCATGGAGGAAGAATGACTGTGCCAACCGTTTGTCGTCATATTGGAACCTGATGGCGAGTTTGTGACATCTAATTAGATGAACGTGAAGCACGGAAACGCGACATTTGGAATGTGACGCACCATCGGAATGAGGGAGCAAACCCTCCGATCTGATAGTAGGATACCTGCAGAGAGCACTCGTCGCTGTAAGGAAGGGTGCTCGAATGTCGACTATCCCTTTGTTTGTATGGAGAGTGGCGAGCGTGGGTGTTGCGGGACTGGTGTTGATATGAGAGAGGGCTTGATTAGATGGGGTCAACGCACATAACTGGCCTTTGAATGTCGACTGGAGTGGCTCATCCGGGAGTTATTGAGTTCACCTTGGTGAACGTTTGTTGATCACTGCGCCAAGCCTGGCGCAGTGCCAAATACGTACCAATGCATTCTCAGGCACACCGGCACAGGGGCCCGCACACGACATGCCACACGAAATAACTAGTTCGTGAATATATTCTGGCCAAAAGTCTAACATCCGTACTGATGCAGAACACCAGATCCACAGACGAGAAAGAAAGCGATTTACGTCAGTTGGGGACCAACTCGTATAACCAAAGGCGTTATATTATTAGGTCAAGCAGCGGTACTACGATCAAAAAGCCCCGGCTTACTGAGGAGCTGACTGTCAGAAATGAACAGTGCGCCACCATGCAAGGTGGGCTCTTCTATAACAGTCAATCGAAAAGAGTTACCAAGTAACTCATTAGCGTAGCATCGAGTTCTGCATGGCAGTGCTCTAAGTTCATAGGATCTCGCCCCTAAACGTGATTATATCAGACCTGCCCCCCAGTGCTTCTGGTGTTCCACTACTCCTTTCGCTATCCCACACACGATCTCGCATTTTCAGCCCCATATTTCCCCATCCTTGGATCAACCGAACCTTTAAATCGACATGCAGGTCAACTCGCGCAATATAGGGTAAACCTGCAGTCTCCTATCGTTCCTGCGATGCTAAGAATAGTTGCAGAACACGGTCAGTAGAGGGTTTTGGAATACGCACTGGCATGCAAGAGTGAGGGGATGTTTCACTTTTGGCGCTTATTTATCTCGATTTCTTCCCTAGCACATCAGAAGAACATGAATCGACGGGTTCTGGGTCGGTATCTGTAGCTATGTTGCCATTAACCCCGCCCAGTATTGGTAGTAACAGTATATCGACGAGGTATTCTTTTTCACCTTGATGCATGGATTCCTTCTCATGTATCTCTAGTTGCCTCCCGACTACTGCCTCCGCGTAGGTTTCAATATTCCGGCTTTTCCACTTATCGACGAAGTTCTAATTAGGTTTGCACGAATATCTGCCGATGAGTGGAATATAGTCGCGGAGCAGAATCGGTGCAAACTAGGTTCTCAAGCGGTGGACGTAGTGCGATTAAATGAGTTCAAGGATCACATCAAGTACCCTTCGTGCGTTAAAGAGAATGAGGTACGACTACGTGATGCATTATATTTTGGTTTTTAATCCTTCGTCGAAGTTTGTTGACTGGGTAGCGCTCCATGAAAATAGCATGGTATTTGCCGTTTCTTGCCCTCTCCGACTACGTCCTGACCACGTTGTAGTGGACGAGGCTAGGCCAGTCAGAGTCCGATATCTCAATTTACCGGCTATGGGTTAGCTTGAACCCTGACCTATATTATCAAGACGATCCATACGAACTCACGTCCTGGAGGCACACTCTGTTTTCCTTTTGGGACTCCTATGTGACTGCGGATCACTTGAAAAACAGTGAGCAGAGCATACACGAGAAGGGTACACACGGAGGGATCGACAACCTCATCCAACTGGCTTTCGAAACCCGTTTCGAAGCAGGGCATATCTGCTGGTATGTTTCGCTTCATATAACCTAAAGGTTCTCTGCTAAACTGTATCACAGCGCAGAACAACCCATGGCCCTACCCGCCAGCCCATTTTTGACTACAGCCGACGTCGCGACGACGATGAAGCCACCAGACGCATGGATCAGACTGCTGGACTTCTTTGACAACTCCCACGTCTTTGCCACGACTGGATCAAAACCGACACTTGTTACGACATTTATTTGCGAGTACAAGACTGCAGATTTCACAGCCGCGTCCAGACAGCTCGCTTTAGGCCTCTCTTCGGCGCAACATCAGCGCAGGGCCTTGGGGTTTGACGACGGCGAGCTGTATGGTGCCATCGTCATTGGCGCCGAGTTGGTTGTGTATGTCTCGTCGTGGGTAGGGGAAGTAGTGGTGAGTCATGTGCTGCACTTCAAGCTGTCTTTGATCATAATGACCTCGTGCCACGACAAGCATGTGAATCCTACAGACATCACGCTCGAATTGAGACGCTTCGATCAATTTCTTGCCTGCTATTTGTTCCTGTGCAAGCTCTCGGATGTCGCAGCGGAGCAAGTGAAGGAAAACTTGCGGAAACTGGAAAGCGAAGCGACTATAGGGATCGTCACCGAGCGGTGCATGAAAGCGTCTCAAAGCCCCTGGAGACGGGAGACGTATCCGAATGGTGAGCAACAAATGAGTGGTGTATTGGAGGGAGGAGGGGGAGTTGTGGGAGAGGACGTGTCAACGGGAACGGGAGAAATGGAAGAGTGGCAATTGCTCGGTTGCAATTTTGCAACCCAATGCGCAGTATGCAGTCCACAGGATGAATGCCCCGCTCCACCTTGCCGCGATTTGCTCATCGAAGAAAATATTCGTGCCAATGAAGAATCTTACACGAAGCATGGAGTGGGGGAGGGGACGGAGAGGTGTACCCCACCAGGGTCGGATATTACAGAGTGGGCTCGTCAAGTCATTGTGGGTCAAAAATGATAGCATATACCCCGAGTTGTAATTTTTGCAGGCGTGTAGGACGGCTTTCTGTGTTGCAAACAGCTTTATTGTCATGTATATGCGTAGCCATCAGGCATGCAGCTTGACCTTTATCTGAGCGTATTTTTCTAACTTACTGTAAATGGCTCAAATTGTGACACCAAGAATTTGCCGCTGACTTGCTTTCGCTTTGCGTGTTTCATTATATCCTCGTAATGCTCTGGGTATCTGTGTACTTGGGAGCGGGGGGAGGTATAGAAAACAACGTGGCAACAGGAGAAATTGAGAAATGGTAATCGCCTGGCTACGACTTTGTGTCTCTGCGTGTAGCATCCAGTTCATAGGATGAGCGGCCCACTCTGCCTCGGGGCAATTTGCGCACAGAAGAGAATATTTCACGCTCACGAAGGGCAAGAGATGGAGAAGTGCACCGCGCAGGAGTACGAAATCAAGGCAGGATACCCGAATAAAATGCACTTTCTCATTTGTCGAGCACAACTCCCCGTCCCGTATTGAATGAAGAATTGTCGAATGTATACGCGAGCATTGGGTTCAACGGAGATTATGAATTGTGCATACGAATTGAGGGTAGCGAAAATCGTGACTATGCTAGCCATAGCATGCTAAATGTATAACGGGGCGAGCGAAGAGGGGAAGACTAATACGACTGCTTGTACACGCTGTGATGCTCCCCCTCAGACTGTCAAGTGCCGTGAATGCAGTTGGAACACAGGGTAGACCTACTCTGTGCTGTAGAGCATTCCTTGGAGCCGGCACTTTCCCTCTCTAGTAATTTGCTCGCACAGCAACCACTCTCCACACGTAGTCGTATTTTGACAGAATGAAAAAATTACACTACACGTTGCGTTCCAGAGTGTTGATAAAGAAATTTAAATTATTCCATACGCTTCGACTCGCTGAACCTTATTAATGGCCACTCGTGACTCGCACAAGAATCATGGATCTTCCATATTTGTGTCGCCCAAGAGTTGAGCGACATCATCAACCGATGATTCAAACGGCTCAAATATATACTCCAGCATCTGAAGATCATGTTCGGTCGTGATCTCTGCCCCATCCTGCGCACCATCAGGACGACGAATGTCCGTCCTGTTCAAGTTGATAGGGTACCGCACCTCACCCACACAACCCACCCAATCGAAATCCAGCAACTGGAAATCAGTCGATGTTCCGGTATCATCGTCATCTCGCACGAACACGTTGACGTCACGCAGGTCCCCATGTACAAACCCTTTGTTGTGTAGTGCTCGAACGAACGTTGTGATGGCATTTTTTAGGTCGAAAGTTAAGGGCAGATAATACGACAGAGGCCGGTAGTAGGAAGTGGGTGCTGCTGTGCTGTAGTTATGGATATTGAGAACATCCATAACCACCATCTTCCAGCCACCAGGCAACTCTTGACATGCGATACAAGCTGGTGCGTGGCCATTGGTCGCACAGAGACGATGAACCTCGCTCGAGTATCGCTTGGTGAATTTGATGCACACCCTGCGCCCGCGTTCGGTGTTTGCGTAAAAGACGAGCCGATTACTTTCTGGTTGCGCGACTTCGTAAGTAAATCTTTGAAGATCACCGTCAAAGTCGATATACGTGCTGGGGTGAGGGCAGGTCACTGTGGTAGGCGTTGTACTGAGTCGAGGGATTGCCCGGGTGTAATGATGTGATAATTTTTGCACAGCGGTCTTGAAGGATCCAAAGATACGAGCTGCCATTTCTTGCATGGGATAATCTGTGGCATGCCAACAAAGTGGAATAACCGGAACCAGGACGTCAGCATGAACGTGTTCTCGGAAAACGCATCTGAAGATGGCAATGTAAGGTCCTGATGCAACACAATCAGCGAGTATTCAGGGAAAAAATACTGAGAGGGGGACATACCAAATACAGTGAGAAGGAAACAAGGGAAACGGGAATTTAAGCCAGGACCACCTCCAATGTTACGCGTGAGCTGACGGTAGTAACACATTGCCTCCAGAAAGGGTTCAATGCCACCACTTCCAACCTCATTTTTCCCTTCCAATATGACACACACATACTTGTTTATTTCATCTGTCACATGGCCATCTGTCGAAAAATTCGTTGGTCCAACTTTTGCAGCCATTAAGCTTACACCATATGCGGCTAGTAACTCCCGACACTCCTCCATACGCTGCGCATCATCGCCGTAAAACTTGCACATGGCCTTTGAAAGCTTTAGCACAAACCTATTGTCCTCAGCGGTTGGTTGATAGCCCTGGCAGTCATCCACAAAATCAGCGAATATTCTCTCAAAGAGCGTGACCGGAATGGGATAGGCTGCATTGCGAGGACGATTGCACCTGTACTCCTTCTGTTCCTGGGTTGCAGCGAAATTCTTTGGTTGTCCACCGGTAGAGGGGGCTTCTTGCTTCCTTAGATAGTTCTTTCACCGTAGAATTAGTTGATTAACACCTTGTGCTGTTACTGTAAATAGGTAGTATTAGTACGACACTATGACGGAGCAATTATCGGGCACCAACTAGAGCGATTTCGCGCAACGACGACAATATGAATATGGTTTGGAGGGCAATCCGTGAAAATAGTGGACAACTGATCTGTTACGTTGACTAGTTCCTCGCCGCGAAGATTAGAATTGCTTTTGTAATCTTGTTCAGGTACGGAAATTCTGAAGAGTTTGAAGTCAGGAGCTTTTAATTGTGGGTGTGTCGCGGTCTGGTATTTGAGCGCGTAAAGACTTGCATCATATTTGAGTTGAACCTCAAAGAAACTGTCCATTCCGTGACCAGAAACGATGCAATTAAGTTTGAGGTCTGCATATGGCACCAAGTAGTCAATGCACGCGTGGCCATATAGCAATCAGTTATCAAAGCCATCTAATACGAAACAACGGCTAGAAGCTCACATCTGGGCTTCACACGAACAAAGAATTGAACTTCCTCTGATGTACACGTGTGTAATGCAGAGATCTTGGCAGTATCCTCCAACTCTTGGAGTGGCTCACACTCTCGGACACGTCTAAAGAGCGTGTTGAATGGCTCAATAGACAACGGATTCGGCTAGAAAAAATTCAATAAAAGCAGATTCACAATGTAGAAAATAATCATTGTATGATACCAGATATGTTAGACTGAGGTTGCTGTAGTCCATATTATTACCCTTCAACGTGATCGAGAATTTGTTGTAAAATGTGTCCATGAACATATGAGCAGGTGCGTCGGCTGGGAGTTGAATGTCGATCAAACTGTCCATTCCGTGGCCAAAAACGATGCAATTGAGTTTGACTGTATATGGCACGAAGTGGCCAATGCACGTGTGGCGGCGCAATTGAGCGTAAAAAAAAAAATTCACACGAAGAAATCACTGGGAGCCCACCTCTAGGCCTTACAAGGACAACAAATTGAATTTCCTCTGTTGTACACGTGTGCAGTGAAGAAATCTTGTCAATATCTTCCAACTCTCGGAGTGGCTCGCATTCTCGGACACGTCGGAAGAGCGTGTCGAATGGCTCAATGAACAAAGGCACTGACTAATTAGAAGTCAATCAAGCTAAATTCACCGTGTAAGAGATGATTGTTGCGCGATACCAGGTACGCTAGACTGAGATGACTGTAGCAAATACTTTCGCCTTGAAAGTCGACCTTGTATTTCATGTGAGCAGCGTCCAGTATGTCCATGGCTTCAGCATCGGAGCTCAGATCATCGCTTAGATCAAGTATAGCCAGCTGGGATAGATGAGGAATGCAGTAACGGACGCGCGGCATTGCTTGAGATGATGGAGAAAGCAAGCGCCACCCCAGTCAGCATGCGTGACACACTGGTGACAACGTGACAGGATCTCAGGGACGAGAGAAATTGACTTGCTCTGAGTCTCTTAGCTGTGCTCCCCTTATGCGCCGATATCGAATACGCATACTTCTCTTGTACTCTTAATACATCTCAACCAAAACAGCAGAGATGGTACGTCTGTACATCATATAGGAAAATCCATACTAACAAGCTACAGCCAACATGTACAGATTGCGGAGGCACCGTTATCGAATATGATACAGCCGCCGGGAATGGGTTTTGTGTGCAATGTGGAACCGTGGTCGAGGAGAACACAATAGTCAACGAGGTCACGTTTGGAGAGACCTCCAGTGGTGCTGCGATGGTGCAGGGCAGTTTCGTCGGCCAAGGAGCTAGTGAGTCACTCCCGTCTCCCCTCACTTCCAATCGCTAACTACATGCGCATCTCATAGCACACGCGAGAATGTCTGGCCCGTACGGAAACAGAGGGAGCGGAGAGTCGCGAGAGCAGACAATAGCCAACGGTGAGCACACCACAATTTTC
The DNA here is from genome assembly GCA_000349905.1 of Volvariella volvacea V23. Classification (NCBI taxonomy): domain Eukaryota; kingdom Fungi; phylum Basidiomycota; class Agaricomycetes; order Agaricales; family Pluteaceae; genus Volvariella; species Volvariella volvacea. The sequence goes on from KB722767.1 coordinate 112,198, forward strand.
ACTATCTCTATCATACCCAAACTCTCCTCTCTCCAGCCGCAAAGCGCATCCAAAACATAGCCTCCGTCCTCCGTCTCTCAGAAGTAGTCTGTCTCGCCGCAACCCGCCTGTACACGCTTGCCGTCGAACACCGCTTCACCAAGGGCCGCAAATCGCTCAACGTCGTCGCCGTCTGTCTCTACGTCGCCTGCCGCCAAAAGGAGACGCGGAACTACATGCTCATCGACTTTAGCGACCTCCTCCAAGTCAACGTCTTCGAGTTGGGGCACACCTACCTGCAGCTGGTCCAGACGCTGAACTTGAGACTGCCCCTGGTCGATCCGAGTCATTACATCTCGCGGTTCGCGTCCTTGTTGGAGTTTGGGGATGAGACGTCCAAGGTGGCGACGGATGCTGTTAGGCTTGTGCAGCGATTCGACAGGGACTGGATGACGCGGGGGAGGAGGCCCGCCGGGATATGCGGGGCGGCACTGCTGCTGGCCGGGAGGATGAACAATTTCCGGAGGAGCATAGAGGAGATCGTGCAGGTTGTCAAGATTGCTGATTCGACGGTGCGGAAGAGGTTGGAGGAGTTTAGGAGGAGTCCGAGTGGGAGTCTGACGGTTGAGGATTTCAGGAAGGTGTGGTTGGAGGAAGAGATGGATCCTCCTGCTTTTACAAAAGGAAGGGAACGGGAAGAGAGAGAAAAGTTGGCCTTGGAGGAGAGGGAGAGGGAGGGAGAGGAGGGCGTTACCGAGGGCTGGGGTGATGAGGAAGAAGAAGCCGCCCGCGCAAAAAGGGCAAACGCTAAAGGAAAAGGAAAAGCCAAGCAAAAATCCACCAAAATGCGAAAAGGAAAGAGAAAACGAGGCGAAGACTCTGATGAAGAGGAAGAAGACGCAGATGAAGACCAGCTCGAGGAAAGCGAGCACCAGCCAAAAAAAGCTGGACCACCAGTCCGCCAACCTATCGACCCGGCGTTGCTAAATCAGGGGATCCTCGCTGGGTCTGTGCAACCGCAACAGCCATCCCCATCTGCCATGACCAACGGACAAGCACCCCTGTTCTCTCTCCCGCCCATCGAGGATGACGACGAAGACGTCAGGATGAGGATGAACGTCAACATGATGAACGAAAGCATGAATATGAGCTTGGACCCTAATATTGATCCTCAACTACTACAACAGGTTCATTCCCTCCTCACTGCTGCGTCTGCGTCTGCTTCTGCTACTGGGCTACCGCCCCTCCCCGAGCCTCTGCCTGTGCCTGGACCATCAATAAACGGGTCCACCACCGTCGTGTCTAACACGACTACACCCCCTTCCACGTCCACCGTCTCCCTCCCCCCTCCTCCCACCATCAGCTCGCTGACAGCCCTAGGGATCAATGTGAACCCCAACGCGCTGCCGATGCTGACACCACAGGAAGCACTAGCGGAAGAAACAGTGTCCACACTAGTCGCAGAGGAAGTCGAGGAGTATCTGCGGGGCACGCAGGGGATGATGATCGTCGAGGCACTGAACGAGGCAGAGGAGAGAAAGAAGAGGGGGAGAGCCGGGAAGGAGGTTGAGCGCGAGCAGGAACGCGGCCAAGAGCTGGGAGGGGAGGGTGCGGGTGGTGAGGTTGTGATGGAGGATACGAGTGTGGTTGACGCTTCTATGACAGTTTTGAGCCCTTCGCAGACGGATGTGGATTCTGCGGCTGTGGTTTTGGGGCAGAGGGGGGATGTTGGGAGTGTCGGTTTGGGTTTGGAAACGCCGGGTGCTTCGACGTCTGCTGCTACTGCGTCTGCGACAGCACTGGGTGCATCTACATCGGCACAAACGCAGGCACAAGTACAAGCTACAAATGGGGCGGGGTGCGAAGATATAGAAGACGAACTGAAAGGGTTGGACGAAGAAGAGCTGGACTGGTTCTTGTTGAGTCCTGAAGAAGTCAAGATCAAGGAGCGAGTTTGGGTCGAGTTGAATAGGGATTATTTAGAGGCTATTGCTGGTGAGTTATTTGGCGTTTTCTATCCCTTGCATTTTGCGGTCTGGAGTTTCGTGCTTGCTGCATATATGTACTGTACATCAAGAAGCGGATTCAGTCTGCATATATGCGCTGCTTTCTTTCTCTTCCTCACGTCGCTCTACTATTATTTTTTGGAGGTCATCATACTAACGGCTTTATGCCCCTCTCACAGCTAAAAACCTACAAGCAGAGCAAGGGATGTCAAATAGCAGAAGTAGAAAGGTACGCCATCCCATCATCCCACCGTCGAATTTGATTTGAGGCTAACGTCTCCCCCTTCTTTCTCTGTAACCAGAAACGCAAAACAACAACAAAACCGAGAGACGCAACAACACCCCACGGCACCACCGCAGCCGAATCCGTCCGGAACCTCTTAAAGAAGAACCCAAAATACTCCAAACGGATCAACTACGACGCGCTCAAAGATCTCTTCGTCGACCAGCCCGACAAAGAGCTCATGAGCCGGTTCGGCGGCGACACCACGATGTTGAGCATGGATGACGACGACGATGTCGCCGGAGGGGGTGGTGGCAAGATGGACAGGATGTCGGTCGCTAGTGGGTTTGGCTCTGACAAGAGCTCGCGTGGTCGACGTGGAGGGATGATGGACGAAGATGAAGACGATGAGGAGAGGAGGCTTATTGTGGTCATTGAAGATGAGAGCCATGCAGTGCCTGCGCGACGGCCTGTGTCGCGGACGACTGTGGCGGCTGGCAGCGTTGGGAAGGATGTTGCGAGGAAAGGGGTCGTTGGGGCGGACGAGGATGCTGAAGGCGATGTGGATGAAGAAGAGGACGACGAGTTGGTTGTTGGAGGATGGGAGGATGCTTATGAGCAGGAGGTGTGATACCTGCTCTGGATCGAGGGCTTGGGCGAGGTCGTGTTTTTTCGTTCCTGTTATGGGGGGAAGAAAAGAAAAGAATCTTTGTTCTCATTGTATCCCTTCTTGTTTTTGTTCTTGGCTTATCCTTATCCCAGTTTCGGATTTAAGTAGTGCTGCTTGAGTGTAAGATACATACCCCGAGAGCTATTGACTGGAGTTGTTTCATTCTTGGTTTGGTCCATGTACAGTACGTACCTATTGAGCTCTTCCTATCCCTGTTACTTCAAGAGCCTACACGATTACGCTCATCTCGGCGTCTATCATGACTTCCAACATTTGTACCTCTCCACGTTTATTCCTATACAATACAAATTGCTCAAACAGCCTGAGCTTTTATTTCACTCTATAAAACACAATAGGTATAACATTATTCCCCTCCACGGTGCCTCCCTCACAAAACCTTCTCAACCATCCCCACACCCTCCTTCTCCAACTGCTCCCTAATCGGCTCACAAATCTCCTTCGTATACGGCGCCAAAATGCCCTTCTGGCCAATAACCCCATCCAGCACCAGCTGCACCGCAATCCCGCACGGCAGGCCCACCGTCAGCGCCATAGCAGAGTACCCGCCTGGCGCCGGGTCTCCGTACGCCTCGAGCGTGCTCGTCCGGATCTCCTCGGTGCCGTCGGCCCACTCGATGAAGAACTTGTGCTGGAGCATGACGAGGTCGCGCTCGGCGGGGGCGTAGGCCATGAGGGACTCGAGGCGCGCGCAGAGGGTGTCGAGGAGGTTGGAGGCGCGGATAACGGGGTGGAGGGAGGAGAAGAGGCCGATCCAGCGGAGACCCGAGATGATGCGGTTCGACTCGGACTCGTTGGGGAATTGGACGAGCTGTTTGATACGGGCGATCAGGGTGCTGAGGGGGGTTAGTTAGTTGGATGTGGTGTTGGAAGTAGATGTGACTTACCTCTCGTTGGAATCAGAGGCACCGATGGTCTTTTGTGTGACCTCTGCCCAGGTCAGCTTATCAGTCAACCACTCTTTGGGTTCCTGATCCAGGTATCCCAACTTGACCAGAGCGGCGACAAACTCGGGGAATCCTTGATATCTCAGGGTACCTCTAACGACTGTCTCAGCTTCGGGGATGTTATAGTATTCACGGAAGGGTACGGAGTCCCTGTTGGGGTATGCGACGAAAGCGAATGCAGGAGTGATGTAGTATGGGCGTGCGTGGGACATGAGGTCTTGTCCTTGAATTTGTTGAATAGATCCTCCATCGAGGTAGGCGGCTGAGTTGAGAAGAGCGAGGAGGACACCGCGAGAAGACCACGAGAACTTGTACCCTAGAGGGTTGTCGGAACATTCGGGTGCTGGAAGACCACCACAGTACGAGAGGAACTTCTTGATCTGCACAATAGAGTTAGTCTCCATGGTACCACCGCGAACTGAGCGAACACACCTTTCCACCCTTCTCGTGGACTTCATCGATCGTCTTGACGGCATAGAGGTGGTCAATACCGGGGTCGAGACCAATCTCGTTCAAGACGACGATTCCAGCTTCCTTGGCTGCTGCGTCAAGCTCGCGCATAGCGGGCGAAATGTAGCTGGTCGTGACAACATGGGTCTTGCCCTTGATAGCAGCCTTAATGACAGTTGCGTGGTGGGTATACGGGATAAGGGAAATGACGAGGTCGTGTTCGGCAACCGCTTTTTCAAGAGCAGCAGCGTCACCGACATCGAGGGAGATTCCGGTGGTGCTAGGCAGGCCTTCTGCGAGGGCTTGAGCGCTAGCAAGTGTTCGGCATGCTAAGACGAGATAAGTATTAGATTACAATGTGGAGAGCTGTAGCTCACCAATGGTCAACTCGTTGACAGGGTTACGAACGACGTATTCAGCACATGGTCGTGCTACAAATCCGCTTCCCAAGAGTAAAATTCTCTTCTTAGGCACATTGGCTGCCTGTATCTCGGCGGCGGCTCGTCCGAACTTGGGAAGGATATTCTTTTTTTCTTCCAATTGTGCACGACCAAACTCAGGAAGTATGAATGCTGCCCTATGAACATCCTTGTTGTAGTATCTAGTGTTAGGCACACCGCGAACGGGTGTCTTCAGATCTCTCCCAGGTGCCTTTGCAGCGAGCATGAAACCTATCTGTCCAGAAGGGTATGTTGGAATGGTAGTAAAAGCATATTCGGAGACGGCAAATATGCCACCAGTGATGTTTTTAAGATCTGAGATGAGGGGAAGATGAATCCAAAGACACTCTCCTTGAGTGGAGATATGGCCTCCGGGAGCAAGAGCGTCGTGGAGAAGTTGGAAGTAAGGCTTTTCGAAGAGGGATTGTGCTGGACCAACGGGATCAGAAGAGTCGGTGATGATTACGTCGTAGGTGGCTTCGTTTTCTGCGAGGAATTTGAAGCCGTCTCCGATAAAGACGGTTACGCGTGGGTCAGAAAGGAGAGAGGACATGTGCGGAAGGTATTGCTTGGAGACTCTGACGACGGCCTGAGATTAAGATTAGCTACGTGGGAGACATCGTTGAGTTGGGGTGACATACTTCATCGATATCGCACAGCACAACATTCTCGACGGTGTCGTGCTTAAGCACTTCACGAACAACACCGCCATCACCGCCGCCAATTACCAAGACCTTCTTGGGGTTGGGGTGGGACGCAAGAGGTAGATGGGCGATCATTTCTTGGTATCTGCACGTCCCACAGGTACAGTGACGGCACAGACTCAGAAAGCGCCCAACTTACGAAAACTCGTCACGCTCAGTGCATTGAATAACGCCATCGAGAACCAGCACATTTCCAAACGTTTCCGACTCGAATACCAGAACATCTTGATACAGCGATTTCTCGACGTGGAGGATTTTGTTGACCTTGAGGGTCATAGCCTGGCCAGGCCATTGCGAAGAGATCTCGCGGAACCAGCCCTCTGAGCGGTATGCCTTGAATCAGTCGAGCTCAACATTGAGCACACCATTGCTCACCGCGAATGGATGGATGAGAAAGGACAGTCATGGTTGGAGGAAGAGACAGTTACAAGCGGAAATCAAAAATTTGGGATCGATAACATGCTGCTAATTTAAATTAATTTTATCTTATCTCCTTATCTAATACGGCGCGACCACGTGCGCCAAACGTGGCACCGAACATGTCCTCGTCCAGCTCGCGACAAACGCCCGGCCTCTGGTTTCCCGACGGAAACCTGCGTATCTTGAATGGCGACGAAACCTATCTGCTCGACGGGGAGAAGCTCAGGTCAAAGAGCGCCTATTTCAACGAGTTGCTTCGGGATCAATTGCCAGCCAAGCCAGGCAGTGATCCGCCAACTTTGAAATTCCATGATGACCCTCAGGATTTGCGCCGCTTCCTAGAGGCCATCTACGATGACTCCGCGTATGTTCGTATTTGTCCTGCAGGCGCCTGGCTTATGACTTTGGATAGGTTTCCACCACCCCCGGCTTCAACGACGCTTCAACTAATATCGTCCGTTCTCAGGCTCAGCACTAAGTACAATGCCCAGCAATTGAGACAGCGTGCCATATTACACTTGGAAACTGCGTTCCCCCCTGATTTTAAAGAGTGGATGAACATTAATCGCGACCTCTCATTCACCTATGCTGAACCGGACACCACCGTAGATGACAAGCCATTCAAATCCGACTCACAAGCTGTGTGCGAGCCGCAGGGGGATGGCGAGGGTAAAAGAAGCATAGACGAAAAGCCAGAAAGTCATGAAGCTGAAGATAATGAGAGTGAGAGCGACGATGACAGCGACGACGTCGAAGAAGAGAGAAAGGACCTCGGACCGCCACCACAGCCCCGTTTGCCGACTGCCCTCGAGGTCTATTCCCTTGCCATCAACTACGACGTTCCCTGGATCCTTCCCGGAGTATTTTACACGCTTTTCACCCACCCACTAGACACCGTTATCTCGCTACTTCCCAATTTCATACACGAACACCCACCTTCCCCTCCTACACTCATTCCCTCCACACCCATAGCTTCAGACATAAAGACCGCCCAACCCATGGAAATCGATCTCCCTCCACTCTTCAGCCCCCCATCCTCCGCCTCCGATGCAACTACAACACCCTTCCGACGATTACTCCCCGTCCAAGCCTTAGGCAAATTCATCATCTTGAGAGAATGGACCATTCGCGAGCAAACCAAAATCGCAATCGACTACCTGGCCTTGGCCGCAGAAGAAATCAACTGTGGATCCGAAGATTATTGTCATCATGTCCGCGTTCGTGCTATGAACGGGACAATCACCGGTTCCCATGAAGTATCTTCAATTCCCGCGCGACCTACATCGACGACAGAGCCAAGTACGACGACCTCTGACTCACAAGATGTCGTCCGCGCTCAGGATATGCTCAGCTCTGAAATCTGTGCCCGGTATTTCGCTTATCGTGCCATGGATTACTATGCAAATCTTCGAGATATGTGTCCAAATTGTAGGAGAACATGGGATGAAGCGTACGAGAGTAATGGACGGGAGTTATGGACTCACATAATGGAGAGGTTCGGATTGGGATTGTATATGGATGCTAGGAAGGCCGAGTTTCCTGAACATGAATCTAAGAAAGATAGTGACGGCGATAGCGACGGTGTGAGTATGGAGGAGAATTAATGAACGAATAGATTATGAATGAGCTGCTCAAGTTTGTTGGATACTCGGCATTATGGTCACGGTTCTCCACACGCGAAGACATTCCGTTCTATTTTGCGATGAAGTTCCTACCTTCTATTTTCTATTCGATGTCAGACTAAGAGCTCGGAGATATAATGCTCAAAACAAAAATATTAGGTGTGGGTGGCGTGTGCATGAGAACGTCGGTGTGACAGAACCGTGACTACATCCGTTACGTTGAACTGCCATCATCCCCGTTCACCCAAGATGTTGAGGATGCAGTATTCTCAATCCATGGGCCAGCCCACTAATATCCATCACTCCATTTAATGCTACAGTAAGGCGTATTGGACTTCGAGCCGTAAGGTGGACCTCTTTGCAGCACATTAGCCACCGCGAGCGGCATGTGTTTCTTACTGGATAGAAATTGGGTACCCACCGTGTGCTCCTAGCCCTTTTTCTGGGTCATCAAAGCTGATGTTGTAGGCAACTCGTGCAGAGCGATCCCGAGGCGTCAGGAATTGAACCCCATGCCTCATCTTCATAACCCACCCGTAAGCCTTACAGACTTCATTGGCTGCCAAAATCTGGGCTCCCGGCTCGAGAGTCAAGTCAAGTGCACGTCCAGCTTGGCAGGATCAAGGAGCGTACGCGATGCCTTGCGGTTGAGCACACTCAGTCTTGGCGATCCCTAAGACTCATGTACTTTGGCTATCACCAACACTTCGTGCATCCCTATTGTGCTCCGTAACGTGATGGTCTATAGTACATTGATCAACGTTAAGAGGTACGTAATGTTCCCTGCTCCTGCTGGGATCCTCATAGCTAACCATTGCGAACAAGGTAGTCGACTCTCTTTGAGGATAATTTGCTGCTGTCAATATTATTCACTGTGGGATGGAATTGCTGGTGCCCGGAGCGGACAGCGCCCAAGCTAAACGGCGCTCTGAATACGGGGGTATTGTTTTAATTAACTGGGAGCCATACGTCAGGTGAAATTGACATCTGTACGTATAAGAGAGCTCGGTGTCATCGGCACAGAATTCTGACAGATGGCAATTGAATAGTTGCGTGCGGCAGCCTCGTCTATTCGTACGAATGTGAGCGTGCACTGGTGAAGGTGTTCTTTATCTTGACTAACTGACAGTTAGATTGGCTTGAGCCCATGCCAAGATTCTGTCAATCAATTACGGGGAATCAAGCCTGCAATCAACGATTGCCTATTGCCCCTTAATTTCGATCGAGAACCCACTCTGGCGTGCTAGGAACTATACCCAATTATTCCTTGAACACTCGGCTTCATCAGTAGGAACTGGATTCGTTTCCAACGACGAGACAGTCCTTCATCCAGAGAGTCATCAGAGTCAATATGCAATGTTTTCGTTGTGCTTGGCTAGCATGTTCAGCACGATAATTCGATTTATCTCCACCCATTGACATGGTGTGGCGTTTTTTTTCAAGATGATGAACCCATTTTCATGCTCATCATAGGGTCTCTCCCCGGACTTCAACTCTAAACGACATCTTGAGCGGCCAGGGCCGTCGTCTCCAGACTGGGTACTCCACGGATTACTTCATTTCATCATTGAAATCGTACAAAAGACCATTGAAACACCTCTGCAACTCCCCAGCAGAAGTCAGCTCTACATCGGCCTACCTTCAGCCCACCCATCATGAGGATCACTGCTCTTCTTACCTTCATCGGTGCCTTCGCTCTCCCATCCGCCCTCAGTGCCTATATCCCTCGGGCTGGGGCTGATACGATGAAACCTTTCTTCCTTGTCTCAAGTTCCGCAACGGAGTCTTCAAACCTCCTAGTAAGCACTCTCGTACAATTAGCCTTCCATCCAGTATCCTAACCTCTCATACAGCCCCTCCGAACCGATGGTACACTAACAAGCTCACGGCCTCTCGCCCTCTTCTCCATTAAAGAAGGCCGCCTCGTTGCTGTTCGATACCCCGAAGAAAGCCCCGACTTACGTCCCCACATCGACGCTCCGCAAATCCCACCGGGCGTCTGTGCTACCTACGGTGGATTGAAGTTCGTCGAGACAGTGAGCACGAACAAGTGCGCGAGATATGCAACATTTGAAATCAAATCGCACCCGGATCCGCGGCTGGGCTCGAGGTTGACGTTTAATCGGGAGGGAGCGTTTTACGCTTGTGGTGATACTAAAGTGGTGAGTGTGGCTCTGCTTGTGGTGCCAGTCCGAGGCTGAATATCTGGGTGTTAGGTGGCTTATAGAGTCGCCCCTGGGGACGGTCCGCAGAATGTCCCTTGCGATCCCATCGATTTGTGGACTGTACCTGCTAGTTGAATGATGACAATCATGGATGAGGGATTCTGCATTATGGACTGATACTGCATTTGCGGTGTTGTATGGACCCGCAGGGACGTTTTATCGGGGGCATTTTTGGACTTGTTTTAATGAACGCTCAAATGTAACCAATCACGAATGCACTGTAATTTCCATCCATTGCGTCTAATGTACTTGTACAGATCATGATGGCACGTGAAGCCTCTGCAGGGGGCGGCCCGAACGCAGATACGTGCAAGGCAAACTCGGATTCTAGGGCCTAGGATCTCGCCCTTGACTCTGAGCTGAGCGCGGACTGAGCGATCGACCCCTTCAGCCAACCTTCAGCGTCGTCTGAGAACTTGAAAGCGAGTAACGCTTCAGTGACATACTCGTGACTCCATCTGTCACACCCCCGAGTCAGCTGAGTTGACGATGACCACGACGATGCAAGCGACCGCAACGCGACACAACCTACTTTATGGCCGTACCCGCTCTCGCCTCCAAACTCTTTTAATTCCTTCTGCACAGATGTACACGCAAAGCCTCGGTGAACTCTTCTCATGCTCACTGGCAGAATCCCTCTACCTGTCCTATACACCCTCTTTTTATGAACTAAACTGGACTTATGGATCCCATGAATAGTGAATTGATTACTGGGAACTGCGCATCCCAGAGCTCTGACTTCTGGACAAAAATGGGTGCGCGTTATATGTGATGGCTTTTATCTTGGGTCTTTGCGGCTTTTGAATTTGTATTCATCTCCTCTTCGAGTCGCGCAGAGGCATCAGGAGGCGTGAGAACGAATCTGAACGACGTGAATACAACACCTCTATAGTTCCCCAGAACTACAATACCAAATGTGGACCTCCAACCTGTCAAGGGGAAGGAAAATTGCGGATGAAATGTTACTACACTCTCCATCTCGGTGCTGGGATCGCTGGGACTGTAACACCAACTCACTTTATTAGAATTACAAAGCCCTGATCCCAGCACCGACTTCAACGCGTTTCACATCGATGGTCATTGCACACGGTCAAATACCTGGTTCCCTCGAATTGGGTTGAGCCTCTTTGGGGTTCAGGCGAGTCGTTGCTGCATCTGGTATTGCCTATACGAAGACTTGATGGACAGTACCAAAGGAAAGAGACTGAATTGGTGTCATGCATCGCAAGATGTTGACACATGCATGGGAGAGCTCATCCTCACTGTATGGTTGGTCCTTGGTGTCATGCGGTGTAGATGTCTGACAGATAGCCATTGAATGGTTTTGTGTGGCGTCCCGGTCTATTACGATGAGCGCAGTGGTGCAAATACGTATCTGTGCGGGTTTTATACGCTTTCTCGACGAATTGACCGCCAGATTGAGTTGAGTCTATTTTTAGATTCCCTCAGCTGCAATCAAGGATCATCGACTGACCCTTACTGCCGTTGAGCATCAACTACGAGGCACCGGGGACGACCCCGAACTATTCTTCAAACACTCAGTTCGTTTCAGCAGGAACCAGATTGAATGAAGAAATAGACCCTCAATCAGAGAGATGTGGGGCCAACGTGCGATGTCCTTGCTCGCCATTGGTCGGAATGGCCAGCACGGTAATTCAAGGTGTGCTATCCATTCATCTGGCACGTTGTAAGTTTATTTTAGGATGACGGTCCCGTTTCTGTGCCCATCACAGGGTCGAATTTGGTTCTGTACAGAGCGGCCAGGGCAGTCGTCCCCAGACTGGGTGCTCCACGGATTATCTCATTTCATAATTGAGACAGTACAAAAGACCATCGACACACCTCTCCAATCCCCTAGCAGAAATCAGCCCAACCTTCAACCCACACATCATGAAGATCACTGCTCTTCTTACCTTCATCAGTGCCTTCGCTCTCCCATCCGCCATCAACGCCTACGTCCCTTCTGGCGCTGACACTCCAGCTTTCTACCTCGTCTCAAGTTCCACCAGCGGGTCTTCAAACCTCCTCGTGAGCGCTGTCCCACAACTCGGCTTTCATATAAAGTTCTAACACCCCGCACAGCCCGTCCGGATGGATGGCAGTCTAACCGGCTCACAACCCCCTGCCATCTTCTACTTCAAACAAGGCCGCCTCGTTGCCACTCCATCTCAGGGTGGTCCCGAATTCCGCCCCCTCATCGACTCCCCGCCCATGGGAGCCTGTGCTACCTACGGTGCATTAGGCTTCGTCCAGGGAACAAGCACGAACAAATGCGCGAGATATGACTCGTTTTATATCCAATCGAATCCGGAGAACGCGCAGTTGGGCGCAAGGTTGACGTTTAATTGGCAAGGGGCATTCTACGCATGTAGCGGTGCTAGAGTGAGTGATGGTTTTCCCATGGAATGAGTTCGAGGCTGATGTTTCGATGTTAGGTATATTATAAGCTTGCGCCAGGGGATGGCCCACAGGGTTGTGACCCCATCAGCTTGTGGACTGTAGCTGCTAGTTAGATATGATGACGGCCGGGAATGAGGGACTCTGCATCATGGACCGGTGTTGTATTTGCAGGTTGTATGGACACATTGGGCGCTTTATTAGTGCACTATTGGACTTATATTGATGATCGTTCAAAGTGTAGTAGCTGAATCAGACGAACACGCTTTAGGCCTCCATCCTTTGCCATCCTTTGTGTCTTGTGCAGATGAAGGGTGGAGCTTGTGCAAGGCGTCGATCCTCACACAGTTGAACACAAGATGAACTCGTATCCTTTGGTTTCGCCCTTATGCCGAGCACAAATTCAGAATCAAAATGAGCTTCATCCACTTAACTCTTTCATGCACCCTCCACCCCCACCCCTCCCCACCAATTATACCGTGCCTTGAATAAAGGAAAGGAAAGGATATGTACAAAAACATCTACATTGGAGGACTTTCTATAAAGTTTAGGAACCTTCGTGTCAATCACAAATTTGGTCCTTGCTGGAGATGCAGGAAGGTAACTGCCCTTTCACAACTCCGCAGTGCTGATCATGTTTCCATGATTTGATCTCCGACTATCAGCCCGTTATCTACATTGTCCGCACCCCTCACACTGAACAGCCACCATCTCCCAATCCACTCGGTTGCTAAACATGCAATCTCCTTGACCCACTAGAGAGTAGATATTGAATAAATTTCAGTATACATCAAGTTAGCTCTCCGCATCACTCTTGTTACACCACCCAACCTCCACACGTCCATCCACATCCGTCACTCCACTGGGCCCAAAGCGCAATGAACTCATAAGTCTCTGTGCGGAGTACAATGTTTATCAGGAGTCGCATATGCAGGAGGTCCGATCTTCTACCGAATAGATTGAGTGCCCACCACACGTGTCGAACCCTCATCGGGCATTGAGGGGTCTAATGTTGTACACATTATGAGTGATCAGAGGGCATCAGTACGTGATGTATTCAATGCTATGCCTCGATTTAACGCCTTATCTGCAGTCTTCATAGTCTTGATTGGCCCCAAAGTGTTGAACTCCGGCACAAGGAACACCCTAGATAGCTTGCGGTTGAGTATTCTCAGCGTCGGCCTTGGCGATACCTAAGACTGCACAACCCACTCATCGTGCTATCACCAACGCCCCCCGCCTTAATATGGCGTTCCGTAGCCTGATGGTCAACATGTTTTGGCTTTACTCCGGGTGCTGATATTAATGGACCATAGCATGCGGACCAACGCTGAGGGGTAGGTGGTGTCACCTTGTTCATAACAGGATGATATGAACAGAAGAATACTCGCCTTCCTCTGAACTGGGATAGACACCTTCATAATTTAAGGATCCCTTTTGGGCGTCTCAAGAGCGCTGAAGCGAAATTATTGACGTCCAAAACGGGCAGCGCTCAAGTCAAATGATATTCGGGAGTCACATTACGTGTGAATTGACACGCGTACGAGAGAGCTTGGGAATGATCCTCCTTTGTATTGTTCTCTCTTAATGTCATGCGGCGAAGAACTCTGTTGGACAGCGACCAAATAGCTCCGTGCGGCAGCCAGTCTATTATGATGGGTGTATCCATGAAAAATGTGTATTTGTGAGGGCATTATATACTTATTGGACGAATGGAAGGTTAAGTGGAGTGGATTTTCAGATTCCCTCATTGTGGCGAGGTGAACGTGTAGTCGACTGCCATCAACTTGTCCTTATTGTTGCTGAGTATAAATATGGTCATGCATATACCTTAACTGCAGCATTCACTTGTACTAGTCGATACGCCATTTCCCTAGTCGTTGGCTAGGATGATAAGCGCAGCTCACTTCTGTCCACTTGACATGAGCCCGTGTTTGTTTCAAGATGACGGGTTCGTTCTGTATCTATCACAGGATCTCTTCCCAGTTCTGTATGGTATCTCGAGGGGTCAGGGTATTCGGTCCCCAGATCCTGTACTTGACGGATTACTTCACCCTTTCCCTAAGACTTTACAAAAAGTCGCTGACGCGCCTCTTCTCAGTCGCCTTACGTTAGACTACCTTCTATCTACTTTACCATGAGAGTCTCCGCTCTGCTCACCTTCATCGGCACTTTGGCCCTCCTATCTGCCATTAACGCCTATGTCCCTCCAGGCGCCGACACCCCAGCTTTCCACTTTGTTTCCAGCTCCACCAGCGGTTCTTCAAACCTCCTCGTAAGTCCTCTTTCACAACTAACCTTCCTTCAAAATCTTAACACTGCATACAGTTCCTCCGCGACGATGGCACCTTAACTAGCTCCCAAGCCCCCGTCATCCTCTACTTCAAACGAGGTTATATCGTTGGTGCCCAACCTCCAGGTGGCTTCGCCGAAATGCATACCCTGATCGACTCTCCGCAAATCGGCCTGGAACATGCGCCACCTCCGGAGTATTGATATTCGTCCAAGGATCAACCATGAACAAATGCGCGAGACCAATTTCGTTTAATATCCAATCAAACTCAGAGAATGCTCAGCTGGGCGCGCGGTTGACATTTAATTGGGTTGGGGGTGTTTATGCCTGCGGGGCTGATAAAACTGTGAGTGGGAGTTATAATTTTGTTTGCAGAAGGGTTTTGAAGCTGACTGTTCTGGCATTAGATATATTATAAAGTCGCTTCTGAAGATGGACCACAAGGGTGCGGTGTAGTTGATTTGTGGACCGTACCTGCCAGCTAAGCATGATAGTGATCCTCTCCATGATGGACTAGCCCCGCATTCGCCGTGTCATAGGACTCACACAAGGACGCTTCATTTTTGTACATTGGAGTTGCCTTGATAAGCACATTGATATAACATGTAGCCATTTAATATAACGAATGTGTCCCCATTTTTCACCAACCCTCCTATGTGGATAGGTGTCGACTGTCGTACAGCTATATATACACAAGACTATACACATATGCATGGCGCCTCGCAATCTGAACCTTGGGAGCTAGAAAAGAGGTAGAATAGGTAATGTCTCTAATTGCGCGCTGGCAGCGCTAGTAGCTTCAGATAAGTGTCGAATATTGTCTGATACCATTGCAATGATGTCGACGGTAACCGTCCCTAGCTCAGGAGTCCGTATCGATACAAGTGCCTGAAGGTCTGTCGCCACTTCCGTTGGGGAAGAAGTTGAGATCTAGTGCCAGAGCAAGTCAAAAGGTAGAGGGCCTGCGGGGTTGGTTGACCGGGGCCTCTGCACGTGATTCTAGGGCTTCTAATTCAGCGTTGCTCTGCTGGCAGCGTCAGGATATTGGCTTCGTACTGCACTTCATTCTCAAGCTACCTCAATGGCTAATGAAGCAGCTCAGGATGACTTCACCGACACCAAAATTGAAGATCTCATACCGGAAAGATGGGCCAAAGTCCAAGAGTTGAATCACACCAATCTTCGTACTCACTATAGTAGCAACTTGGGTTGATATTCAACCTGATACGGGGTGGTTTTCACTTTTCAATATGCACCCAGGTTGATTTCGGAGCAACCTGTTGATGGGCAATAATCACCCTCTGAAAAGCAACCTTAGCAAAGGTTGACTATCGCCCCATGTTTGGAGATTTGACCACAGGTTGATCACAGGGCGAAAATCAACCTATGGACTTAGAGAAATCTCGCCTCCGGTAGCTGTCCCCATGGAACCCAACATCATGATTTATATTGCATGCCCGAGGGAGATATGGAGAAGCCGGTATGGCTCAACGGTTTAGATCTATGCTTGATGAAGTGTGAAATAATGCACGGCGTTCGATCCCTGGTGTGCTAATGTAGTTTAAATTTCGTGGTTTAATCAGACAACTATGTAGAGATACTCGAAAACGAAAGGAAGGCACTCGTACACTACTGTCAAGTGTCCGACAAGTCAAAGTGGCTCAATTCCCGATTACATACATTAATTATTGCATGATTTTTGGACAACTTGATAGGTTAAAATTCAGCCTAAACACGCCAGAATTCCTGATTGTAAGGTTTATAGTTCAACCTTGTAAAGGTTGAAATTGTACACTATTGGTTGAATATCAACCTATCAAAAAACAACCTATAAATAACCTAGCAGCATACAATAATCAACCTTCCTTAGGTCTATATACCAGATTGAAAATCACCCGGGGTGATGCCCATAGAGACTGCCAAGCAGGTGCAGATACTGGACGATATCGTCAAGGCGATCAAGTATCCTCACGAGCTTGTAAAGGAAGAAAATGTATGATGAACTACTATCTAGTCCGTATGTAGCTGATTTTCACAGTTTGTAGGTTTGGTATCCCACAACCGTTGGGCAGAAGCGGTTCGCTCCTTTTGCTCAGTTTTGATGTAGAGATACTATCTACCACGCAGATTGCAGACTGGGGGCTCCAGCCATATCAGGATTGGGTCAAAACTATTTCCGACGCTCAAATGGATCACACAGGAGAGTTCCCACTTCGAGTTCGGAACTATGGCGTCTACAATTTCTGGCAATCCCACGTGAACAACCTTCTCCATGACCCTTTGAACAAAGCGGGGATACGCCGAGAAGTGGATAGCATAATGGAGCTGGCACTCGACTTGAAGGATCCCTTGGGCGGTAGAGAAGGAAAACGATACTTGTACGTTAACCCAATGTATGCAAGCCCTGATCCAATTAATACCTGATGGACACAACAAATGTTATAGAGTTGACCAACCATTGGCTCTACCACGCTCGCCATGGTTCGTCATTGCCAATGGACTTGCGACGATAGAACTACCCCTCGCTTGGCAAAACTCCCTGCTCGAAAACCAGCAGTCAAATAGACACGTCTTCGCTTGCACAGACTCTGAAACGCTACCAACAGGACAGATCACTACCTTCGCTCTCCAAGTCGACGCGTGTGATTCTATGGCTGCCTCTCGGAAACTTGCCTTGGCTTTGTCCTCAATTCAACACCATCGTCGAGCGCTAGGACTGAGCAATACCCCGGTGTTTGGTGCGACATTAATTGGCTATCAGCTCAGGGTGTACTGTTCTGAGTGGTTGAGAGCAGGGATTGATGCCGAGGTCGTGAGTTTGCTTGCTTGTCCTTCCTAAGTCCAAAGCTCACACACCAATAATAAGTCTGTGTTCCCCACAACGGTATCGTTTGCAACAAATGCGTTCCAAGGTTTTCTTAAATGTTACCTGTTCCTCTGCAAGCTTGCAGATCTAGCGATTGAGGGGGCAAGAAGGGAGTTTGAGAGGTGGGACAATGTCCCCGAACGAGGGCGAATCCAACACCAAAATAGTGTTGCAGCACGAAACCCCTGGAGGCCGCAGCCTTAAAGCTCCAAACCAGAACGTACACGCGTGGATACTTACTTGTAAGAAGAGTAGTTATGGTGGCACATGTAATTCAGTAATTGGTTATGGTCCGATTTACCTTCGGTCTGTGTATTCAGATTTATCAGACAACATGCAATTTTGAGAGGTTCTCATGTCCTTTTCTGTAAATATTGATCCCTATAGAATTTTTATAATATGCAGAGTGAAATCATCAATAGAGGTATAACTCCTATTAGTGTAGTGTTCGGCTAATTGACTGACCCATTACCTGGCAATGTGTGCTGGGGCTTTCTATTGGTTGCCTCGTCCAATGTTGAAAAATATCCAAGTGCTTGTTCATTATCGTGCTTCACTCCTCCGATAAAACCAAGTGAATAAAGTACAGGTTCTTGATATCCCCGGTATGATCGCATGCATGCACCAAGCAGCAATTTGCCGTTGGGACACCTCCATTTCAGGTGCCTCCGTTCTGCGGATAATCCGAGTACTAGGTGAACTCCCGTACGTAGTGTTTATCTTATCAACCACTACTACTCAGTTTTGCCTAACTAAATCCCAGAAGCTACGAAGAACTTGAGGCAAAGGATTAAGAATTGGATATCATGGTGAGGGCTCTCGCTTGTCAGTCAAAAGCCAACGCATTGTTGGCTGGTTGCTGAACTGAGTGAAAAACAGCCACGAAGTCCTTTTAATTGTGCTTCTACACGCCCAATCCTGCTCAAATCTGGATCGTTTGCAGTGCTAACACTTCTATACAGTAGTGCTTCTGCTTGTCTAGTCCAGAAGAGACGGTGTGACGAACCTGTGACTGCACCCGTTACGCTGAACGGTCACCCAAACCTATGGAAGAATGACCTCCCCACATCATTCATTTCGCCGCAAGTCAACATTGAATTCACTCTTTACATCACTCTTACTCTACCATCCAACATCTGCACGTCTGATTACTGGTTTATGGCCACCACTTTATTCAGGGTTTTTGTGTGCAGTGCACTAGTCGTTGGAGAGGCCTAGCTTTTTATTAGACGTAGCTGGGTGTCCACGGTACATGTTTAGGCCTCTTTGATCAAAAAAGCTCTGATGTGTATAGCAATAGAAATGCAGCAGGATTTTGTGTGTCCAACACCACACGCCACACCTTCATGGCCTGCCTGTAGGTATAATGCACTTGATTGAGCCCGAATCTAGGCCCAAGTGCACACCCAGCCGCCAGGACCGAGGAGTACCCTGGGTCGAGCACTTTCCATCTCAGCTCTAGCAACTCTGAGACTGTATAACCCGCTCACTTGGTTATGATGTACACCCTGAATGTCTGTGTGGCGTTGCGTAGCATGATATGCATGGCAGTCAGCACGTTTCGATCTTATTTGGGTGCTGACAACGACGGTGCATGTTGGCGAATATTGAAAGGCGAGTGATATCGCCTACTTTTTCTCGGACTGTTACAGACAGTAAATTTCTGATTCTCCACCGATTTTGGTCATTCTGTAATTTTTGTCAGGTCCCAATGATTTGTGTTGCGTGTACGCATATAACGGGACAGAATACTGAAAACCAGCTTGGACAATGCCAAAGTAGAGAAGATCCTGATAGCACGATGCCATTCCGACATTCTAATCGATTGGGGGACATATGTCG
>KB722767.1:131399-159916 GCA_000349905.1 Volvariella volvacea V23
ACATATGTATGCGAGAACCTAGAATCCTACCATTTGTGGTCGACTCTTGATTCCGTATAGAGAAGGCTGAACGCAGCAATTTAGCATATTACAGTGAGCGTGGAGGTGCAAGGCATGCTTCAATGTGGGAATTGTACACCATTTTGGTGAATTGACTGACGTGTTGAGCAGAAGTTATTTTTAGATGTCCTCCGCTGCAGATTGAACCTGCAATTCATAGTTATCAATTGTTCCTTACTGCTATTGGGCATCTATCCCTAGACGTTTCCGAGTGACATACATTTCTCCACGCAACGTCGTGCACAGGTCAATATTCAATGTCTTTATGCAGATCAGCATAATTCATTCAACTTATCCCCTCCGTCCGTTTGGTATGGGGATAATGTTGGATTCAAAATGACAGGCGCATTTCTGTGCCTCTTGCAGGGCCACCTTCTGTGGTTCAGTTCTCGTACACCACCCAGTTGCGATCCAGAGCGGTCAGGGCAGTCGTTCCACAAACTCAGTGCCCATGGACATTACTTCAATATCCTTCCGATATCATACAGAAGCCTCTCAAAGCTTTCTTGTCCCCCAGCAAACTTCAGCTCCTCGATAATTCTGCATATCATGAAGATCTCCACCCTGCTCACCTTCCTCGGCACTTTGGTCTTCCCATCCGTCGTCAACGCTTATGTCCCTCCTGGCGCTGACACTCCAGCCTTCTACCTTGTCTCAAGCTCTACAAGCGGCTCGTCAAATCTCCTTGTAAGAACTCACCTCAATCAATCTTCATCCCCATTTCTAACACTCCCTGCAGCCTGTACGAATCGACAACGTCGCTGGGGGCTATGCTACTTTAACTGGTTCCCAACCACTCGGTATCTTCTACTTCAAACGAGGCCGTCTCGTCGCTGCACAACCCCCTGGTGGCTAGCTGAACAGCGCCCCCTCATCGACTCGCCACAGATCGGCATACCCTGCGCTTCCTATGGTCCATGGGGCTTTACCCAAGGATCAAGCTCGAACAAATGCGCGAGGTATAACTCATTTTATATTCAATCAAATCCGGAGAATGCACAGTTGGGTGCGAGGTTGACGTTTAATTGGCAAGGAGGATTTTACGCTTGTGGGGCTGCTAAAAATGTGAGTGATAGTATTTTTGTAGGATAAGTGTGGGGTTGACTGTTGTGGTGTGCCAGATATATTACAAGCTTGCTCCTGGGGATGGTCCATCAGGCTGTGATCCGGTTGATTTGTAGACTGTGGCTGCCAGTTGAGCATGACGGCAATTAAGACCGAGGTATTGTGCATGGACTAGGGCTGTATTCACGGCATTGTATGGAGATAATTCGTTTGTGTACTATTGAACCTGGTTTGATGAGAGTGTTGGCTGACATCGCATGTAGTGACCACTTGATCGAATGAACTTCAAGTTAGTGCTTCAGTTCTTATGTCCAACTAAGTCACTCTTATCACGCTCTACTCCAAGTTAGAATAAAATAAAACCAAACGCAACACATCATATCATGTCTACTCGTTCTGAATAAAGTGCGAATATTTGGTATCCCTCAATGATCGCCAAAACAGAGAGCGTGAACGTGACACGCGTGACACCACCGTTTGCCGTTGTGCCACATGCATCACCAAGTCCTGCTCAAAACTGGGTCGTTGGTAGCTATGGGTGCCCAACCCAGCTCATCGTAATACGTGTCGGATATCCGTGGAATGCTTCAGTGAACTTCGCCTGCACTATTTTCCTCTTCAATCCGACGCTCCGTCGTCACCTGGCCTCACTGCTCATCTGCTGCATGTATCGTCCTCCGGCACCCAGACCATACCAACCTCCAAATCTACGTCAACTTGTGCTGCAACACCAAGCGTATTCACGCAATGAAGTTCTTGCCTAAAGCCTCTTCTACGTGTCACATCGGGCTTATGGATAATCCTTGTATACTGCGTGTCAGTCATTAGGACGGCGCATACTCGAGGTCCGACCCCTGTGAGTGAGGCTGGATGTCTACGGTACGTGCCTTGCCTGTCTTTGTACCGTCGAGGCTTCTAACATCTTGACCCCGTACTGTCTCAGGGCGACTCGTCCACATTCGACCGCTATACACCCCCATAAGTTGTCTGCGGCTTATACTCTTATATTTCTAGACCCCAACTGCAGGTTGAGACTCAGATCCACACACAGCCTGTCAAGGTCGAGGAACGTCATAGACAGCTCGCAGTCAACACCCCTTCCTTATTCATGGTCCCTGAGACTGCATAATCACCCACTTGGTTATGACCTACGCCTCTGCCGTTAATTTGGCGCTCTGCAGCACTCCCCGGAGCCTTAGATTCTATGGCTCGCTGCAACTTGACCAATTCGGATATGTAGCCGACATCGTCTTTACTGGCAACCTACTGGTATATCTAGTCAAACTCTTGACTCTTTATCATGGATTGGGCTCCTGTGTAACTCGGGGTGAGCTTATACTATATTTGGCATTGTGCGGTAACGAGATGAAGCCCTGACTAACAGCGCTCGGGAACTTCTTGACGCTCAGGTACCATTCCAATCGACACATGAGGTTTGGGGTTGAGCTTGGTCCTTGGTGTCATGTGGCGTAGAAGGCTTACCAAACAGTACTTGGGTGGTTATGTGCGGCGGCGTGGCGTCTCTTCAAATTCAATGCATATAACGAGAGGACGGTCAATAGACTGCGTTGTTTCGAGTGCGGGTGCGCAAAATGTATATCGGTGCGGGCATTATACACCGTTTCATTGCGTTAACTGCCAGATTAAGGTGGATATTCCATAGAGTTAGGTTCTCTCCATCGCAAGTAAATGAACCTGCAACTAGTGATTATCGCCTAGCCCTTACTGCTATGGAGTATTAACAATGGGGTGTCAAGGATGGACCTCAACGACACACTATTTGCACCGATCTGGTTCCTACCCGAGTACCCCCAACGACGAGCTAGTTTTCTGCTCAAAGTAGGGGGTAGGTTAATGTGCAATAAAGTCCTCGTCGTTGGCCATGACGATCAGCATCACCCACTTCCACCTTGCGTCCGTTTGATATAGGTGACGACGATCTCCATATCTGTACCTATCACGGGGTCCCTTCCCGAAATTCAGTTCTGGCATCACATCTAGAGCAGTCAGGGCAGCCAATCCCCCAGACCCGGCACCCCATAGTCATCACTTCGCAGTTCTGTTTGAGGCCATACAAAAACCCTCGAGACGATTCTCCTCATCTACACCCCAATTATACCCAGCTCTCCATATTATGAAGATCTCCACCTTTTTAACTTTCATCGGCGCTCTAACTCTCCCATCCGCCGTCAACGCCTATAGGCCTCCAGGCGCCGACACCCCAGCTTTCCATCTCGTCTCAAGTTCCACCAGCGGTTCTTCAAACCTCCTTGTGAGCGCTCTCCTACAACTTACCTTTCATCCTAAATCCTAACATTCAATAAATAAAGCCCGTTCGAATCGACAACAGCATAGGCGGCTACGCCACACTAACCGGTTCCCAACCCATCGCCATCTTCTACTTCACCCAAGGCCGCCTCGTCGCCGCTCCGCCGCCTGGCGGCAATCTCCAGCAACTCCCCATCATCGACGCCCAGCAAATTGGAAATGGCGTCTGCACCACCTACGGCGCATGGGTCTTCCATCAGGGATCGAACTCGAACAGATGCGCAAAAGGGAATGCGTTTTATATCCAGTCGAACCCGGAGAACGCACAGTTGGGTGCGAGGTTGACGTTTGATTGGCAGGGAGGGTTTTATGCTTGTGGGGCTGATAAGAGAGTAAGTCGCTGCTTTGTTTTCAGGGCGAGTTTGGGACTGAATGCTTTTGGTGTTAGATATATTATAAACTTGCCCCTGGGGATGGTCCACAGGGATGTGATCCAGTCGATTTGTGGACTGTAGCTGCCAGTTAGTGTTAGCATTGATCACGTAGGTAGTTGAGCAGCAGTCTTGGATACTTCTGTGGCCACTGCTAGTACATAATGC
This sequence comes from Volvariella volvacea V23, assembly GCA_000349905.1. NCBI lineage: Eukaryota > Fungi > Basidiomycota > Agaricomycetes > Agaricales > Pluteaceae > Volvariella > Volvariella volvacea. Next base: position 135,392 of record KB722767.1, read on the forward strand.
CCATATGCCATCCTAGTTCATTTTCTGGCTGTAACTTAGCTTACAGGCTGTGTCGATAAGTCCGCGTTGTACAGTACACACCTAGTGATGCGCGAACAATGTATCCAGTATCACTGCTGTAGATGCACTGTCAGTGTACTCGCATCTACGTACTACAGGAACAGCATCAGTAAGGCGGTATGGTATGTCGGAGAGCAATTGACCGAAATAGCATGTCCAGGGTGGATCAGACGTTGGATCAAGATGGGACAAACAATAGGTATAAGGACACAAGATGAGACGTGGAGAGTCTGTACGCACCCATGTTCTTAGCCACTCTTTTCCTCGCTGCCTCTACACGATCCATTGCATCACTGGTGCCCATACCTGTATCTGGTAGTACAATCCCGAGCCCCGTATGCATCGTCGCTGCCGCGATAACAGCTTCACGATGTGATCCCACTCGGACACGCACCATATTCGACATCCTGTACAGTTGCATCGGGGTCATCTTGCTATGCACGTACATTTCAATCCATCACAATATACCAGACCAGAACGACTCGTGGGCTCAGGTGACATGGTTGAAGCTTCGGACGACATTCTATGCCTTGATCGCGCCAGAGATGGTCATTTTATGGGCTATCCGGCAACGGATTATGGCGGGAAGGATTGCAAAGGAGAATAAGCGTGAGTGAAAGCCCGTATACGGTTTTACGGTAGTGCTGACATGTGGAAGACCGCCGATGGACGAGAACTCATGGGTTCTTTGTTCAGATGGGAGGGTTGATGCAGCGCGTGGAGGTCGATGGAGAGGTCACTTATCGCGTCGCTGGTCTCACAACGGAGGACGATAAGGATTTTGATTGGAGCAGCATAAAGATACCACAAATCCCGGAGAAGGAGATCAAAGACCACGGAAAAGGGGACATACTTGCAAAAACTATCGTCGTCATCCAGACTACTTGGTTTGTTGCTCAATGCATTGCTCGCCACGTCCAAGGCCTGGTCCTCACTGAAATCGAGCTGGTGACCCTCGCGTTCGCAACTCTGAACGTGATCACCTATGGACTTTGGTGGGACAAGCCGCTGAATATTGAGTATCCGATATACTTTGACGAGAATGGTAATCGAGTTGATGGCCCGCTGGCGACGCATGATGAACTAGAGGACGGCGAGGTACAGATGGGGCAGGATGAAACATGGTATGGGAGGACTTGGAGGAGCGTGAAAGGCACCGTGGCAGGATGGGGTGAGAGCACCTGGGAGGGTGTGGGGCGTGGTTGGGGGGAGTCTATTGCGCGTCGAGGAGTGGTAAAGACGATGTGGAGGAGAGTAATTGTTGCGCCGTTCTTGGTTGTCTTCGCCCCCCTTTGGGGCATGATGACTGATGTCAGCATAGAGAACAAGCCAACAAGCGCTCACTCGTTTTACGCTGCAGCGATGAACTTGCATGATCGACTCCTCGCCACCATTAGCGGCTCGGCAATCGGCGTCATTTTCGGTGCAATTCACCTTATTGGTTGGAATTTCCAGTTTCCAACAACCACAGAACAGTGGCTGTGGAGAGCGTCCTCACTCGTCCTCACCATTGTTCCTCTCCTTCTTGTGCTTACATCTGCTCTGGCCCTTGCGCCAAAGAGACTGAGGGTTGAGAGCCTAGGGTACGTTGTATTGGCATTTGCCTACCCATGTCTCTTTCTTGGCCCTCCTCTCTACTTTGCTGCCCGCTTCGTCCTCCTCTTCCTCGCATTCTTCACGCTGCGTTCCCTCCAGGACTCTGCCTATCAGAACGTGAGATGGACAGAGTTCATCCCCCACATCTAGCCCAACTCTATCCGTGAGCTCATTCTCCTGCACCTCGCAAACGTCGCGCTCATGACTGCATTAGGTTTTTATTTCGTCACTGCGTACTTTTCACCTTCGAGACTGTTGCTTTTGCGGATCTATCGTCTCTCACGTGTATGCTTCAGTCGTGACGTGCTACGATTTGGTCGTATGGTGTGAGGCACCCATTACTGTAGGTGTAATTCCACGTGATGTTCATCTCCCCTCCGCTCGCCCGGTATGGTTTGATGGTAGATGCTGTAGCAGTGATAGCAAATAATGAGGTCTACCTCATAGATGACTATTGTGAACATGCAGAAAAACTGACGAGAACAAGAAGCTACTGTATGGTTAGTATCGTGCTGTCGAAGGGCGAAGAGGATACAAACTTACAAAGAGCAATCTGGCCAATGCTGGAGACAAATATTCCGTGCTACGGTAGACATCTTGGGCTTGTACTGCTAAACTGCAGCTGGGGTGCATAGGTAGTCGACAGAATGCTGGTGATAACTGTAGCCAGGAGAGAATCTGCATCCTTATAGTCCTTCATTAACATTGAAGAGGGGGCAATATCGTGTGCAGTTACTAATCGAAATTGTCATTGTTCTTACTAGGCACTTGCATTGGAGTTTCCCTTCCGAGTTTCACAGCAAGAAACTCAAGTAAGTGGCCCCCGACGTTATCTGCGCAATAAATATGTACAGAACAACCGGAAACGGGTTGTGATGTCGGAGCTGTAACTCTCAGCTTCCATGCCCGCAACTGCAAGGAGAGTTCCGGTAGACGGATTGGCCGAATGGGGAAACAGCAAGATAAGCGCCCACCACCCAATGAGCAGTCCATGCCAGCTCGAATGCGCCCAGCGAATCACCCACAGAAAAGGGTGTTTTTGAATAAAAGCTGAAGGGCTCTTGAGTCGCGTTCATGAAACCATAAACGGGTTGCGCATTAGCCTTCGAATTTGCCTTTGCTATCTTATTGTCTGGTCAGGCGACGCGAACAGGAATGGACCCAATTTTAGGCGCAGCCTCGACAAGTCCTCTGGAAGGCTAAGCTTGGTGACTGCGCGACGCAGAATGTTGTGGGTCCGAGTTTGGGGTGCGTTCGTCGGTGCTGTATCCTGGTGGGAAACTCTTTGCAACACAGGACGCGGGATCCTGGTCGAGCCCCTCTCCTGTTTACCATTACAGTGGCCATGAGTCAATCAACCTTATTGTTCCTTCTCTCCCGTTCTCCTAACGCTACGCCGCACCAACAGCTCTCGAGCCTAGGCGCCCCTCCCAACCCCTCACTGCTGTCAAGGCATCTCCTTTTTTCCGCGCCTTACGGCTCCGGCTGTGCAGCATACGCCCAAACTGGCACAGACATTGCACGTACCCACACCACCTGAACCCTTCATTCGACTCATCCATCATCTGTCTTCGGCCAACTTGGGCAGAATCCGCCTCCCATCAACACGCGGGGACTTGCTCAGTCGGCAGTGGTGTGGTTCAGCGGCGATTTGGCGAGTGATCAAGGTCTTTGCCTCGTGTTCTACATCCATCAGCGTGAGCTGCTCTACAAGGTTAGTCGTCCATTCCTGCCTCATTGCACCAGATACTATCTGACCCGACCCGTCATTGGCTTCCGTTACTTCCCTTTCCACTTCTTGCCATTTTCTTTGTGTCCTCAGCCTCAACTCCAGATCTATCCTTATAAGGCCATTATAGCCTTCCGTAATCTTCAAGAGGCGCATATTACTGCCTCAATCGGTTTCGTTGTGCGCAAAATACGCGGTGCAGCCTTTGTATCCTCAAGATCTCGCCAGGGTTTTTAAAAGGAGAAGGAGCCATTCCATCCCATCTCGCCACACCAGCGGTCTCCTCTTCACTCCGATCTACCATCCGACATGCAATCCCCACCTCTAATACCCTATCCTTCACCGATGGCGTCGATGCAGATGCCCAACCCAGAATTCATACCACCAGCAAAGAACCAGCGCGAGCTCTCCCGCGAAAAACTGATCGAAGTCCTCTCCTACTTCTCCGAGCTTATCCCAGGTCGTTTCAACCACCGTCAAGTACGGCTTGTGGTTCATGGCGGCGCATGCATGCTTCTTCACCCCACACTATATCAATTAGCTCGAGAGCAACCGCCGATGGGACCTTATCACTCGCCGGAGAGCTATATGCCGAAAAGGACGGGGACGAGAGATGTGGACATCATACGGAGGAGTTTTGAAGCCGAGTGGAGAGAGGTGGGGGTGACTGATGCTAGCGAGAGGCTGAACGACTGCATCAGGATTACGGCCATTAAGTTTAGATTGGGGTTGGATTGGATGAACAGCGATGCAGATGTTGCTTTACCCATGGCCGTCGAGTATGTCTCGTGCTCCTCTTTGTGCTTCCAGTGTCTGGTTTCTTTCATTCTGCTATCTCATTCACGCATTTTCTCCCCTTTTTACGCTTTTTGTGCGCATATAGTCTATCTACAGGCAAGCAATACGATCCAATCTACCGAGCAGCACTCCAACCGAACAATGTTGACCTTCACACCATTTTCACGTCCAAGAACCAAGCGTTGACGCTCATCAGCGTTACGCCCTTCTGGGCTGTTGCCCTCAAACTTGTCAGATATGCGAAATGGGATCCTGGAGATATATGTATTCTATTACGGTACGCATATTATTGCTTTTTCTTCCTTGGTGATTCCTCCCCCTCTTCTCCCCCATTTCTCGTTGGCTGGATGGGTATATGCGCGGCATAACTTGAGGAAAATGCTCGGATGCCCTGCGTTGCCTGCAAGTTCAACTTCCAACCGACCCAATCACCTTTTTTTCACCGTCTCATCCTTCCGTCATCTCTTCTCCACCACGTACACTCACCCACTCACCTTCTCCCGTTTCTCCCTCACAGCACCGGCTCTCTCCTAGCCAACGTGAAGTGGACGCCGTTCCTCCTCGAAAGCTGGCTCAACACTCACTGTTCCGCGATGGGCTACTCCGCCTACGATGCCAAACGCAAAGCGGACCTGCAATCGAAGATCGTGCACGCCATCAACATCGTCTGGAAGTGGACCGGTACGGGGGCTGAGGAAGCTGGACAGGTCCAACAAGCGCAGGTTCAAGCGGCTGCGCAGATGCAGGCTCAAGTTCAAGCTCACCATGCACAGGCTCAAGCACAAGCACAGGCACAGGTCCAACAGCAGCAGAGCATGTGGAACGGAAGACCGTTGACCGGAGATGTTGCGATGGGAGGGTGGTTGACTATGCCAGGAAACGGCGGTCCGAGCTCTGGGCTTGGCCCTACCCCGATGCCAACGCCAACGCCAGTTCCAACCAACACGGCGCCAGTTATACCCGTTATTCCGCCCCCATCCAGTTCGACGCCTTTGCCGGCTTCGATCCCGACTCCTACTCATACCTCTTCTCGTTCTTCGCTGCATCGTCATACGCCCTCTATGGCTTCGCTATCTTCAGCATCAATGCCAATGTCGATTGGAGCGACGATGCCTACTCCGATGCCTTATCCTCATCCGCATATGCATACGCATTCGAGCACGCCCCAGCCTCGATCATCCTCTCCTCCCCGACTCCCTGTATCGGCATCAGCAATAACTCCATCCAACCCCCTCCCACCATCTCCATTCATTCCAGCGCCAGCACAATCACAAACTCCTAGACCACCAAGTGTAATGTCAACCAACACAGGAAGGGGTAGTGTGCCTCCGCCCATGATCCCTATGCCGCCCGATCCTCAGTCACACTCGCACTCCTTATCGCACAGAAAGTCCCAAACCATATCCTTCCCATTCCCCGGTTCCTCCGCACCCTCACCCTCACCTTTAGGAATGCCAATGGGTCAGTCGAACCCTAACCCCAACGCCTCCGTAACCTCCTTCTCCGGGATGAACATCCCTATGCCATCTCCTACGCCAGTGCCAAACCTCGACACCCACACCCGCCCTCGCAGCCGTTCGCATACGCATAGCCAGTTTGATGGCTCGGGGAATGTGGCGATGGCGATATCGATGGGGCGCACGCAGGCCGAGTGGCATAGTGCTGCGAGGAGACCGCTTTCGCCTGTGGAGTCGCGGTCGTCTGAGGCTTCATCGTCTGCGCCTCCGTCGCCGCCGAGGTCGAGGTCGAGGTCAAGGCCGGAGTCGAGGCTGAGGAGTCTTAGGCCGGAGTCGTCGTTGTCTTCGCTTTCGAGGTCAAGATCGAGGTCAAGGTCACGGTCACCTGGTGCTCGGACGCATAATCGGCCTTACTACAGCAGATCGAGTTCGACGTCGGTGTCGACGTCCAGATCGAGGTCGAGATCGCCGATTCAGATTTACTCTATGCCGACTCAGCAACCTGCTCAGGTGCGGGTGCAGCTTCAGCCTCAGCCTGGTTTTGATATGATGCGCTCGCTGTCGCCTTTGCCCCCGCCTCCGGGTTCAAATCTTCATTCGTCCGCGCCGAGCCCTGCCCCTTTTATAGCTACCTCTATGCCTATGCCGATGACGATGCCGACGACTGCAGACCGAGGAAGACCGAGATCGAGGTTGTCGGATTCGTCTTCTCCCTCCTCTCCCTCTTCCTCGTCGTCCTCGCCCATTTCACCGCATTCGCATTCTGAGCACCACCATGCGTTGCCTGTTAATGGCCATGGCCATGGGCATAACTATAGCCAAGGATCGATTCCTGGGCCGGATGCGATGGCTGGACCTGGTGCGTGGATGTATATGAGCCAGGACCACAATCAGGATCAGGCAAAGGCTGAGGATGGTGGGCACCAGCATCGTCATCATCGGCATAGTCATTATGAGTCAACGTCAAAGTCTACATCAAAATCGGAGACTAAGAAGGCCAAAGCTAAGACCAAAGCAAGGGCTAGTGAACCGCAGTTGAGAGTTGATAGTGGGTATGGAGCCGGGTATGGTGTCGAGTTGAGTCCTAGAGGAGGGAGTGGGAAGGCAAAGTTTGGGAGCACGCGCGATCGGGAGAGGGAGAGAGACAGGGAAAATGCTAGACTGGGAACGATCATCGAAAGTGAAAGCAGCGCCGCGCTTAGGGAATGTGAAAGAGAACGCGAGCGCCAACGTGAATTAGAACGAGCGCTCGAGCGTGAGCGGATCGGGGTTGAGATTCGCAATACACAGAAGAAGGAAGAGAAGGAGCAGAGGGAGAGGGAGGAGAGGAGGAGGAAGAAGGAGAGGAAGAAGGAAAGGAAGGAGAAGGAGAGGAGGATGAACAAGGTTCACGGGGCGTCTTCGTACCCGTATGCGTATGACTATGAGTACGCGGGTGCCGGGGGGAGTGCGGGTGCCAGTTTAGGTGGGATATATGCGCTCCCTGCGGCTGGTCCTGGTGTGGGTGCTGGTGTGAATCAGGGAGCAGGAGGACCCCCTTTTATACCGGGAGCAGGAGGGGGTCCTGCTGTGTATAGCTCAGACTCTAGTGACAGCGAGGGCGAGGATAGAGCACAGACGTGGCGCAAATCTGGTAGCGATAGAGATCGAAAGAGCGACAAGGAGCGAGATAGGGCCCGGGCGCAAGAGAGTATTGCCAGTACTGGTCCATCTCCACTGTTCAGTGTTGATTATCGGCGTAGAGAGGACCCGTCTATCTCTGATACTGATTCCGATGCAGACGCTGGAGACTACCACTATACATCGTCGCGTCAGCCTCTGTCAAGAGCGCATACGTCGCCCATGGGTCAGCTACAGCAGACTCGTCCACCTCTGCGAGAATCCGCTTCCTTCCAAATATACGGACCTCCTGCTCCTCCCTCGCGATCCAATGCGACTACGAATGTACCATTCATCCCGCCCTCTCCTGACTCCAGCTCAATCAACGCCTCAACCATATCAATGAATCCCACAGCTTCAAACACGCCCGCACCGCCTATCCCACCCAACCCGATGAACACCATTGCATCTCTCATGTCTTCTTCGTCCACCAACATGAACCACCTCGACAAGCCGCTCGACAACGGAATCCCCAAGAGCGTTCCGGGAGCTAACATACCCGTATATCCAAGATCGACCTCAACTCAACCCCAACTCCCACCGCAGAACCAGGCACAGCCATCCGGGCCAGGTTCGAACGCAAATATGCCCACCCACAGTATTTCAGCCGGGGGGCATTTAGGTCCTCCACCGATGATGGGTCCGGGATTTGCTCCATTGGCCAGATTCCCGCCCTCAACGACGACGGCAGCATCGTCGGGGCCGCCTGTATTGCCTGGGATGCAGGGATTTTCGAATCCGAATATGGCAGCGCAGACTCAGTTCTTCCAGCCACAGCAGCAGCTCTATCGGCATCCTAGCCAGAGCCAGATCTATGCTCATGGTGGCACTGTCCCGCAGTCGTCATCAACGCCGCAGGAGAAGGAGCCTACGCCTTATAATGCGCTTGGGTTGACCATATAGAAGGAAGCCGCGTTTGCAAGCCGTGTTTGCAAGCCGTGTTTGCTACATACGAAACACTGGGTCATGTGTATTTTAGATAAGTTTTGTCCTTTTTACTCTTTTCGTCTATATCACGATTAGTTTTTGGGATGGTGCGAAATGGTAGTGCGTATATAGCGTGTACTTTTGGTAACGTGTTCTTCGTTTTGTTGTGAGGTTGATACCGTTCGTTACTACAGGAGAAAATGGAAGGACTGTATTATTTACTGGCATTGGAATATTTTTCTTATAAAATGCGAAGCTCAGTCGCCCACGTACTTCCTCTAGATCTTTAGCTGCGTGCGTAAACGCTGCAACAAAGGTATAAATGCTAGGTCAGGTTAAACTCAATCCTCGGTCGCAGATCATCCACATCGAGTAAGTGCCAGAGAACCTACCAATCCATCAAGTTGCACCAGTACGTACACCTGTCAATCCTGTGCGTACGCTTTACACGCAGCTGTGTCAGATGACTAGATGGCATCACCACGTCCTGGCGCCTGTGCTCTGTATATGAGTCAGTAGAAAGCTTCGCGTTTGGTGTCCCATCCCCACCTTTCTTCCATTCACCGTCACTCAATCTAAACCGCTCGTTCGCATACCCGCTTGAATGGTTACACGACCAATACCAGTTATCGAGTCCCCTGCTTCATTCGATACGCACGTATCGTATGAATCATGGTCCTCTCGCCCACCGAGTATTCGCTCTGTCGAAGATGACGATCGGGACCAGAATAGTGCCCACATTTATCAGTTGGGTGCTCCTACTTGTGGCGGAGATATGCAGGTAGAAGGACCTCGCGTTTTGAAACAGCACCCAAGGTTTTACATGTCCGAGCAGTCTATCGTCATCCGGGTGCGTTATCTTTTAGGATTGACAGAACGTCTGCTTATTCGTGGGGCAATCATTATATAGGTCCAGAACACGTATTTCAAGGTGCCATCGTATTACTTTGAGAGGGATTCAGAAAGGTTTCGAGATCTTATACGAAGTAAACCGATGCATTATTCCCCTGGTTCCAAGACGCAAGTCATCAAGCTGTCCCATGTTACAACTCTGGACTTTGAGCGGTTCTTGTGTGTTTTATATCCACTGTACGTGATTCGCCTCTCTCGAACGGCCGAGCTATACACGGCCCAAACACGGTCCCCAAATCGCTCACCCCGCCTACGTGACAGGCGATTTGATCACTACGAAGCCGCCTCAAGCGAAGAGTGGATATCAATCCTCAAAGTTGCTACTCGCTGGAGGTTCGAAAGCGTCCGGGAACTGGCAATCAGCAACCTGAGCTTCTCTCTCGAGAATTCTCCGGTAGACAAGGTTGTCATTGGACGCAAATATGATGCCCCTCAGTTAGTAAAGGAGGGGTGCGAAGCCCTCTGCACTGTGAACACGCCATTGACCGAGGACGAAGGAAAGAGTTTGGGCATGTGGACAGTTATCAAGATCATGCAGGCGCGGGCGAATATATTCCACAGCGCTATCGAGATGGAGAAGGATAATCAATCGGCGGTTATAGCGAATATCTTTGGAGATGAAAATCACCAACGTTTAGACGCAAGTTCCAACGAGACATTGGTGGATACAGAGCTCGAAGAAGATGAGAAAGCCCAGGAGAGAAATGAGGGGACAACAAGAGCTAGTAGCACGGCTCCAGATGCGTCGGATTGGGAGTATCCTGGCTCTAACGCTTGCTGGGATTTGGACAATGCACTCGATGCGAAAAGTGGAGGGGTGACACCTACTCAAAAGACAATTCGTCGCCGCCCCTCCAAAGCACTCGCACGATACAAAAAAGCTAAAGGCCAAAGCACTGACGATTTCGTTAGCGGTGAGCCAACGACGAGAGGCAGAAAGAGGGCCACCACCATCCGCGTGCAGAATTTCAATTCTCGTTCTCTGAGTCCTGGAGATCGATCCAACACGGTGGTGCCTCACGTCTCGGCATTGCACACTCCAAATCCCTCACCTGTTTTACCTGCATCGTTGCGATCGTTGAAGAAGCCAAAAGAACTCCGACCAGTGTGATATCGATAAGATGCTCGCAAACGATGCAGTAATAACACGGTGTTGAACGTTGAACCCTTGCTCGTGGCTTTGTGTCCAATTTACCAGAAATAGGATTTAACGATAGGTATGCTATTTTGTAAATGTGCTATGAATGAGTGAGAGGGGTGTAGTAATGCGATTTCTACGCCTACTATTATGACAATCCACAGTGTATACGCATCAATACAACTGAGTTGTCACTATCATGCTCAGTGTGTACATACCATCTATTCTGAAAAAGACGTGTATAGAGTACGTTAATTCATCAGATAATAATTACTGTTGTTTCCGTTGAACGATCTTCCCCTCATCAGTCCCGTCCCACTCTGCAAAAATTTGGCCGCAGCCAGATCAGCGTGGTGTAGACTGGATGAGCCGTTGTGAGAGATGGACGTGTTCAAAGTGGCAAAAGGTGGAGAATAGATCTTACACCCGCGGAAGGGTTGAGAAGCAATCCATGAACGCAAGGCACATAAACTAGGGCATTGTACAAGCTAAGCCTTTTGAAGGGTATCAAAAACTGTGAGCGGAATCACCATCCCAACCTATGCAGAACGCGAATAAGTAACCTGATCCACCCTTGTTCGAATATACATACCACAAAGTTTGGTTCATCAACCTATATGAAACAGAATGAAAATATACCCAACGATACATATGAAATAAGAATATTAAGTAGAGACACTTACAATTTCGTGAATCCTCAAATCACCAATCACACTACAGAGGATATACCCCGAAACCCTATCAATCCCATATTCAGCCTCGAGATAGTTGATCATGCTCCTCGTCGCACTTTTTGCGGCTTCTTTGAGGTCAGGTCCGACTCCGGTTGTACAATAACGAGGTGCGTCGTCGGGGATGGTGATAGACCCCTTTTCTTGATGGGTGGAGGTATGGAAATGAGGTGAGTTGGTATAGGATCGACGATCTTTTCGAACAGTCAAGCGTATTGTGATCTCAATTGGAGTTTCGATGGCTGTTCCGCAAACCTCTATTCACGGATAAGGGGTTAATAATGCAAAACCCAACAAAGTTCTAAGATGCATACCTCCATCGCCTTGGGCAGCGTGTCCATCCTAACGAGAGGTAGATCAGTGCCATCGCAGTTGCCAACAATAGTAACGACTTCTTACGCCAATAGAAAACAGCGCACCCTCTACTTCAACGGGCAGGAATAGCGTGGCGCCTTTGACAAGATACTTGGTGTCAAGGTTCCCTCCAGTACGATAGGGGGGAATAGTCGAGAACGCTCCCTTTTCTCCTCTGGCTACTCCCATCTCTCCAGCAAATGGCCTCAACGGTATAGCAATTGTCTTCTTCTTCTTTAACCCATTACCATTTTCAGAGCAATCTTCAACCTCGACCTCCAAATATCCGACCTTATTCTCCCTATCCAACTTCCAAATCCTCAATTCTGGTCTCCCTTTCCATTCTTCATCGGCATTCAGGAGTCCGAATCCAGGTATCAACGCAGTCCAACCCCAGTCCGCCGTTTGAATGTCCAAAACATCAATTTGGAGTGTATCCCCTGGTCTAGCAGATTCAACATAGATGGGACCATTGACTTGGTCGAGTTGAGAGAAGACTAGATCGGAGAGTGCGGCTGAGGTAGATGCTGCAGTGATTTGACCATTGGAGGCATCCAAGCACGAGAATCGGACTATGGAACCAGATGAAATATGCCGAACTGGTTCAATGCTAAGATGCAGAGTTGTAAGCTAGTAAGATTGCTGAAGGACATACGGGTACCTGTTATCCCAGGCAAGATGGCATTGAGAGCGCTTGACACTGTGGACCGACATGACGATAAGACGAACACAATGTGAGATTGTCCTTATATAGTCACTCCCATCGTCGTGGCCACCAACGACCTAATTTTGGGAGCGGACGAGGAGATGCACATGGTGCGGGTGCCGAGCAAGATGTGACCGCACCAAAGGTCACAATTTTGTCACACCAGTCAGCTCCTCGTCCAGCGTCAACGCGTCAACACCGATAACGACGACGAAACTCTTCTCCTTGATGGAACCTCACATTGCCTCATCTTGCTGGCTAGTTTGATGAGTGCACTCCAGCACGATGGATTGCCTGGGGAAAGTGCAACCGGTATGTATTCATTACTTATTCAATATCTATAGTGGAGTATCGTCACTCACAGTCAGCCATAAGCAATAAGTTTGCACCCCAACTAGTTGCTCCTTAAAATTTTAAAAATTGGTGACTCGCCATTCATGCTGTATGTTGCGCTCATTTTGCATTCCGAATTAACAAATCTCCTGGTTTTCCGAGCCAGCCCAAGCCAAATGATTTTATCTCGATCGACATCATGAGAAATAGGAGCAAATTGTACATCCTCCATTACGATGGTGAATTTGTCATGTAATTTGAGTCTTTTTCTATTTGGCCTCGACGATTTCAACGTTTGCGCATCAAGTGAGGCAAGAGAATTTTTCGTAATGGCTTTCATTCATGAAGATGCACCGAAAGATCCTGAAGTTGTTTCTCAAAAGCTCGCCCTAACACCAAGGGTATAGTGGCAGTTTATAAGCTCTCTGTATTTATGTCTCATTCTAGCATGGGATGCGGCTGTGAGTGGCTTATCTATACTCGGTTCCTCGTCAAGACATCTTACAGAACGTGCACCTCACAAATTTAAGATTCAACCAGGGAAGCTTTCAAGGATTCCTCAAGTGCTATCTCTATCTCTGAGATCTGGCCGATTCTGTAGCTCATGAAGTCTGAGGGGGAAGGTGAAAATAGGGAGTATGGATGAGGTATACAAGGTATGGAAAAACCCGTGAACTTGCCAGACGAACTTGCTGGTTCCAGAAAATCTTCAAGTCCTCAACATGTACCACAGTGAAGAGAAAGTTCTTCTTCCTGGATCACAGGAAAAGGCTTGGGTTTGGCACGCAGTGGAAGCTTAAGCCGTGAACTTGCACATGGATATCATCCTTCTTGTGCTAATAAGATTGATAATGTACGACACATCCGGAGAAATCCGGGACAAAGAAAGAGGCAAATCGGTTATATTAAACCTTCGGGTCATGACACAGAGCTATCGCTCATTGTGTGACAATTTAAGAATCTCCATTCGCTCAAAAATAGCACCCCTACAAACTCAAAATGGGCATACTTTGGGTTGCTAAATTCGACAGGAAGCGACGATTGGTTTCCAAAATCCAATCACAAGAGACGCCCGACGTGACAACCGATTCCGAGGGCCTAGGCTGTACATCGTTGAAGGTGAAGAAATTCCACCAAGCAACAAGCGACAAGGAACTCGAACAGGAAATTACCATCACAGATACTGTCAAAAACAGCGCTTCATTCCAGTTGTACATCAGCTTACGAGAGGGTTTAATTATTCACCCTGGGTACGCATACCCTGTCAGGTTGTATTCCTTGTGGGTTATCTGACAACGACTACACAGTGGGTCTCCGAAACGGAGCTGCCTATGTACTACATTGCCCTTCGTGTAGGACTTGGTTACTGGCGATCAACCATCATGCATCACCGTAAACCAGCAGCCGTGGGGATGGGTTATGGAACTTCACAATTGTTGTTTATTGACCCAATGGGGTAGGACAGTGTATGTCAATGTCTCCGACAGTCGTGTGGAAGAAAACCCTGCACCACGTCGAGGCTATCCAGCATATCGTCATAGATGACGCTATAGTCAAGTTAATGAGAATAACGCCCAAATTTCTTAAAATTCTTTTGCTACTTCGCTCGGGAATTCTCTTCCATTGGTATCGCCTCATGGACAATCCTCCTGGGTTTTGGACTGGAACCGAATAATCTCCAAGGGCGAAATGAGTTCCCTCGGAGTTTTGCGTGCTACAAGTGATTACCGACCGCATGAGACGATTCACATGGCGGCAGATTATAATGTGAAGATGCTTGTTTATTGAGTACAACGACTACTTATAAAATTGTCTTTGGAATTCCAACCAGGCAAACTGCCAATGGATTTTCTGGCCCTTGAAGTTGACTAGAGCAGGCAAACCGAATCGGCGGATCATGGAGTCTGCCAGCACCTGCACTTAGTCGGGAGGAGCTGCCACTATAGCAAACGGTTAGCAGTGCGAGAATAGCCCCTGGCCGTTTTTTTTATGGACACATTCAATGCGAACAAAAGCAAATTCGAACTTAGGAGCAGAGCGGGAGGATAACACTGTTATTGCTGCAGATCAATGGAAGCGGCGAACTTGTATGAGTAACAGGCATTCTGCCTGGCATCAAAGGATTGGTTCCACAGGCACGGTCATCGCGTCGGTGGCAGTAGTCAATTGATCTGCACAACTCTCATTTTGGTGTCCTATCGACAAGAGGGAAGGTGGCTCGGGGCTCATTTGAATCATCAACGTCAGGGTCATACTGCAGGCTCTTCGTGCAGCGAGGTACCAGGTAAGACCAACGTAAGAAGGTATGTTTTGTTTTGCTCAGGATACTCCTAGCCTGATCGATGATTTTACGGATATCTCCTCTGGCCAGTAGGCTCAAACTGTCAGCCAGAGTGATACTCGCGCCATACTTCTCCGGACCGATAGGAACATTCGGGTAATTATCATGTTCCAAGAAGTTGATCCCAAATTTGAATATCAAAACCCACCTGGGGATCATATCTCCGGATTTAACTCACTTAGCGTTTGTCCGCCAATGAAACCACCAAACGGTGGAACCGATGTCAAAAATATACACGTGGTCGTGTGAGGAATTTGTTGAGCGATTATAATGAGGATTATTGACTTCTCAAGCTTTAATCCACCAATCAAATAATATCCGCCGTGGTAATTATAACTTCGCCAATCCTCGCCTGATTTGATAGGGCCGTCGTGTATTCAATTATTTATATATTTATTATTAATTCAAATGCATTGATGTCACTCTGGGATCGCAAGAAAGGTCAAAATTCTTTCGTATTTGGCAAGGTGGCTACGGAACATGACCCTACGAGAATCCACTGTCGTAGAATCATCTACAAGTTGATGTTAACCGGTGTGCAACCAATGGCAATGAGACCACCCTATGCAAACCGTTAGACAAGCGACACAGGTAGAAGTACTCCATCTACTTACGAAGCTGTTGTTCTGGCAGCAAACAGGTTGAGCAGAGCAAGAATTGCCACCACCACCGATAATGGTGAGAGGACTACAGGTAATGCCAACCAAGGCAGTGAGGTCTGAAATAACGATGCCCAAGAGACCAAGGAGCAGACCAACAGCACTAGAGCTTGCCTGAGATATCACTTTAGTCTCCGGATTACATGATTAACTAATGGGGGCTTACTGCTTGAACGGAGTTGCAGCATTGGAGTGAGCCAGTGTTGCACTGGCTAGCTGGAGTAGTGCTGGTTGGGGCGGGCTGTTACCACAACGAGGTTAGAATCGAGTGGACTATAGGACAATGTCAACGCACAGTGACAGTAACGGTGACAGTGGGGTTGGTGGCCGCAACGAGGGCGGTGAAAGCCAACAAGGCGATGAGGAAAACAGAAGCAGCGCGAGAGAACATTGTTAAGCTTGAGAGAGCAGATGTCTTTGGATGGGGTAGGGTAGAATGAGTAGCTGCCTTTTATCCTCTTGAAATCGACTCAAGTATGACAAATGCCAGCACCTATCATGCACAGGAACCTGCTTCTTCGTTAGGCACTACCTCTCCCCGTCCCACTTGATTCTCCTCCACCGGACCAATCGTGTGTGTGTGAAGCACAAGCTATGTGAAGTCCGTCGCAACGTTTCAACGAGGTCTAGACAAGCGCTGTCAAAAATAACGCCAACGCATACGGTGCTGCTATTCGCGTGAATGAATTGGGAGTAATCCGAATCTTATTGGGTCGCGGATAATAGAAGCAAGATTGCTTGAAGACAGGAATCAGCCTAATCCATAAGTTCACTTGTTGTACCCACATACAGCCCTCGGTGCATGTTAGAATCCTGGCGCCTTCCCGAAGATGCTACCAGCTTTAGCCTCCGGTCCTGAGCAAAACACTTTTCGGTGAGACTCGGAAGCGCGCCCTTCAGCGAATCCAACGCAATACAGCCTGCTCCGCGGAGAAATGAAGGTGCTTATCGATCGCGTCAAGCATGAGTTTTACAGCGTGTTACAAATTTCCGGAAAATCATGGGGGATGTGGACTGCAATTCATTGCAATGGAGATAGATAGCAGGATAAACGTGGCTAGGAGGTTGACCAGTGGTGGGTTTGCTTATGCAAAGGATGAGTGGTAAAGCCCACCAAGTAGCAATTTGCACGATAATATTCCAGACAACGTCGAGACCCTGGTGGGTCTTGCATGAGCCATGACGCAAAGGGTCCTATTCCATTCAAGACGCCAACTCATGGGCAGTAGTGAATTTCCCAAGAGCTGGGCCAGGCTCCAGGCTTTGAGAGTGAAATTGCTTGTATATTCGTTCTTAGTTGTTGGTGCTACCCTCATACTCTAGTGTTATCCCTCATTCGATTTCGTCTCATAGTTGTACAAGAATCAATTCCCTGCTCAAACTCCACCAGCTACTCGCCTAGAGCAAGTACGATCAATAGGCATTAAAACACCTCTAAACTCAACCAAGCGGTTACATGCTACGACACTCAAGACAAGTTCGATAGTACACTAATAAAGCGTCCCTGTGCATGTCCATAATACCGAGTCCATAATACAAATACCCTCAGTTTTGGTTGATTATCCACTTAACTGGCCGCTACAGTCCACAAATCAATTGGATTACAGCCCTGTTCACCATCACCAGGGTTAATCTTGTAATGTACCTAATACCAAAAACATTTAGCACACGCTCAATCCTCAAACACAACCAACCGCTTACCGCTTTATCAGCTCCACAACCATAAAATCCTCCCACCCAATTAAACGTCAGCCTAGCGCCCAACTGCGCGTTTTCCGGATTAGACTGAATGTAAAATGAATTAAACGACGCGCATTTGTTCGTCGTCCCCCCCTCGACGAACTGGAATGCGCCGTAGGTAGCACAAGTCGCCACACCGATTTGCTTTGTGTCGATTAAAGGGCGTCGTTCAGAAAAACCACCGGGGGCTGGTGCTACAGTCAATCGGCCTTGCTTGAAGTAAAATACAGCGACAGGGAAGGAGCCAGATAAGGTGGTTAAACCGTTATTGGGGTCGAAACGAAGGGGCTATACAAGGTGTTACGATCTGATAAAAGAAAGACGATCGTGGTCGGAAGGGCTTACAAGAAGGTTCAACGAGCCGGTGGTGGAACTAGAAACGAGATTGAAGGCGGGGGTGTCAGCGCCTGGAGGGACGTAGGCGTTGACGGCGGATGGGAGGACCAATGCGCCGAGGAAGGTAAGAAGAGTGGAGACCTTCATGAGACACTGAACTAACGGAGAGCTGATTTCCGCTGGGGGTTGGAAAGAATCACGTAGAGGGCCTTTTGTATGGCCTCGATGATAATGAAGTAATGGATTGAGTCAGGAAGATCAACTGCCCTGACCGCTCTGGATAGCAACCAGGTAATTACCAGAACTGTATTCCAGGAAGAGACCCTGTGATAGGCACAGAATTGGGGTCCGCCGCAAATGCCACATGTCAGATGGGTTGGAGGGTGCAAGTTGGATGGATCACGCTGATCGCCGTGGCCAATGACAAGGAAGCTACCTCACTTCGACTTGCAGATCACCTCTAAGGCAAAGCTAGCAGGACGTTTCGACTTGGACGGGATTCAGCTCGTTGAGAGGGTTAACTTGAGTTTGTCGTTGATGATACAGCGCCAAGGGTCAAGGCAGGTTCACCTCCCCAAAACCTAAAAACACGCAACGCCCTTCACAATCCGATTCGTCAATTCGTTTAGACGGTATGCAATGCCCGCACGACTACGTACTTTGCACATCTACACTCATCATTACAACACAATTCGGTGACCGTCTCATCTCCCCTTTCTGTGTGCAATGTATTTCAAGAAGCACTAGGTCGCCGCACACTACCATTCCAGTATTGTTTGTCAGGTTTTCTACGCCACATGACCAAAGGACCAACCATAAAAAGCAGGATCAACCCCAAACTCTCTCATGCAGGTGCTGCTCCGCCGTGACCCCCTTGATGAATTGGAACAGCGCACGTCCGTTGGTTGGAGCTTTGCTTTGCTCGGGAGTGTCATCCGTTCTGAGCTTAAGCCGCCGTCTTATTCAATGGCCCAGGAACGTACAACCAGGGAAAAGAGATGCAGCAGCTAAAATTCAGTGGAGACAGGCATTCAATCCTCCAAGAAATATGATATACTTCGCCGTCTTAAACAACCCATTGCAAAACGAACAGCGGAGGACATCACCCGTCTTATTAGCTTCGAGGGTGCTTAACATGCTGCGAAGAATTAGGCAAGCGTCCCGATAAAGTTTGAACGTGCCATGCGCAATATATACGCCACATGAACGTGCAAGTCGTTGGATGCAGTCAGCCATGGGAGGTGTTATAGAGTGCTAGGGATCACCGGCACCGAGGTTTGAGTTTGACGGCACATTTGCAGTTAACCGGGATATTCCGTGCCATTGACAGATCGTAGCCGTACTGGACCTGTGACCGAGCCCAATTGCAAGGAGCCCACTGAACCTACGGACGATTAATGAGGCTGCAGAAGGGTTCTTGATGTATGAACGTTCGGATCATATTATATGAGTTAAAGAATTAATGACCACGAAGCCTCGACGCCCCAGAAGAAGGCTAGAGACGTACGAAGAACATGGAGTTCGTCCAATGAGTGGTCCTTACACGTGCCATACTCAATGACCAAAGTCTTGTACACATGGATCCCATTAGCCCGATATAGCACGTAAAGAGGTGCTGCTTGTTGGTAAAGGCTTCGTTGATCCAGCTCAGGAACGCGCCGACACGGCCTCTTCAAGGGCAGCTTCCCAGTACCGTGGTCGAGACCCCTTGCAATGGCGTCTACAGCATCCTGTTGTCTTGTGCATTGGAAGCCTAGCCGGCGTCGAGTAGATTGTTATCAGAGTACGGACGATGAGATGGTAGGGAATAAAAGATGTTAAAATTGGGTGTTATGATGACAGTTTGCCAAGAGCTGGATCACAAGACCAAATTGAATGCGGCTCAAATGTCTTCACTCACCTGTCAGCGGCCTCTGATTCATACCAACCCCACGCCCACCTTTTCCATTGATAGTACTGGGAAGAATATCAATAATACGAGACAATCAACGTGTGTATGGTGGCGGTGGCGCTCGGAGGTGCGCAAACACTATTTTTTTTGCTTCCTTCGTTCAAAGGATCTTGCGATATGAGTCGATAGCGGATCGTGAATCTTTTGAACTCACCAATAATGTTGAACTTCCCAATTGATAGACATGGACATCAAATTGCCCAATCACAGTGCCCGGCCTCTCATACCTGCCGAATCGTAGGTCTGACCTCATCATAGCTTCCTCCTCAGTCACATCACGTAGTATCTTTTGCATTTTGCTGTTGCCTTGTCCTGGTAGCTCTCGTAGTTGACCAGAACAGGGCGTGGTGGTCCAATTGATGTGAATGATCACGCCCTCAGTGGCGCCTGCATACCGGCAGGTTTACACCTATTTTTAATTGACTAGGCGCAGAAGCGTGCAACTACCATGAATTAAACACGCAACGACTTATCTCCTATTGATTAATCCATAGAGACGAACAACCATTAGGTATCCGTAAGACTCTGGGTGGGTATGGGTATTCACAAGCATCCCATAGATGGTTGACGTGGTAAACCAACCAATGGTATGTGACACCCCAAGGCCGAAAGCCCCAAAATACAATACACTACATATCTGGGACCTTTTTGAGGTTCAAATAGCAGGAACATCTTCCTGCCTAATATTTTCCTTACTTGGGTTGATAGGTACACCCCTGCATCGACCTGGGGGCCCTGCCACCCTGGTGAGTATAGATGATGTGGAGTTGCATGTCGTGTACGTACTTTTGATGGTGTTATTCGAATCATCCGTACCTCTCTAGCTGCGCAGCATTGATCTAATCAGAGCAGATACACTGACCAAGCCAGAGGAGTTCGCCCACCTACGAGCACCAGACCACGGTTTGTGGGTGTGCTTATTTTAAGAATGGGACAACAATAGCAGCTCAAGCACACACACTTCGACAGATCCTAATCCCCTAACCGAGCTTCTGTATTCGGTAGACCAACATCTTCGAGCGAAATTCGCGTGCGGCGCTCTTCGTAGCGGGAAAAGCGTGGGCGGACCAAACGGAGCGGTTTTTCCTATCTCCCCTTCGTGTAAACCATGTGCCTACATTTTTGGCGTTGAGCGTCCCACAAGGGCTATGCGATGTCAGAACCTATGGGCCGTTATACGCCTTGTACGCTGAAAAAGATATGAGATTGAAGGGCGTTTGACCCTTGCCGTTAGGTAGCGTGTGGGGCGCTTCCCTGAAAAATTGATGGACCCTGAACTTGACTTCGCCTCACCATCAAACCATATGCTTCCCCAAGCCTTTTGTTCTAATGTTCTCCCTCGTTCATTGCTCTTTCTCATCCACAATACGCTGAGCACAGACAATGGTCAACGTCCTCCAGTTCCCGGAGGAGCTCATCCTGCATATCTTTGAGTTTGCGGCGGAGGATAGGCCGACTTGTCTGGCGCTGTTGAGAGTTTGTAAAGCTGCGCATCGTGTGTGAGTTTCACCCCTCATTGCTTTCAAATACGAACAAATTTTTGCTCATGACTACGCTCTAGCGCCCTTCCGTGTCTCTACAGATGGCTGACCTTCTACGAAGGCCACCGCGACAAGCCTCAAATTCGCCACCTCCGTCGTCTCGCGCGCTCACTCCCCGGACCCGACCAGCCGCCCAACTTCCTCGGCAGACTGGTCAAATCCATCTGCATCACCAACTCCTCCTCGCACGACGTCGCAACCATCAAGGCCATCATCACCCAATGCACCTCCCTCGTCCATTTCGCGACCTTTGACCAACCTAACCCGCCGCACCACGGCCTCGAACTCCTCGAGGGCAAGACGACGCTCAAGAGCCTCGCGGGCGACCTCTCGCCGCTCTTCCCATTCCCACAAACCGTCCTGACCCACTCCGTCTTCCAAAACCTCACACACCTCGCCGTCGCCGATCTCTGGCAGCGCTGGACGAGCTGGGATTGGACAGCTCTAGATCCTGCCGCTCCGCTATCGCACATTGCGCTCGCGTACACGCCGTTTATATATTCGCCCGACCCAGGCGACTCGTGGACCTCTGATAAACTCGTCCAGACGACCATCCACGTCATCCTTAACCGCGTCCAAAACCTCGTCGTGTGCGTCCTCGCGGTCGACTACGTCGTCATATGGCAGCACACCCGGTCCTACAAGGACGAACTGGACGATGTCTCGGTCAGACAGATGGCGGGGGGTGATCCGAGATTGGTAGGGCTGGCTTGCGACAATCCGTATTTGGATTGGAATCCGGGTTGGAATGGGACCGTGCGGCGGAATTTTTGGGATTATGCGGAGAGGAAGATGAGGATTCAGGCGTCGTATTATGATTAGGCTGCGAGCGAGCGTGTGGAGATTAGCTTCTATTTCATCCGGGTGCCTGGGCCTGGGCCTGCCACCGTGGGCGTTGAGGAGGTCGGAACGACGGGATTTCAGGTCTATTGTCGGTACTATTCTCGCCATCCCCCAGCTATCCGCAACATGTTCCCGATCTGGCCCACCTGCCGCGACATAGACGAAGGGACAATTCGTCCCAGGATGCATCAAGAATACATTGTTGGAAAAAGGACAATACACGGACATAAGGACATAGGACAGCGCAATCACTGTTCCAAATTAGATGCATACAGTGTACATTTTCGTTTCTTGTATATTTCTTCATTGTTCTTCTTTCTTGCATTGACAATAGCCTACATCATTGCACCGCCTGTTCGTAGTTTTTCACCTAACATACCACACCTCTCACCTCTCCGTTCCTGCTCACTCTCACCCCGCCAACGCACTCGGCGGTGTCGGCACCTTGCTCAGATCAATATCCCCCTCCTTCGCACCCAACACCTCCATCAACTCCTTCCTGTTAAACATATGCGCCGCTTGTATCGCATTCGGCGTGCCCGCCCTCGGATCAGCCCCATGCTCCATCAACGCCCTGACCACTCCATCGTGAGCTTTGAATACCGCCCCTGCGACCATGGATTGCCCGAGATCGTTCAATCGGTTGGGGTCCCCGCCGCGGGTGAGGAGGTTCTTGGTGAGATCGGTGTGTCCTGCGTAGGCTGCTAGCATGAGTAGCGTGTTTCCTAGACATCAGATGAATAATGCGTAATTATTAGTATTGATATTGATATTGGCATTGGTCAAGCTTGGGAGAGGAATGACGCACCTTTGTCGTTGGTGAGATTCACGGGCAATCCAGCGTCCACGGCAGCAAGGAGCAGCTCCGAGTTGCCCTCGCGTGCAGCGTCAAACATTCGACGGGCGAATTCAACCGTCTCTGAAGGCAGCGACGATACCGTCTTGAGTTCGGAGGTGTTTGCGGTGCTACTCTCAGCTGGTACTTGAATGGAAGCCTATATCATGGTCGCGGATGTTCAAAGTTGCACAAGCGCGGGGTCGGACTTGGAGGAGAGATTAGATGCGTACCATAGTTTGATTTGTAGTGTATTTTACTGGTATGGTATAACCTGGGCGTGTACTAAGCTCCTAAGGCATTTAAAGCGGTCAGGAGCATGACCAGTTTGATAATCAAAGCACTTAATAGCATGTGACCCCACGACGCCAAATCCTAGCAAATGCCGACGTTGCAAATCCACATTTCGCACTGGCCCATCGGACAATTCGTAAGCGAAAACTTTCAGAAATGCCACCCAACTGACCCTCCCGGAGCATTTGCCGTCATGAAAGACCCGTTATGCATGGAACATATAGCCAACCTGGATGCCAAGATTCGATACCATTACTCATGTATCCGAGAGCTCTGCGAAACGCGTAATACGCTCATCCCCATTCATCGATTACCTACGGAAGTTCTCTCCCGCGTCTTCAATGAAGTTGGTACTACGAATAGAGCGGCACAATACAGGAATGTGCTGATCTGGCATCCCAACATTGTTCATGTCTGCCGACACTGGCGATCTATTGGTCTGGCAGAGAGTTTGCTGTGGAGTTACATCAGTCTCGGAGACTCCGTGCAAGATGAAGCACTGGCTTGCTATATCCAAAGAGCCAGCAAGAGTCCAAATGTCCGCTTGATCAGCCACTCTGCCCAATGCGAATCTATCCTCACCCTCCTCGAAGTCTCGGATTGTTACATTACATCAATAACTGCGATTGGTTTGTATTCCCAAATAGAGTTCTGGAGAATCTGCAGCAGATTCCGGGTCCTATCTTCTATTCAAACTCTCAACGTACCCACTGACCCCTACCACAATGCCCAATTGACCATATTGCCTGTAGACTGTCCATTCTTGTCCCCCACAAATCAAGCCCAAATACAGACCCTTCTACTAAATCCGCGTTTCTATATTCCATGGGAGCTTCGCCCACAGTTCACTGGACTTCAACACCTTTGTGCAGGCGTTTCTATTACCTGTCGTCAAGAATGCCTCGATTTTCTGGCGTCGCTGGAGTACATGACATCGCTTCAAGAGTTTCACATCTTTCAATACCCGAAGAAAACGGTAGATCGAGCTGCGATATGGAAGGTTTACGAGGACGTGGTCGAAGCGAATCGGAAATTCCCTGTTCATCCGTTTAAGACCAAACTTGAGAACTATGGTGATATAGAAGTGCGACTCATCTTGACTCCACTCTCACTTGATAATCTCCAAGTTCTCCAACTTCGAGGCCCATTTTTCCTATCTGATAACCAAATATTAATGGGCGCTCAATTGCTTGAGGGCCTCATACCTATGTCATTCCACAACTTGGTCCAACATCTCGATTTTCGATGGTCAAATCTCTCTAGGGACTTTGACCTCATAGGGTCACCCAAGAAGCCATCCCCTCGCATTCTCCAAACCCCTGATGACTTTGTTTTTGATATTAGTGGGCCTGAATATACACACGACAGGCCACAGCCCCCCGGCCCGTGGCAACATTTACGGGATGTGATCAACCTGGCACAAACACTGGCGCCTTGTGCTTCCAGTCTGTATCTCAGCTCCGTCGATTGCACGCAACTCGACAATGGTGTCTGGCCCTCATTGATGATACTCCAATCCTTTCCTCAAATTCAGGACCTGATCATCGACGGTTACGCCGCCGGAACACACTTCCTTCCAAGCTCT
>KB722767.1:160016-231439 GCA_000349905.1 Volvariella volvacea V23
GGTCTCTCTTGTCTACAGAGACTGCCCGGGGATTCCGGCTAGCAGTCGAGGCCTACGACATGGGACTGGTCTCAGCTTCAGAAGGAGACATTAGCTATCGGCATCGTTCATAGGTATTCAGATCCGGAGAATCAAGCGGATTTTGACGAGGAGATGGAGGTTGAAGGAAACAGGCTTTATGTGTCCCCGAAACAGGTCTTCGAGCCACCTGAACGAGAGGTATTATACAATCTAGTCACCTCTCTCGTTCCTCGCCTTCAAACCCTGCAGCTTCCGCAATATGAGTTGCACAACGAACTATCCCTATCCCTCATGCTAAATTGCATCTACTTCCGAAAGGCTATTGGCCTACCCATTTCAAAAGTCGTCATATCACCCCACGTCATTGAAAACGGCCTTTCCAAACTGCGAGAAGCGGGTGTAGAGATTGAATTCATAAGGGACAATTGAACGTGATAGGCGTAACTGATGACTTGGGGGGGAACGCAACTCGCCACTATATCAGGCTTCGCAACGTAATTTTGTTCTTGCGTCGTACTTCATATTGTTACTCGTAGCGTCTCCACCCACAATTTATTGCCAATGGGGATAACATACTTAAGGCAGCACATACAAACTGGTGAACACATAAGTCCTCTTGCAGCCTGCATTTTCCCTACCGCAAAGCCGACGTCCGTTTCATTACCTAACCTAACAATAGAACGGCGGGCTGACAAAAAACGCTGTTCCGCATCCCAGAACGAAGAAGGTCCATGTATTGCACAAGATATTGAAGCAACGTCCATCGTATGAAGTACAAGATAACGTACACCGCCATCCATTTGCTCCTCCCGTCAACCTCAACCAGAGACACCTGACCACAACCAAATCAAAATACAAATTTCTCCAAGCCGGCTGGAACCTGTTCCAAACAAAACCGTCAATGTCAGCCACCCCCAAAGATTACTCGAATGGAAAAAGAGAAGGAACGAAATGGAAGCAAAAGTACCTTCCAACCATGAGTAGCTGCAGCACGTCTGAACCCTTCTAAAGCCTCATATGGGGAGTATGGCCTAAACAAAAATAGATCCATCAACTCGGGAGCACCTAAAAATCGTAATAGACATAGGGCATACCGTTTCCAATCTTGAGACAATCGAGCTGGGCGAGGATCTAAATTTGAGATCGCAAGTTTGATCTGCATTAAAACTGCAGGTATGCTATACCCCATTGCGCGTTATAATCAGCAATACATCAACCTCACAATCAACCCGGAATCCTAGATGACGCACCTATAACTCGGAAGCCAGCCTACAAGTTATATTTCAGAACATGCACCAGACAGCGTAGTCGATTACCGACTCACCATCTGCAGTCAACAAGTCCATACATATCGAACCACCACCAGTAACGTGCCCTCCTCCACCTTGAATGAACGGCAAAAACCTAGGCGTAACAATCCTGAAGAACGGCGGGGAATTGGGGAACGTGGGCGGGAATCTAATCTCAAAAATGAGTGAATTGACGTTACTATTCCATCCACCCACCCCCTTTCGTCAGCAAATCATTAAAGGTAAAACGCGCATACAACGCACTTTTTCTTCATATCCTGCGCAATCGGAATACTCGGATCAAACGAATGCATCTCCACAATCCACTGGAACAAATTATCCTCAATCAGCTCAGGGGGGATATACCACCCCAGCTCCCTCAAACTCTTCGCGTTCTCCTGCTCCTTCAGCGCCGCCCTCAACTCCCTCTGCACCGACAACGCCGCACCGGGCTGCGCATCCGCAGGCGGGGGCATCAGGTGCGCGACGTGCGTGTTCACCCAGTCCGGGTCGTGTGTCCAGTCATCCGCTGGACGCTGGACGCCCTTGGCGATGGCCTTCTTTTTGTTGCTCCGCCGCGAGGCGGCGTAGTCGTCGTCCGAGTCCATGATTTCGATGACGTCGCGCTTATTCCTGTTTGGTCTTGTGGTGGGAACGAAAAAGTCCTCGTCGTCCGAGTCCATGATCTCGATCACCTCTCTTTGTCTGTTTTGCGACGAAGAGCCGGCTTGGTCGGGCGGTGGAGGGGTGAAGTCGAATACCGCGCTGTCCTCCTCGTCGTTGTCTTCTTCTATGAACTCGGTACGACGGTCGTCCATGACGAGGGAGAGCTTGTGCGTTGGATCCGGGATCTTGATCACGCTGTTCGAAACTGTGGGTGTGCGCGTCGGATCTAGCTTGACGAAGGGTATAGCCATCCCCGAGCCGCCTTTGCTTCCACCTGAAGTCGTCTTTACCAAGAGGTATCGACTGTCCAAACCAACCAACGTGAGCCAGACAAAACGAGCGGGAAGGAGATCGAGATCGTACCACACAATCCACTCGGTAAACTGCACCACATAGTAGGGGTTATTCGACCTGAAGCGCGAAGGAAGGTTTACGACCTCGGCCAGGGCGACGCAGCTGGTAGGGTTGATGATGCTCTTGCTCCATGGTCTTCCGCCCTGAGCGTAGCCGCCCATCGAGACATTACCGTCCTTGGCCAAGTACACGCCTACAAACGAAAGAATAAGCACCCCTTACGAAAACACTCACGAAAGGCATACCATCTCCATACGCCCTCCCGTGCGCAATCGTTTTGAACCAAAGCCCATGCCGGACAATCGAGTGCCAGTTACGAAGCGGAGAACCGTGGAATGCCTGCAGAGCATGAGAAATCTACGGAGGAGACAATATGCTAGAAACGAACGCACATAGATGGAAGGATACTGCCTCGCATGACTATCCGTCTCCTGGGCACTCGCAATAGCCGCCTTAAACTTGGCCTCCGCGTCCGGCGCACCGACGCTAAACCTAAACTGGCGCCACCCATTCCCTACGCAACCCCATGAGTCCAACAAGCGAATCACATACGCGAGCAAAAGGCACGTTACCCAGGCCAACGACTTTTTCCTGCTCGTCGTTGATTTCCTCTAGATAGGCCGTGCAAGAGGCGATGATCCTGCCAGAGCGTGGGCAATCAACGACAATCCCAGGGAAAACGAACGAATGAACGAAGAGCGAAATAAGAGACTTGCCATCTCAAAATAGACCATGCAGCTGGCAAGACCAGCGGGTCCATCTCCTTCAACTTTGGCTTGACCTTTGTCGATCGGACCTTCTTCATCAAATGCTTCCTCATCTGATCAATCTATCCATCGTCGTCAACCATCACGCCAATCCCGAACATACGAGTACATACCGACGGCAGCGAGTCGATCAACATCGAAATCGCAGCTCTCATCTACACATCCCAATCATCAACCAAACCACAAACACCACATACGTAGACACATCCCTACAAAAAGGGGATCAATACATACCTGTGGCCTACTGAGCGCATCAAACTCGACCAGCCCATCCACCCCCATCGCTGGATTCGTCAACTGCTCCTGCGGCGTCTGGGTCTGTGCCTGCTGCACCCCGATGTACCCCACGTTCGGCCTCTGGACGACCGAGGACGAGGAGGGCATGGGGACGCGCAGGCCCATGCCAACGGGGAGAGGGTCTTCCAGGGATCCTTCGGACGAGGAGGTGTATGCGAGAGAGACGAGCAGGTCGACTGTTTGTGGGTTGTGTATGATTTCGTACTGTGTGAGGGAGAGAGGGAGAAGGAGTGGGTGAGTGGGTGGGTGGATGGGGAGTGGGAGTGGGGGTTGAAGTGGTTACCTCGAGAGATGGTCCGCGGTTGAGAGAGTAGTACTGGTAGCTGCATAGTTTGTTGTCGCAGATGTATGGCTTGAGGACTTCAAATTCGGTGTGAATCCGGTTGTGGCAGACCATGCAGTACCGAGGGCACAGCTGTGATTTTCGCATCAAAAAATGACACAAGACGAGGCTGGTGGTGAATGCTCTTACCGTAAGTCGTCGGATGAGATAGCAGAACGCGGTAAGAGGCAAATTGATGGGCGACGAATCATCCAAGTCGATTAAAGGGTCGTGAGGTAAATTATACGATCCCGAGAGCGACGATTCGATCTTGTCCGCCTTGAGGATTTCCTATTTCACCGTCAACAATCGTATAGCCACACACGATGCAAACGATAATACCGAGCCCATAGCAACCATAACCTCCTCCGCCTTGATCTGCTTCTTCTCCGTCTCGGAATACAACAACTCCGCACCCGCCCAGCCCAACCCAAACTGCCTGCGCAGCTGCACAACCTTTAGGAACATCTGCTGCATCAGCGACTCGAGCGAGCTGCTCAAGCTAAACCGATCAATGCTCCCCTCGTCCTCCTCGTCCACCTCCTCAAACTCCGTCACAAACTGCTCTTGCTCAATTTCGAAATCAAAGTCAAAGTCAGTGTCCATAAAATCTTTCTCTTTTTCCTTCTCGAGTTGATCCTCCGCCTCTTCGACGATGAGCCCAAACGTCCGGCACTCGTCCCTCGCCTGCTCCTTCCCGGGTTTATACCTCTGCGTCAGCCCGACGCGGAAGGAGAGATTGGCGCCCACGGTGACGGCAGGCTGGGTGAGATTACCCGAGTTGTCGAGCAGAGGATAGACGCCCCGCGCGCCAGTGATCAGTAGCGAGATGTGCCGGTTCTTGGATAGCAGACGACGGTCCCAGGCGACAAGGACACGTGGAGGGATCGTGTCGGCCAAGCGGACGACGGGAACGGAGATGCACAGTCCGAAGTCGTCAGAGCTGAATGTGATCAGGCCGGGTCGGTATCCCGTTGCTACGACCTCGATGAAGTTTCTGTGAAATGTGGTGAGCGGTTAGCATGCGAAGTGAGGATCCGTTGAGGGATGTGAGGACCTTTGTAGAAGTGAGCGGTCGATGACGCTCGTGCTGATTGCGGGTTTGACAAAGTGGTCGTCGTCTGACATTACGTAGTCTTCAGCTTCGGAATCGTCTTCGTCGGATTCGGCTGTTTGAGAGAACTGTGCATGGCCTCCGGCCATGCCCTTCCTCAATGCACCGTGGAGAATAGTGAGCAGTTTTTGAACGGTGGTGGCGATGGGGCGTGGAGACGCCTGAGAGATGGACTCCAAAGCCTCAACAACCTTTGGAGATGCACCCTCATCCGGGCAGTAACAGAAGCACGAGTGGTTTTTAGGATAGTCAGACGTATCTTACCCACACCATCTCAGCAGGAAAACGTCATGCATGGCTCGATGCGCTCACCAGATACCATCAACGTGATGGAGAAGCTGTGCTTATCTTTGTTATCCCTGATCGCCAGCTCCATCGACCCCTCGTCATCTCCAGCGCGGAATCCTAGTGTGAAGCACATCCCAGCCCGCGTCGTTCAATGCCACAGCGCGCGGAAGAGCACCTCACTTACTGGTCACCTGCAAATCCTGGAACGAGACACCCTTGCCACACTCTGCCTTCATATCCCCAAAGTCGGCGTTGAACCGTTTGCGACCCTTGAGGTGCGCGTTCTTCTCCGCCAAAGCGTCCATTGTGTCTGTGTTTGCGTGTGGGTGATTCTCTTCTGAAACGAACCGGGTGGTGGCCAGGTGAGCGAAGGGAGTGGCGAGACGCACAGCACTTCATTTAGCTTTATGCTGTCACGGACGCGATGCAACGTGCCACCTACAAGTCACAGGGTCGATTCGCCGTCTCCTGACGTTCTTTGCCTTCCGAATTAATGGATCGTCAACAAATCAAGTTCCTTTGATCCGGAACAGGTTTTGAGGGCAGGGCTTGCGAGATAAGAGCTAGAGGTTGAGGCGCGGTGTATGGTACTAATACTCAATGAGGACTAGCTTCAATGGTCCTTGTGAGTCTCACTCTGAAGAGGAGTGTTTAAATATCAACTGCTGTTGAAAGCGCAGCTGGCAAAGCCCCTAACGACTGCGACTCTGCGTAGCTGTGACTCGTTTTGCCACGTGTCTCGGGTATATTGCCGCCCGTGCCGGCGGGCCCTCGACAGCGCGGTCAGTCGTTAAGTCGCTTGCAAGAGCCACCGTACTGACTCTCTGGTGCTTATTCCTGTACTTGTCAGCGCGTGCGTTCTCCATCATCTAAAAGTTGATTGTCTGCATAAACTGCTCAGTTTTGGGTGACAGAATCAATAATTTGTCCACCATTGAAAGCAAAGGTATCAGTGCTACAAGGATAAGCGCCCGACTAGATGTCGCTGCGAATGTGTCGCGGAATCAACAAATCGTTGTGCAAGCGATAGAACAAATAGTCGTATATATGCGATTGTAATGTCGCAAGGGCAAAATGAAGTTGGAGTTCGTGAAGGGGAGCCTTCCTTGGAGGCAATACGCCAGTGTTGCAGCACCCTGGACCTGGGAGTAGATGATGCTACCCTGGATCTCCCCATCTTCTGTCTTCTTCCCACCATCTCTGGTGGCTACTGGTCAATATTTCCATCCTGGACTCCTTCCTTCCGCCTTAGGTCCATATAATAGCATTTGCGGTTGTGTTTGTCTTAGCAGGCCGATGACGACACCCTCATTCCCGACACTTTACCCAAAATGACAGCTCGCATCTCTGGATCGCTAAAAATCGCATCAATAAAGCTAACAGACAGCCATACGAAACCAACTCCTTGACCCCAAGCCACTCACTGTTGTGACCAGTTTCCATCCTGACAAATATACCGACTTCGTGGACTATCGTATACGTATGCATGCTTGTACGAGCCCCGCCAACCAGAGAAGCACCGGCCCGCTTTTTTCGGAGTATTGGCGTGTCTATCATGTTCACCAGACGATAACCAAGCGGTGAACGCCGCCTTTCTCGCATACTGAGATCCGGCTGGTGGCCGGTTAGGATTATCGTCCAAATGCATCAAGCTCGGTCCACCACCTGACAAATGCAGTCAGGGGCTATCTGCAAGGACGCAGTGAAAGCTATGTGCACGACGATTTGCATGACGTTAACTCGTTCAGGTAATCACGACGCTCGAACGCCACCTGATACCATGCTGTTGAACTTGAAGCGGGCGAGTCCGATTGGTGAGGGACGTTATCTCATGAATCTAAATAGAATAGGATTTTTTTCGTCCTGATAGGGTGCAGAGCGAAGAAGAGTACATGATTGGTGCTGTTCAAAGAGCGATTGATCGGACACGAGATTATTGGGTATCAAGTGATAATGTGATGATAATGTGAGATATCCCTAGTTGACTGCACTGTTCACAAGTAGAGACTTGATGACCCAGCAATTTCGTTTTGTGATAAGTATTGGCACTCTATGTTTCCGTGTACTCGGGTTCACAACAAAAAAGCGGAGACTCGAGCGATCGGATGATTTCAATGACTCATGATAAATGTCGGCCAAGATTGGCGCCTATTAACGGATGTCCGCACCCTTGATGGTGCTGGAGCGTCAAAGGGTCTCTCTGATCTACGACTAAGCTATTGTTGACGTGGGCTCCCAAAAAACCTTTAAAGAAGTGCATGTTGTTCAGTCTACTGTATGTGTTGCCATCTCAATTTGGCACGAGCGCTTATTGAAGCAATCCCGTAGCATGGCAACTGGCAATTCACTGTTCAAGCTCATAGTGCTTGTATCAATAGACCCAGAAAAAGAATCCCTGCGTCGTCCTCTCGTACAGAACCAGCAATCCTACATGTACATATGATACAATGCCAAATTTTGTCTATCTCTCGTCCACCCATCGTTCCGCAAAATCAGGTAACAAATCTCCCTCATTATTCCTCCATACTCTTTATATCCCCAGCCCCACGAGCGCCTATCAGGCGTTGCTCCCGCCCAAGTCCGGCATTCCCACAATCGATGACGGTGACAGGAGGAATGCCAGGCCGTCCCCGCCCAACTCCGTTCCCAACGGGGTCTTGCCCACGAATAGATAATGCTCGTCCATCCGAATCCTCTCCATCTAAGCAAGCAACGGAGATCAGTTTCTTTCCTTCTTTTTTTTTACTCTGCGCTTGGCTTTGCTCTGAGCGCAACGGTTACTAAAAGCACTGTACCTGGGTTTGAGTGCCCATGATCAAACGCGAGCGGCACGGGGCCGACATCAGCCCTTTGGTCACAAGGGAGCAGCAGATCACTGCTCGAGACAGGGGTGCCAGTGGTACCTAGCTGGCCACGGGTGCTGGAGGGGCGGGAAAATGGTATAAATATATTTCCTGCAGAATCGGCTTTTGCGCCCTGTCAACGGAGGTGGTTTCATTCCGACCTTTGTAAGGGGAAACTCTATCACCAGAGTTGGGGGGGAGATGAACGTACTGGCGGTGATGGCGTTTTTGATTCGTTGGTGGGGTGAGATAGTGTCTCGAGAGATGAGAGAAGGGGTGTAATGTCCACCGCGGAGTTCTGGGGCCTTGATAGATCCGGGGTGGCATCGGTGTTTACCCAATCGTCATAGGATGGGTAGTGATAAGGTGGATCAAGCTCGACCTCGTAAAGATAGAGCAGCGCGTAGAGTCTGGTGTGAAGGCCTGTGGGATCTCTGGGGAAGATGCTCATGCCAGGTGAACGAAAGAGGTGAAGGGGCTTTAGCGAGGAGGCCTCGTCAGCCTGTTTATATACGCTACAACAGCTATCCATTGACTTGGCACCAACCACCACAAAAGCGAGGGTCGCGTTATTTATCCTGCTGCGTTAAGATATAGTGTATTTCAATTTTGTTGGCGGGGATACAATACATCCAAGGCTCTCTCGGCGATCGTAGCGAGTCCAGACCAGAGACGTGCAGTTTTGACGACTCCTTCGAGCGTTTTGCGCTGCGCTTGCAGACGTATCGGGCCCGAAAGGCTATTATCGCCTCTGCGTAATGTCGATGGAATCTCGACGGAGTTGATTATTAACGCGTCGTGTCCCCGATAGAGT
The DNA here is from genome assembly GCA_000349905.1 of Volvariella volvacea V23. Classification (NCBI taxonomy): domain Eukaryota; kingdom Fungi; phylum Basidiomycota; class Agaricomycetes; order Agaricales; family Pluteaceae; genus Volvariella; species Volvariella volvacea. The sequence continues at coordinate 168,792 of KB722767.1, forward strand.
ACAATGAACTACGTAAGTGGGATAGCTGTAGGCTGTTTGTTAACACCATTCCAGGCATCCAACGGTATTTTACGCTACCGGCACCGAGAAAAAACTGTAATTTGCAGAGTTGCCCCATTGCATCAACAACAGGATCTAGGGGCCATTCGTCCTAAAAAGGCCGTGAAATTCTAGAACTTTAACCCATTAGGAAATACTGCTAAAGCTCACCTACTTCAAGGAGACTCGAAAACTGCGAGGGGTTGTCTTGTCCGCTTGGGAGTCGTACACGGAGGCTCCAATCGTGTGGATAACGGGCTATCGCTGACCGTAGTTGGAAAAGCTTGGGCAGGTTTAATTTAACCCAAGAGCCGCATCTCCACACTCTGGTCTCTGGGTGGTTGCTGACCGTTGGGTGAAATATATTGGATTTATATATAGTCACAGTGCTGTGCCAGTGGCACTTAAACCCGAATCGCCCTGTCTGCGGCGGCTGGTGATGCGGAATCTTGGCCGTGCCTGACAGCCAAGGACGTCAGGTTGTTCGCGGTAAGGGCCTACGGCAAACTATTGGACGGTCTAGCATCGAGGACAGACTCAACGGGGCGTCTGTGATGCGATGTGCCCGACGGTGATGGGCGCCAACAGAAACGAAGCAACCGTGGGAGTTTAGAGGCTCTTGGCCGAGAGCAGACTACCATGCCTTGGCCGTTCATTCTCCTCCACTACCCTGCCTCGACCTCCTGCGCCTGCCTCGTCGTTCCCTGCCCGCCGCCCATCGTTTTGTAGTCGTAATGTCTGAAGAATGCCCATCCGAAAACACAATGGCCATCGACCAGTCCAAGTTTTGGGATTCTGATGGAATGCATTGGGAGCCTCACCGGATAGGCTGGGCCGTTGCGGGGGGTTGTGCATTGCTGGTGAGCACCGAATTGGGCGCCAAAAACGGGTTATTGGGGCCATGGTTGTTGATCACATACTAGACTGTGTTGATATCCTCGTTCACCATTTCCCAACATTGCCGGTACGTTGCCGCATCAGCCGAGAGTCTTGGGACGACAGTTCTGACCGCGTTTGGCAGGAATTACACAAACCCGGCTCAGCAGAGGCAAATGTAAGTCCTTCGTCAAGATTTCAAAGTAGAGCTTTCGCCAAAACCCTTCGAATGTTGCTTCAAATTAGTCTACGAATATTGTATATGCCACCAGTATACGCAATTATCTCATTCTTTTCCTACCGATTCTTCCGCTATTATACCTATTATTCGTTCATCTCAATTGGTGCGCAGCATAGATCTGATCCTACAGCACCATAAATGACATGCCATTTTCAGCTTACGAGGTTCGCAACATTCACATTGCCCGGTGATTCTATTCTCGTAATGCTGAGTGAAATCTGTCAATAGGCTATTACCCTAAGCGCTTTTCTGTCAGTCTCACCCTTTCCCCGTTCTGCCGGCGTTCCATCAACTAATCTAGGCCGCATCAGCTTGTTGATCATCGAGTATGTGGCCGCAACCACATCTGGGCGCAAGGCCGAGGATGCATTGGAGAGGAAAGATAAACGACCGCTTCCATTCCCCGTAAGACTATCTCCCGCTTCTTCGAGTTTGCCGGCTGAATGTCGCCATCGGTGATCGCAGTTTTGTTGTTGGCGATTTCGCCCAACCAAGGTATGCCTCTCTGATCCAGCATTTTGATGTATCATCACTGATCCTCGCGATAACAGAAATATTTCATGTACACAGTCAAGGTTAGTTAGTTGTCCTACTCCAGCTCCAAGGTTGACGTTGGACAGTGGTCTGTGCTACAATACGTCATTATTCGCCCAGCCGCATCGATCGCTGGTATGATCTGCGAAAAGCTGGGCGTATTGTGTCATGCTGCTGGGTATTCGCCCAAGTACGCAGCTGTCTACATCGAATCAATAGTGTTCATCAGCATTAGGTGGGGTGATTTGATTCACGTCTTGCGAATTTCGAACTAATGATTGTTTCGACAAAGCATTGCGCTATATGGTCTCATTCTATTCTATGAACTAACTAAGGAAGAACTTCGGGGCAAAAAGCCCATGGCAAAGTTCCTCAGTATTAAGCTAATCGTGATGTTTACATTTTATCAACTATTCGTCGTGTGTATCTTCATTCCCGCTATTTTTATGTCGCGCTAACGCCTTCTAGTTCAATGCCCTAAAAGGCAGAGTCATTCATGGTGAGTTACATCACTTCTTGCGCAATATGTCATGTCATCTGAACCCTTGACAGAGACGGAGTACTGGACGGAGACGAACATTGCAAACGGATTGAACGCCTTGGCCGTCTGTATTGAGGTGAGTCGTAACTCAATGCACCCACTGCACCTCGCCGATCTCCATTCTAGATGGTATTATTTGCCGTATTCATGCACTGGGCATACTCCGCAAATGAGTACAAGGGACAGTCCCACTCGCCGAAAGGAAGCGTCGGGCAGGCTCTCTGGGATTCGTAAGCATCGACCACAATATCGTTCGGCTTTTAGACTCACTCCCACCGTTTCTTTCTAAGAATCAACTTCTGTAAGTCCCGCCAACTTCTTTCTTGTTCGGCGTTCATAATCTCTGACACCGGACCGACTTTCTCCACTCCTTCACCTAGCCGATCTTGCGCGCGAAATCGGGGGTTCATTAGGCTTCTATGTTCGACAAGCGAAGAAACACGATTTCGCTTCTGCATTTGGTCTCAATAAACGGAATGATACAAACGAGCATCTGCTTACCCCAAGGAAAGGCTCAACGTCGTCGACTGTTCTCTAGCTCGTGGACTCATTCGTTACTTATGCTTTATCTTTCTTGTATTGATATTATTGTAGCTTGGGCAATTGGAAGGGATTTCGAGTTGGGGGGATTTCACAAAAAGCTCAAGGCAGTGCTCGCTTGCTTAGGTGCGACGAGGGTGACTCGACAAAGGACAGCTCTCCCATGGCCAGAAGCTTATAGGTAATTTCTTGTTTTGGAAAGACTGTTTGATTGAGCCCGAGCGCCCCGGCATTCTGTCTTTGGAATCGATTATTGATCCTCAAGACGCATGCGTGGGGCGTTTTGTAGCTCAACCCTTCCAAGGGTTTCAAGGGTGATTCATCAGGGAATGCAGCACTTCTTTGATGGTTCTGATCTTGCTTGATGGCACGGATTCGAGTTTTCCACGTTGGACAGCCCTAACCTTTCCCTTGCGCGTTCACGACGAAGAATGAACACGTCCCAAGTCGAGGAGCATTTTAATTACCCCCGGTTAGGTGATGTAAATTAGGTAAACTTTCGCCTACTGAACAATCAATTCTGCTCTGACTTTTGAACTGCCAGCCTCTGACAGCTTCCTCCACAATCAATCAAACAATGGCAACTTGTGAAAAAGATTACGCCAAGAGACAATTAACAGCACTTTGGTTGACGTTGTAGCGCGCTCTAATTCCATGACTTGTCGGTCAAGCTGCAACTTTTATTTATCAAAGAAACCGAATCCGTGCGCAACCCCGATTTGCGGGATTGCTGCCTAGGGATTTGCCAGCGGTCTTGCGGCCCGAGCGCAAAAATTGGAGAAACGACCACACCCGATCGCGAGAGATCCTCTTGAAACTGTCGTTAACAACCGACTAGCCCACCCCTCGTGTCTTGGGCGTCGCACTAGGCAGCCATCCTGGTTCTATTTTTCGTCACGAATTGCTTAGTTCCCGGGATCCGTACCCGGTATGCTCCACTTCTCTAACGCTAGTGGAGTCGGGATTTGCATGGGGACCAATTGGAATTCCCTCCACTCCACAAGTGCCTTGTTCCTTCCCTCCGGCCTCTTGTACTCCACAACTATTCAGTGCCTTTGGGTTTTGCGCTGAGCTAGAAGCACATGTGGTACGCTTTTTTTTAATGCTACCAGTATTCTGGACCCAATCTGCGATTCTCATTGCACCAGGATACTTTTCGGCTCGTGAACAATGCGCCTCCGCCACATTGAGCAGTGATCCGCCCTCATGTAGGGAGGACAACTCCAATTCATCGACAAGGCATAGCCAGCTCAGACTGGATTAGCTCAAGAAGCAGGAGAGGCCGTAACGACATCGACATACCCAGTCCAGGAAATTTAATTGTGATAATTTTATTGGACACCCACCGCCCATCGTTCCAACTAGCTTCCAACGTTATTCGAAATTATTACTTGGCCTCTTGGTCGTCTGTGGGGTATATAAACCCTCTGTGCGCTGGTCAAACTCTTCAGCAAGTCAACTTCCTTTCGACTCAGCTACCTCCTCGTCTCAGATACAATGTTCGCTCGCATCTACTCTGCTTCTGCCTTCGCCTTGGTCGCTTTGACGGCTCTCGTTGCTGCTGGCGGTCCCACCCAGACCGTTACTGTTACCGTAGGTGTCGATGCCCAGTCACCCACCCTTCGGTCGTTGACATACTTCTCGACAGGCAACGCCCTCTCCCACTCCAGGTGGGCAATGCAACACCGGCGAGATCGCCTGCTGCAACCAAGTCCAATCCGTAAGATAAATTCTTTTCTTGCTTGGTATGGTCGCTAATTGAATTCTCGTTTAGGCGGGGACTCCAGCCGTCAGCGCTCTTCTTGGCCTCTTGGGCATCGTCGTCCAGGATGTCAATGTCCCGATTGGTATTACTTGCTCTCCGATCAGTGTTATTGGCATTGGAGGCAACTCCTGCACCGCTCAGCCCGTCTGCTGCCAGAACAATACCTTTGTAAGCCTATTCTAGCCGATATTTGCCTATCGTCTCTGACATTGGATATACGTGGTTTAGAATGGCGTTGTTGCTATCGGGTGCACCCCCATCAACATTAGCCTCTAAGCAATCTGAACACGTAGAATCGCGAAGAGTCCTTCCGCTCTAGATTCTTTAAAAACAGATTTCTGAGTTTGCGTTTTCATCGACTTTATGATAAAATCCCTTCATTATATCGTGATTAGTCCTTTTTACCGTTGTCGTCGTGGTGCTTATTATCGAGTTTGTTGTTTGTGGTCCACAAACTTTCTTTGGCTGTGTGTGTGGTCGTACGGCTTCCTTCTCGGCACATTGGCAAACAACTCAAATTGATCATCAAATTGAACAGAACAAGCAACACCAGATCCTGCATCGAGACCAAGTCACCCCTCCGTCCATCATTTTCAATTTTCAACCCTTCAGCATCTCGAAGCTTCGGTGCTACATAAGGTAGTCACCCTGCGAAGTTGAGGATCGCCGGTCAAGCGGCATGTTGAAGGAGCAAACCTGACCCAGATTACTTGAGGGCCACAGCGTCTAGGGAATAAATGATCTGTGCTTCTCACTCAAAGGGGATGTGAGCTATGGCTTCTCGGAGCGCTTTTGGAGAAATGCTGCTCTATTTCATCCTACGGCCGAGCGACGGAATTTCCTTGATTGGTTTCACCTCCAAGAAGGGTTGATAGCATACGGAAGAGGTTCTCATGTACTAGAGCAGTAGGAAACCCAAATCGGCAAGAACTTCGTGAAAAATGCGAGAGCTTCAGTACGCACGGTAGATCGCATGTAGGTATGATAGGTGACTTTATGGCTTAAGCTAGCTTTTTGTACTATTTTATCGTGCTTTTTTTATCAGTCATCCAATGAGATTACGAATGGCCACTAGCGAATCTACCCGACTAACAATTCCGTATGTTTTCATGGTATTTTGACAGCGCTTGATCTAGGCCTGCTTGCAACGTTGCAATGGCCTCGTGTACATCATTGGTCCGGCGGAGGAGAAGCAAGTGGGACGGAGACAAACAGTATCCAATTATCGAACGAGTTCTTTGCTCAATAAATATTTTCCTAAGGCTCTCTAAGTATAAAAGGCAGCTGCTCATTCCAGTCCACCCCATCGAAAGACACCTGCTCTCTCAAGCTTAACAATGTACCCTCGCGCTGTCTCTCTCTTCTTCGTCGCCTTGTTGGCTTTCACCGCCCTTGTTGCGGCCACCCCCACTACCGTTACAGTCACTGTACGTTGACGCTTCCGGTAGTCCACTCGATTCTAACTTCGTTGTGGTAACAGGCCGCCCCGACTTCCACTATTCCGGCTAGCCAGTGCAACACTGGTGACCTCCAATGCTGCAATTCCCTTCAAGACGTAAGCCTCCATTAGATTGTCATGTAATGTGTCAACTCAAGCGATATCTCAGGCAAACTCTGGTCTTGTTGGTCTGCTCCTTGGTCTCTTGGGCATCATCCTTCCTCCCATCGATATCTTGGTTGGCATTACCTGCAGCCCCCTCTCCATTATCGGTGTTGGTGGCAACTCTTGCTCCGCCCAACCTGTTTGCTGCCAGAACAACGAATTCGTAAGTAGATAAAGGGTTTCTACTTGTAGTTCCTTGTCTAACGGCTCGCATAGAACGGTATCATTGCCATTGGTTGCACTCCGATCAACATTAACTTGTAGACTGGCTATATAGTAGTAGCTTCGCATAGGTCGTGCACTACTTATTTAGTGTTCAAATTGTCAAATCGAAATGAGTTTTAATTTTTGACCATCTTTTGGCTCCAGAGTGATATCAACACATCTTAAAGTGATAACAAATATATGAATAATTTGAATACAAGAACGACCCTATCAAATCAGATTTCTATTTTCGAGGATTGGCGAAATTACCACGACGCACTTTATGCGGCGGATATCCTCTCATTTGCGATTGGTGGATCAAAGCTTGACGAGTTAATAGCCCCTCATTAGAATTCCTCGACTAGTCCTTACACGACCACGTGCTGTATGACGCTGATTTCATTAACGCTAAGACGCCGTTTAATGCGGCGATATGATCCTAAGGGGGGTTACGATATTCAATTTTGAGATCAACCTTCTTCAAAAACACATACAATTTGCCACAACTACTCAGATGCTCCGATTGGTCCAGAGAGGGATGGGACGCAGGGCACCACTGGCAGTTTGATGAGCCCAAGGCAGAAGTCCGTAGAGTCGTCGGACCGTCAGAGAATTTCTCGTACAAAAAGTCTTCCTCTTACGTTAATGTTGCCTGACATCTGACCGAGCGGAGAGCCGGACAGCGTGATCCTGCAGGCAGCAAGTGCAATTGCCTCCGCTCGGCGCTTCCTTCTGTTGATGGGAAAACAAAGAGGAATGGAAATCTGAAGATGATATCGAGTCCATGTACCGCCGTCGTAGGATCCATTGTCAACAGCAGAGAAGTGCTACAATGTATAAAATATATAAAATACTACAAACCTATCCACAAGCCCATCCACAGTCTTCCTAGGTGACACTATCGCCTAGTGCATAGCTGACACTCGAACACAAAGGCCACACCCACAAGCACACCGCTTCCAGCAACCCAATGTAATACAGGTGGTCTACAGTGTTGCAATTCCCTTCTACCCGTAAGTTCACTGTAGCTTTTCCTCTTATTTAAGGAACTTAGCCAATAATTCAGGCAGCTTCCGGGATTGTTGGGCTCCTCCTTGGCCTGCTGAATGTCGTCCTCAGCGACCTAAGTATCTCGGTGGGAATCACCTGTTCTCCGCTGAGTATAGGTGCGGGTGGCAACTCGTGCAGTGCCCAACCAGTTTGTTGCAGCAACAATGAATTTGTAAGTGCCAAACATCGTTGCACGCCTTGACAGCCCGAACTGACCTACGAAAAATACGACTAGAATGGATTAATAGCCATTGGCTGCATTCCAATAAACATTAATTTGTAGAGTATACACTGTTATTGCGTACATATTTTTTATTGGGTCGCTAGCTATAGTAGCAGTCCAGAGAAAATTCTACCACGTCCATTACCGCTATTCGGTTCCAGTCCCACATATCAGGAAGACTATTGATGGGCGAGGCTCATGAAAAATTGCTGAAATAAAAAGCGAATAGGATTTCTTGGAAGGCGAAGGGTACTAGTAAATGACAGCCACTCGGGCGTAGCGTCATCTATGACGATGTGCTAGATAGCCTCGACAAGATGCAGGGTTTTCTTCCACACGAAGTGTCGGAGATTGATGCATACTCCTCCACCCCATCGGGTCAATCTACCAACAAAAAAGGTAAAAACGCCCGTTTTATATCCTAATTCCCACTGCCGCTAGTCTACGAATGATTTATGGTAGTTGATTGCTAGTAACATAATCCGACATCAGGATGATTGGGTAGGCAAGTATCTCCATTTTGGAACCCACTGTCCGTTCGTTGTCAGATAACCCACAAGGAATACAACCTGACAGGGTATGCGTACCCAGGGTGAATAATTAAGGCTTCTCGTAAGCTGATGTACAACTCGAATGGAACGCCGCTCTTGACAGTATCTGTGATGGTGATTTCCCGTGCCAGTTTCTTCGTCGCTTGGCCCTCGGTGGAGTTACTTCTCGCCTTCAAACCTATAGGAATGAACGGCCTAGAACATCACGTAGTGAGACGCCACCTCAAGCACCTTTTTGCGATTGGACCTCGTGAACCAATCTTAGCCTCCAGCAAATATAGGGCCAAAGCACGCCGAGAGGTGGACTAGTGGGAATACAACTGGAGTTAGCTTAGCACTTAGTAGGCCAGCCGTTAATGGTGGGGTCTGAGGTGGAAGTGTCAATTGTCAGCCCATCGTAGTTGAGGAGAGGTGACCGCCCATACATTTCTTCGAAGGATCGAAGCGCTCTAGTGACCTAGTCACTGGATTCCCAAGGTATCGACCTGAACAGCCCAATAATCCGCAACCCTTGCGCCCACCAAGGATCGCTTGCCTGATAACCCAGCACTGAGTACCTAGCGGGATCTGAGAACACCGCAAGCGGAACCGAAAGGAGGACTTACTCGAAGCCGCAAAGAAGAAAAAAAACTAACGAGACCTGGTGCATATCCCTGCTAATCCAAAGGGCGGCGTGAGTTGCTGTTCTAATTCCATTTGGCCACACTGTCCCGAGATAGGAACATACATTCGATACTTGAAACTTGAGTATAGTAGCGGGTTCTCTGCGGCTACGCTGCCGACTCGAGCCTATCGAAGAAGAAGCGCGGACTCATGGTGGGGGGTAAGTATTCAAATTTCCTGAACATGCATTGACACCCTCTAGTACCGTTGTCAACGCCAGGCAATCCCCGAACGGAAAATTCTGACAAGGCATGTGAGCCCAGAGTGAGTAATAAGGAAGTATTATGCAGGTTGAATGGAACACCTGTCTAGAAGGTATTTTGTGACTGGTGATTGCCCTTTTGCGTCGTTTGTCCTGGGTGGAGCTGCCTCGCCTTGAAGATCGTGAACAGCCTAGGCCCGGGCGCCCGGGACGCGTTTCAGAATGCCATTCCTCGCGATTTCTGCGGACCAATCGCTGCTTCCAGCAAGTCTGGAAAGAAAGCCCATGTTAGCTCCGCCGAAGGATGAGAACTACAATACCAATAGAAGGGAGGTCTTTGAACGAAAAATTCCAAACTTGGCAAGTGGGTGCAATGCAAATACATATTCTTATTACTTGCATTCCGAAATAGACAAGAAGGGATTAGACAATGGAACCAAGACTAGACAATGGGACCGAAGTCGTAGGGCGAGTCATACGAAGATGGTGTTACATGAGGTGTTATCAAGAAAAAAGTAAAATTATTTGACAGCATGCATATACACAAAAACCGGAGCCAATGATCATAACAGAGTGAGGAAAAAGTGTGATGGTAACAAGGATCAGTGTACATTGAGATTGGTGGTCTCGAACTAGTGAGGGGGTTCAGGACTGAAGCGCTTAGCTCTTCAAAATTGCCTGAAACTGAGAGCGGATGGGAGGTGGGCAGTATGAATGCTGTAGTGGGATAGTAAAGGGGGAATCGTATCCGTTATTGTGAGGAGGGTATCAGCCAGAACTTGATGAAGAGCGTATGAAAAGGGCAGAATAGAAAGCAACAATAACCGGCAGCCAAGAAATGCGCAACTAGGGTGGGCGGGTGATTAATTAGCCTAGAAATTTGCTGGAACGGTAGCGGGTGCCCGACGTAGCAGGGGATGTTTGGGAGTTTGACTCTCGCCTGCGAGCTTGTTGATGGCATTAATGAGATCCCCTCTGCGTAAAGGTTCTGAGGATGGTCGTCAGTAGCAACCCCGAACAAGTGTACGGTGTACTTACTGGTAATATGGTCGTCCATTCCTGCCTGCAAGCAGCGCTCACGATCACCAATCACTAAAACACTATGGTTAGGCCCATTCAATAGAGCGAGGCAGTGCAACGTACTGGCATGAGCAGTTAGGGCAATAATCGGCGTTCGTTGAAGCTTGCATTCTCTTTCGTACTTGCGAATCAATTCAGTCGCCTCCATACCACCCATGAATGGCATAGACACGTCCATCTGTATCGCATACACTTAGCAACGAAATATGTGAAGGACCCAACTGCACATACCAAGATGATATCGAATGGTCTGTTCTGCTGTACGCGCGCCTTGAACGCCTCAACAGCAACGTTACCATTCTCCGCAATCTCCACCGCATGACCGTACTTCTCTAGTATCTTGACGGCCAGCTTCTGGTTGACGAGGTTATCCTCAGCCAAAAGAATATCGAATGTAACATCGTTAGGTGCCGTAACCGGACCAACGGTGTTGGACTCGAGAGCAGAGATAAGAGCGGAGGAAAGGTCCTGGGCGGTGACAGGTGTCGTGACTTGCGAGCTAATACTATTATCGAGACACCATTTCACTATGGGAAAGACAGGGATGAGCAACTCCAAGCGAACAAGGCATCAAAAGCGTGGGACACACAGTTGAGACGTGGCATGGCAGGGCCAAGCAGGACAATGGGAATATATCGCAGGTGTTCAAATTCTCGAATGCATTCAGTCTGAAAGCCCAATCACAAATCGTGTGAGACATCAACCAATCAACCGTGGAGATATAAAAAGGGCCAACGCACCACAGTGAGGGAATCAACCACGATCGTATCGATATGCGGGCACTTATCCTTATCCGCCACCTCACTCACGCTGTGCACCACGAATGGCTTCAAGCCCAACTCCTGAATGCGGTCTACGACGCCCGTGGTATCGTGTAGGGTGTCGACGAAGAGTATTGTTCGCTTCAAGAATGGGTTCATCTTGGCCAACGTCGCCTCCATCGAGCTCTGGCTGATTTGCGATGTGATGGTGAAGTAGAACTTGCTACCCTTGGACACCTCACTCTCCACCCACATATTACCTTGCATGAGGGAGACGAGGCGTTTCGAGATGGATAGACCAAGACCCGTACCACCGTATTCCTAAGGACACGTCAGCATCAATAAAAAAGCGTGAGGCGAGAGTACGTACTCGTGTCGTCGAACCATCAGCTTGACAGAACGTGTCGAAGATGAGGTTGAGCTTGTCCTTGGCGATACCAATACCAGTATCCATAACACAGAACTCCAGCGTGACACACTGGTCATCCTGGGCGAGCAAGCGACAGCTGAGGGCAACATGTCCTTTGCGAGTGACCTTGGATGGCGTGAACTTGATAGCGTTTCCGACCAAATTGGTGATAACTTGACGAAGTCGGAGCGAGTCACCGATCAATTGGTCGGGGATGTCGGGTTCGACGTCGTATGTGAGATCCAAGTTGTTCTGGGATGCTCGTACGACGAGGGTCTTGAGGATGCCGAACACTGTTTGACGTAACGAGTAGGACACGGCTTCCATTGTCATCCTTCCAGCCTCGACTGCGACGAACATAAGCCAGATGACCAACTTCGCAAGCGGGTAACTCACTCTTCGAGATATCCAAGATATCATCAATAATCAATAGCAGTGACCTCGCCAAACTGTGGACTAGCAACAAGCTCTCGCGTTGCGAGCGGTTCAAGTCACTATCGAGTGTCAACTCCGTCATACCAATAATACCATTCATAGGCGTCCTACGCATCGCCAGCATAAGCCTCAACTCCCCCATAGAAAAAAAAAGACAAAAGCCCAACGCACCTTATCTCGTGGGACATGTTCGCCAAGAACTCACTCTTACTCCTATTCGCCAACTCGGCCGCCTCCCTCGCAGCAGTGTTCTTCTGAATACTATCCCGCAAGTTGAACACCATCTGGTTGATCTGGGTCTTCAAAGAGTCCATCTCGCCGCTAGCCTCGACCGTGATGAATCGCGTAAAGTCGCCGTCCATGGCCGCTGCCGAGATTTGCGCAAAGCCTCGTACTTGTGTGGTCAAATTGCCTGCCATAGTGTTCACAGACAACCTACATCCCAACAAATTTAACAACGGCGCTAACCATGGCGAGGGAAGGGACTCACGTAATTTCTTGCCAGATTCCTTGCACGTTGCCAACTTCGGCTTGGACACCAAGTTTGCCTTCAGTTCCTACTTCCCGTGCGACCTTCTTGACTTCGGCAGCAAAGATGGCCAATTGGTCAATCATGTCGTTGATGGTGTTGACCAACGATAACATCTCTCCTGACACGGATACACCGGTAATCTTCTGTGTCAAATCACCACGGGCGACAGCCGTAGTGGCGACGGCGATGGTTCGTACTTGTAGGGTCAACTAGATAGAATGAAAAAGCAAATTAGTCACCGCACCCCGCAGAGGAGCCATGCGACGAGAGCACGTACGTTGGCAGCCATAACGTTCACATTATCCGTCAAATCCTTCCACGTACCGCCAACATTCGTAACACGCGCTTGACCTCCCAATTTACCTTCCGTTCCTACCTCCCTAGCGACACGAGTGACTTCATCAGCAAAGACAGACAAACTCTCCGTCATTCCGTTCACGGTCTCCTTCAACTCGAGAATCTCTCCGCGGACGTCGACTTCGATCTTCTTCGTCAAGTCTCCTCCGGCGACGGCTTTGGTGACTTCGGCGATGGATCGTACTTGGTTGGTCAAGTTCATGGCCATAAGGTTCACATTATCCGTCAAAACCTTCACGACAAAAAATCACTCGGTCACCATGAGCTGGTGTTCAAATGGCCAACGCACCTTCCACATTCCTTGAACATCAGGCACAAACGCCTGCCCACCCAAAATACCCTCCGTTCCTACCTCCAAACTGACTCGAGTAACCTCGTTAGCCAACGTGCTCAACTGGGCAACCATAGAATTGACAGTCATCTTCAAGTCCAACATCTCTCCCTGCACGTCGACGTCGACAACCTTGCTCAAATCACCACACGCGACGGCCTTGGTAACTTCCGATATCGATCGTACTTGGTCAGTCAAGTTGGATGCCATTTTCTGTTTGAACACACAATGCGGTGAGATGCAGATGCGGGCTGTGGGAGTGGGAAGGGTACGTACGTTGACGTTGCGAGTCAAATCGGCCCAGGTGCCTTGGACACCTTCGACCTTGGCCTGACCGCCCAAGATACCTTGTGTACCGACTTCCAAAGCGACTCGAGTGACCTCGGATGCGAATGCAGACAATTGATCAACCATGGAGTTGACGGTGCCTAATGCCAACCCTCATAAGCCGCCCCATCACAACGAACAACGCAAAAGGACATACTCTTCAAAGTGCTCATTTCACCTTCTACTTGAATCTCAATCTTCTGAGTCAAATCACCGCGAGCGACGGCCGTCGTGACATGAGCGATAGACCGTACTTGATCCGTCAAAGAAGAACACATTCGGTTGACCTATCCGCGCCCATAGTCAGATACACCCTCGTCGCTCATTCACGAAAACCTGCACTTACATTCCTAACCAATTCATACCAAACACCTTCGACATCCGGCACATGAGCTTGACCACCCAATTTACCTTGCGAACCGACTTCCAACGTGACACGAGTTACTTCAGCCGCCAGAGCCCGTAATCTAATCACGAATCACAAATCACGAAATCACAAAACGCCAACCATATCATGGCATCAACACCCCAAATCACCACGAGCGCTAAAAAGAAGCCACATACCGAACCACCATTTGATTGACCGTATTCTTCAAATCCAGAATTTCACCGCGAGCGTCTACCTCGATTTGCTTGGACAAATCGCCCAATGCGACGGCTTTGGTAACTTTGGCAATAGATCGGACCTAATGTTCGCGAACAGGGGGAAAAGGAGGCAACGCGTTTTCCACAAAGGCATCGTCGCCGCAATAAAGGCCCGTCAGTATCGTTCAAACAAGGCAAGGGAGCTCCACGTCATGAGACTCGGTGTCCGAGAAACGGGAGGAGGCGAGGGGGTAGGGGTGATGAAAGTTAAATGCACCTGGTTCGTCAAATTCGCAGCCAACTTGTTGACAACGCCCGTCAACTCTCTCCACGTTCCTTCTACATCCAATACAAGAGCCTGACCGCCGAGTTTTCTGTACACGCACAACCATAAGCGATACACATCATCAATTCACCAATCCCAACACCAAGAGAAACGAGGCGATCAAACAGAAGCGGACAATGACGTACCCTTCAGTTCCGACTTCCTGAGATACACGGGTAACCTCCTTGGCGAATTGACCGAGCTTATCCACCATGGTATTGATGACGTCCTTCAATTGAACCATAACCACACCCTGTACGGGAACCGTAATCTTCTGGCTCAAATCGCCTCTTGCTACCGCGTTACAGACACGAGCGACGTCTTGCACCTGAGCTTTGAGCAACTTGAGTTCTTCTACGGCCGACATTCCGGATTCGAACGCGGCGGCAGCTAGAGGACCCATGGGGACAACCAGCGGTGAGGGTGGCGTCGAGTTTCCGCCGCCGTTGTTGAGGGAGCCTAGGGGTATAGGTAGAGGGAGACCAGTTGTGGGATCGATGAGATAGGTAGCGGGCTCGGCTGGAGGGAATAGTTGTTGCAAGATCGGATCTGTGGTGCTGCCCGGAGCCGGGATAGGACCGCCACAGGTAGGACAGCTGAAGCGAGGTGGGAGTGTCCCATTCGTTGTTGATCCGCCGTTGTTGTTGTTTTCGAGTTCCTGTTGTGCTTGTGCTTGGGCCTGGGCCTGTGCTTGGAGGGCAGCCTGTGCTCTCATGTTTGCATAGGCGCGGGAGATGAGCTGGGAAGAGTCGAATGGATTGGAGATGCCGTCGAGGGAGATGTTCATGGGCAGGGGTTTGGCGAGAGGTGTGGTGGAGTCTTGACCGTTGAGATGCTGGGCGGAAGGGTCCGCTTCGCCGGCTCCGTCCGTGGTGGTCGTTCCGGACGGTCCTTCCTGCTCCTGGGTGCCCTCCTGGGTCTTGGGTGACAGAGAATCTTCCTGGATGGAAGGAACAACACGACTAGATGAGCATCTTGTTCTTCTCTCATGCAAAAGCCCACCAGGAGTGACTTGACGAGTGAACGGATACGATGAAGAGGATGACGATGGCACAAGAGGAGTGACGGACTCAAGAGTCCCACCACCAGCAGAAAGGGGAGTGCCCTCGCCAGTGCTCGCAAGAGGGGTGGAAGCAGAATTGCCGGAGTCGGGGTTGTAGCTGGCTGGGAGTGGTGGGGGAAGCTCACTGGAGGGGGGGAGGAGGGAGGGAGGGGAGGAGCTGGGGGCGAGGACAAGGGAGGGACGGGGGCGGAGACGTCAAGGGGGTTGATAAGATCACCTACGCTGCTTTGCTTGCCAGAATCGGAGACATCGGACGCTCGATGGGCGGCCATCGCTTCCCTGCTCGTCGCCGACGCTGCCTTGCGAATCGACGACAGCGTCTCCTCCGCCACATACATCCGGCGTGCGATAGTGCCTATGGAACGAAGGATGCTTTCCGTCTGCCAGTCTGAGGGGCCATCGTAGCGGGGAATGGGCAGCGAGTGAGGATAAGGGCCAATCTCGTAGATGGAGAGCAAAGCAATGAGGTGGGAGCGAAAGGGATCAGATTGGGGGAGGACAGCAGCAGTGGCCATCGTCGTCGGCGCGTCTACCAGCGGGGTTGGCGAGGGGCAGAGGTCGTCGTCGGTGTCGATGGTGTCGCCGCTGCGTGGTCGTCGTCGATGATGATAATGGGCGAAGGATAAGCTGCCTCCTGGCAAAAAACGAGGTCACAATAGCCCCGCTGAGGTAAGCTCAGGGGCCCGCTTATTCCCCCGGCCTCGTCCCCAAACCAGTTCATCAGCCATGCGGTACGGAACTACGTCTCCATTGTATTTCTTTCTGACTGTGTTTTTCCAGCCAACGCTCGCCGAGATTTGTCATGGCCTACTCACGCCCCGCGATGCCTGCTCGCCGTCCCGGCATCCACCATCTCGGCTTCATTCATCACCACAACGGGATCGCGCCAATGTCCTAAGACACGGCTCCAACTTGTCAGCGATCTCCCATTGCCAGCCACACCCGTGGAAAAGTCCTGGCCATATTTCTCTACGCCGTCGTGGCTTGGCGGCGCGTCGATGACGCTCTTCTAATCTTAGCGATGGCAGCGCCAAGAGAGACAATAGAACCCCGCCAGCTGCCCAGTCTCAAACAGCCATCCGAAAACACCCGCCTGAATACCGGATGGACGGCTTGCCCCTTGAACGGAGAATGGAGACGTAGGTACCGCGCTTCGAGTCTTAGTAGCCGGGCAACGGTGCTTCCCCTCTCCCAGAGGCGCGCTTTTCGGCCTACCCACTCAATTATCCGTCTCTCGCTGAACCGCACTCCCAACCCCGCACGCCCTTCACGCTCGCCGCACGTCGTCTGCCACCAACCATCCCTCGGGACGTATCTCCATTCCACAATCCACAATAGGTAAAGTCTGTGGCTGCCCGGTATTTTACTCCGCTTCTGCTCATATCAAGTTACCAGGTTTGATTCAACGCATCACACGAACCCTCACGAACCGTGCAGATGACAGCGTGGATCATTTGATACTTTGATACATCACATTTATTTGCGCAATGAGATACATACGCGTGCTGTTGGATGAGACCTTATCAAGCACTGTACTAGTTCACACTATCCATTCCCAATTATTGACCCACTTTGAGCTTTGAAGCAAAACGCTGTAGGCATAGCTACCACTGCGCGCACCAACACCCGACCCGCCTCCCGCCTATCATCTGTCTCCCGTTTCAAAACTATATTAATATTCTCGGTAACACCCCCCTGCGTCATCGCGATCAAAACGTCCCAACCTGTGACCTCATAACGCGCCCACCTCCGAACGCTCCGTGGAGGCCCTCCTCTTGCACTCTCCTATCCTCATGCCAACAACTTTCCACATTCACACCTACTGTATACAGCAACGCCAACTGCAACCGGCACCTATCGCGTGTGGAGTCAACGAGTCACCAAGCAGACGGTGTGGAGCACCAACCCCGGCTCGTGACCGGCATTACTGTACATGTTCGGTGCTACGGTGCTACCAGCGCCAACGCCAACTCCAACCACGATCGATTATGGATATATCCATAACGGTTACTTGCTGTACCACCTCACGATCACGGCGCCGCCATTGCCAGACTCCGGACTGTATTTAATTTGGCGCATTCCAATATGGAAGCCAAAATAGGGTCCCCTCATACCGCAGCGCTAATCACCACTGGTGGCTTGGAAATGGGGTGCTTTTTGGAGGGATGAGGTTGAGGGTGCACGCTTGGAGTGGGCTCACCCTACTACTGCCGGACTAGGGCCATTGGTAGTTACTAATCATCGTCACGGACGGTGCGATTCGAGGGTGGTAACTAAAACTGTGGATATTGCGATCATCATGCAATCCTTCTCCAGTTTCCGAGTATGGAGCAGCGGAGATCACACAGAACGGGCAAGGTTGGGGCTGTTTGTCGTCTTGTGACCGCTCTGCTGTTGGTGGACAAAATTTGGGGGCCGTTGTTGGCAGCGGGTGGTCTGAATCGTATAAGTGGAGTATAGTCAGATAGTGCTTTTTGTTCTGTTCCTGGAAAGTGTGCATTTTCAGGAGAACTTGATCTCAAGTTCAATGCATCGACCAGGTACAGTAATGGAGAAACCACAGAATAAACAATGTCCGATACACCCCTTGACTCTGTCCCAGTCGACGATCACCGCTGCTGAGTCGGTGGAGAGCTTAAAATACAACCTTTTAGTCATCCACAGCCCTAAACGGGGCAAAAAGGACGACGCATCCCACCTCCATCTCCTCGAGGCCGGCCTCAGCCCCATCAAGCAACAGACAGCACGCACTACCCCAAGCACAACAACCGATCCGACCCAACCCAGCCCGGTCCCACGTTCATATCCGCATCCAAGGCCATCAGTATTATCGCCACAGGCAGTAAAGTTGATTGTGCAATACCACTTCGGCACCTCTCCAACTCGTAATCAGCCACATTTCTCATCACTTCACGTACCCTGAGCACACCTCCCCAAACGGGACATTGCACAATCTCAACATTGCCTAATAAAGCTTCCCTCACCTCAAATTTTGACTGATACCTCACTCGCAATTCCCATGGAAGATTTGTAACATAAATACCACAACACGAGGCCGCATACGAAGGGGAATGGGAAAGCAAAGCGAGAGGCCATCAGGGAGACGATGACGACGACCCAGGCACACAGCGCGCACACCAGGGGTTGAAATTCGCAGATTTCGAACGCCGCGTTGCAAGGGTTCGAAGTTTGGCGCATCGAGGCTCAAGGGTGCACCCATACGTGCTGGCCCATAACCCCATCCGCCGCACCCCTTCAAGTTTCGAGGTCTCGCGGGGTGCCGTGTGGCGGCTTGATAGACTGGCCGCTCGTGATTCCTCGCTCATGTGCGTGGCTTTTTACGTATCTGTATGAGACCGGTGTCCTGAGATAGCAAGAGATGAGCGAATAGCTTCGTCCACGTGTGGTCATGAGAAAAAATGCAAGGCCAGAGTAGCTGATTGTGAGGCCAAAAGGCGTCAATGCGTGCTGTATTGTGAATACTGTAAAACACGGGGAGATCTTGCTATACAGCAAGGAATCGCGTCTGTTCCGGACTGAGTTCAAAATCAAAAATAGTGATGCCATTTTGCTTGACGAAGAGGGTCACTTGACCCAATCGTGAAGGCTAGAACAAAGGAGGAGGTACTTGACGGGGTTTCGATGGCGCAAAGGTCGACTTTCGTGGATGTATTGTGCAGTCGTATACATAGAGAACTGCTGCTCGGATCGTCATTGCCTATACTGTACAGAGAGGTTTGAATCGAACGCCTATACAAGCTAGAGGCCCTGTTGTAAGTGCTCATCCTCCCGGTGATCAAGAAACGAAATCAATGGACTCACCAGAAATCTAGAAAACATCGCCTGTCCTGTGATCGATACGTGCGGCGATTAGGGTGCTTGAACCCGGAACATCCTCGTGCACCATTTATAACTGACGGGGATTACAGTAAAGTCGACATCAGTCCATCAACTGCACCTGAGCAAGCGATCTAGCTCAAACTCAAGCTCAAAAGCTCCCAGCCAACAGACGAACTTATAAACGAGGTTAATCCCCGTCGATGATTGAGTGTAGTGCTGTGAGTTTGGACTCGAATGACGAGATGATTGAGTTTGATTACGGTATCGCTGTTGATCATCCGTGATGATGTGCGCCTTGGTTGTGGTGTTGAGCTTCTAGATTTCGTTGATAATGGGTCCCTCCCGGCTGTCCTGAGAAGCACCACAGGCGTAGCACCCATTCTCCTGAATCGACGTCGAAGTGGGCCTTGAGTGGAGTCGTCCCTAGTCTAGACTCCTGCATCCATTTCGGCTTGTAGCTTGCTTACTCAAAAGCAACGGATTTGAGTAATGCAGTGAAGTGTTGGGCGGTCGACCCAGCGTGACCGAGCGCGATCGCGTCACATCACCTGATGGGAGTCATCACATGGACGCGCGCCTAGTCATTTAGCGCACTCCTTTCTTGCGAACCGTCGTCGGGTCTGATGGATAGCGCAGAGTTCCATGCAGCAGTAGGCCATCCAAAGCTTGCTGATCTCGTATACAGGCTGACCGGAACTTGCAGGTCTATGATGCGGTCAGGAGAATCCCTCATGGCCGAGTTACGAGCTATGGTCAGCGTTGACGGATCCATTAGCATGGCTAGCCGAAATGACCTTCTGAGCATAGGCCATATTGCGAAACTGATTGGGATGCCAAGATATTCTAGACACGTTGGTCAAGGTTCGTGCAGCCCTTTCCCAATCCCCGGTCAATTCCTTTTCTCCTTCACCCTAAACCTCACCATTCAACTTACGACGCCTACTCCCACAGCGCTCAAGTTTCTTCCTGCTGACCAGAATCAAGGAAATCCAGTCCCATGGCAACGAGTTATCAGCTCTTCTGGTACCATCTCCTCTCGTGGCCCTGGGACAGATGGCGCCCAAAGACAAAGGGAGGCTTTAGAGGCGGAAGGGGTTGACGTTGTCGAAGGACGCACAGGAGAGCTGAGGATTGATCTTTCTGTATATGGTTGGTTTCCGCAGTCACTTCCCGTAGAAGATTGACTATGCCATATAGTACCAGCATCTTGGTCAGAACCCACCTACTCCACGAGTTGCGTGCGGAGGACGGGAAGTCGTTATTGAAACGTTATTTGCGTAAGGCGGAGTGCTCAAAGTATTGTATTGGGGTTGCATTTCGACGGGCTCCAATGAGCGAAATACGTATGCTGCCGGGCAGCGCACCCCGTTTTTTTGATGGGTTGTGTCGATCCTTCCCTCAGCGCTGCGTACTTCTACGGTGCTGCGTATTTCTACGAGC
The DNA here is from genome assembly GCA_000349905.1 of Volvariella volvacea V23. Classification (NCBI taxonomy): domain Eukaryota; kingdom Fungi; phylum Basidiomycota; class Agaricomycetes; order Agaricales; family Pluteaceae; genus Volvariella; species Volvariella volvacea. Next base: position 189,309 of record KB722767.1, read on the forward strand.
TCACCCTTCTTCCACTTGTCATGGATTCTTCCACGATATTCACAACGGGCATGCAGTGATGGGGTATTATACAACACCCGGCCAAGATGCACCGTCGAACGTGCAGCCGCTCACCCGTATAGCCTGTTCATTAAGGGTTACCTTTCAAACCCAGCAGTGAAACCTCCCTTAATCGTATTGCGTTGATCACTTTGCACAGGCATTGAGACGCCACAATGATACTGATCAGAGCATGTCCTCTACATTCCATCCAATGCCCATCGACCTAGGATGACTTTTGAATATGACAAGACTCCAATTGTGCCTGTCAACAGGGTCCACAACCGGAGGCGAGTTTCTCGAGCATTGACAGATCCGAGTCTATAACGCTCGAGATTACCTCATCTAGCCTTCTGCTTTGCACAAAAGGGCCTTGTATCCGACGTCTCCCCAGCAAACAGCAATCGTTAGCTCCCCCTCAAACTCTCAAACCCTCGACTCGACTCCACCGTCATGAAGGTATCCGCTGTCCTTGCTTTCATCGGTGCCTTGGTTGCACCCTCCTTCGTCAACGCCTACGTGCCCCCCGGCGCTGACACTCCCGCCTTCCACCTTGTATCTACTTCTGCCGATGGATCCTCCAACCTCTTGGTAAGTGGCATCATCAACCACAAGTCCTAACAAAAGCACCCATCTCATTGGGCATAGCCTCTCCGCATAACTGGTGGCACAGGCGGTTACGCCACCCTCACTGGTTCTGGCCCAGTTGGTGTCTTCTACTTCAGATCAGGCAGACTCGTCGCTGCTGGTTCACCGGAGTACCGACCCCTCATCGGTCCCGTCCTCACCGGCTCTGGCTGCACCACCTATGGTGCCCTCGGCTTCACGCAAGGATCCAGCTCCAACAAATGCTCTGTATACGACTCGTTCTATATCCAAAGCAACAGCGAGAACGGTCAGTTGGGTGCCAGGTTGTCTTTCAACTTTGCAGGGCAATTCTATGCTTGTGGCGCTGGAAGAGATGTACGTGTTCATTTCATCTTGGTCAATGCCATTCTATGCGTTCGGGTGTCTGATTTGTCTGGTTTGTCGGCTATAGGTTTTTTGGAAGCCTTCCCCGAGCGATGGTCCTCAAGACTGTAACCCCGTTGACTTGTATACTGTAGCTGCTTCTCAATAATCGATTGTAACTGGGACATTGATGGACTTGTTCTTGTTTAATCTTATATGGACTTACGAGCCCGAACTGTTGCAGTATTGATGTTGAACCCAAACGAATGTCGTTTTGTACTCTGATGCCCTTGACTTGCGGACAATTTTTGGTTATAAGGACAAGCCAGAAGTTCCTGGTGCGAGGCCTGCACGTGTGCTCTATCCTCACTCATTCCAAGTTTGATAATTAAATTCTCTCGTGCTCCCGAGCACTCGTCTCTACTTCACGGTGATACATCTAGAGCTTTCAGCCACTGATCAAGCGTGTCATAATAACTACGACCATGGTGCGCAGTTGTGAACTTGCACTCGACGTGCCTTGTGCCTCCACACAAACTCCGATCTGTGACGCCTGATATGCACCAGCTTGCATCTAGTTTCGACCACAGGTAAAGTGAGATTCTTGACCTCCAAGATCTTTTAATGTCACTAGTACTTAGAATGACCTGAACTTGAACCTTGTATGATAGTCACTTCCACCGTTGGTAGTCTGACGGTTCCGAATCCTTAGTCAGGTTATTAAAGGCATGAACCGGCATTTTCCTGCTATGGCCGGACCACGAACTCTCTTTGAAGAGTTAGAGATTAGTAACACCAGTCAGGCAGCTCACTGGTCTTCGTCATCCGTCGTGGGAGTAAAGCTAGTTTACCGTCGAATGTGTAGTCGTTCATCCGGATCCATTGGGTCTTCCTTGGTAACATTGTGATTACCACACGCGATTTTATATAAAAGCTCCACAATGATAACGACTTGCATATGTCTTCCTTATTCCGTCTAGCTGCAATCGTACCTTCGAACAGGAACCAAAACCGGAGTTCTCGCCATGCTTTCATTCTGCTACGTATAAATAGGCCTTGCATTCAAGATTTCGCTCTTGTATGGCAGCTGTCGGTTCCTCTCACTCATACTTTGGTAATTACTTCCCTATAGTCATTATTAATGTAATATATACTCACCGAAAGACTACTCTGATGAAAGATACACATTTTGAACTGTTGAAGATGTACTATTCTGCCCCTGGTGAATAGAATCCCCATTACTGATGTGAGGCGTTTGACCGGTAATTTCCTCACCTTCGATTTATCTCTTGAATGTAGGTCACAAACCATGATTGTGGTGATACGTAGATAGGCTTTCATTTTCTCCATTCGACACCATCTTCAGCTGACTCGGGCACATAGTCACTGGGTTTTTACTAGCAGCCATTCACGTTAGGATATCTAATCATAGCTACCTCTTGTGCTGTGATCCGATATCAACCCACCATAATTCCAGTTAAGCATATATTCTGCAATGAAACCCTTGCGGATACTATGGTGCTTCCAAGAGAGGCCTAGTAAATATCATGATTCTTCCAGGCCATTCAGGAAGGGAACCTCGGCAGGCTTATCAAGTCTCCGAGGTGAGCGATCTCTATAAATTGAGGTCACCTCGTCTTATCTTCAGCATTTACAGGTGTACCTACACCCTCTTACTCTCGTAGAGACTTCATTCATCCCTATTATGCCACAAATCGCTTATACCCTCCCAGACATTTTGACTAACTGGCCGTGGCAACGCCAGTTGAGCCCCTACTATGAAGAAGCAAAGAAGGAGTCGGAAAAATGGCTACGCTCATTTAGACCCTTCAAGCCTAGAGAACAACAGGAATTTGATTCCTGTAACCTGTGTAAGCACCCCCCTTCTGGAATTTATTTGCGTTGCCTCACTGATATGCTCACGCACTAGCACTTTTGGCCTGCTTGACATACTGCAATAGGAGTCGAGGTAAGCAGAAAGTCCTAGTTCAATGAAAATTCTGCGGATCAACGCCTCTTTTCTGTAGATTTTGTCCGAGTTGGTTGCGACTTGATGAACTTCTTCTTTGTATATGACGAGTACACGGACGTTCTTGATGCTCCAGCAGCCCAATGAATGGCAGACCTTGTTGTGGATGTTCTTCTAAACCCGGGCAAGGCACGACCAGGGGGGGAACCTGTTCTTAGTGAGATGATCAGACAGTAAGTCAAACATGTATTTCCCGGCGGTACATTTCATGCTTACATCTGGCATGAACGCGCCAGGCTTTGGATTCGCGCACTCAGATTGATAGGATACACCCCAAGCTCGAATGCACCCGAGCCGTTACCTTCCTGTGCTATGAACTTCATCACGGCGTTCCGTACATATGTCATGATGGTTGTTACTGAAGCTAAAGATCGTGACGAGAAGGAAATTCGTCCTGTGGAAGATTACCTCCGGATTCGCCGGGACACATCTGGTGCTAAGCCTACATTAGCACTGCTGGAATTTGGTTTGGATCTGCCGCAGGAAGTGATCACTCGCTCCACTATTGCCAGAATGACCAGTGCCACCATCGACTTGATCGCGATTATCAATGTATGTATGTTGCTTGCTATACGTTCCTGGTGCTGAGTGAGAAATTATAGGATATAAACTCTTATATCATGGAGTTTGTCCGCGGAATAGATGGACATAACATTGTGACGGCAGTAATCCACGAGCACAACCTGACTATCGATGAGTCGATGGACTACCTCAAGGTCTATGCACAAAAGGTTGTCAAAGAATTCCTTACTGCCAGGGCAGCATTGCCTTTGTTCGACGAAGATACGAATAAACTGACAGAGAGCGTTTCCATTCGAGACCGTGTCCGGATCTATATCGATGGTCTTGGAAATTGGGTTAGAGGTAATGATGTATGGAGCTTTGAGTCTAAAAGGTACTACAAAGACGAAGGGGCTGCTATTATGAAAAGTAGAAGAGTGATCATTCGAGAAGGGAGGAATTCTCTGCCGGGTTTTGTCAAGGATAGTAAGGCAATACGGATTTGTATTTGAATACGGCTAGTCATTTCACAGGCTTCAAGCTAATGACAAATATACCACCAGCATTACGAGCCGTATCTATTCGACCACTAAATCTACCTTGGGTTGAATGGTATGTCAAGCGAGAAAAAAATCTGGAAAGTGATACGACGATGTTCATACGATGGACATTGCTTGAATGTCTAATGCGATCAATCGCGCCTCTGATACTTCGGTATTACCCGACATTTCTCACTCACACGGAGTGATTTAACACCCCATCAACACGGCATGACTGATATCCCTTCAACACAGAAAGAAATAGACAAATGGCTAGGTAGCCTCCCAAAAGGCGACGCCCAAGACATCTTTAAGAATTACGAACAGGCGAGCAAGTCGGACACTCAGCAACACATCAAGAATCTGCTTATCAAGATTATTGCTATTGTTCAGAATCACCACCCTCCCCAATCTCTCATAAATTTGTTGTACTCTAATGGGGTGATTGACTCTTTTTCTCTGCGCCAATTCCCAGGTCGCGTTATATCCCAGCGGCAAGATTTATTAACCCAACCATTATCAGAATATCTCGTCCAAATTTATAGTTGCGGTATGTCCAATCCCAATTTACATAGGAACTAATATTGCTGCGCACTCTCTGCTGAAAAGAACCAACTCTTCTCTCTCAAGCCCAGTAAGTCAATACATTCCAGTATTCAGCAATGAAAAATGAATGTCCACTCCCAGGATAGACATCCAAGCAAAACGCCAACGGCTCGAGGAAAGCTTCGAAATGACATATCATGGCGATGCGCACACAAATCTCCAAGGCGCTCTGAAGATTTATGATCAATTACTCAGATCATCTGACACATACTTTGGACGCATTATTCCCATCTTCCAATCCAGTGCCACTGGAAAGTCACGTATGATGAAGGAACTCTCCAAATTGGTTTGTGTTGATCTTGAAGTATTTCCAGATCGTGGGGCTTACTTTCTACCCCAGGAGCCTACCCTCACTATATGCTTCCGCGAAGATGATACCCTACAATCCGGTTGGCCTCCTCAAGACGTCCACGCATACAATTTCTTCAAGGCAAGAAGACTAAATTACACTTTTATGGTTTGTGGAGTTGTACATCTAAGGTTCACTAATTCAACCCCCCATTCTAGGGCGAAGAGCTGGCCGCCGTTTTCCTTGCTGCCCTAGTATCACAAATTTATGATGAAATTACACGGTCAAATCACACCACCCCATGGTGTCTCAGCGATTTTCAGTCTTTGTGGGCTCAAGGATCGCAACGGGAAAACTTCTTTGCAGCTGTCATAGGCCGAGCTGAGGGACGCCTGAAGGACCTGTACGATGAGCTCAAGAGACAACGAGAGGCTCACCTGGTACGTGTTATGACGCTATGACATTAGTAGGGATGGGCGGTTTACACAGACACCAGACAAAGACTCCAAGCCCAGACGAATTTAGATCTCATATTGGATGGTTTGCCTGGCTCTACGAGCACATTTGCCTCGAACCCTATGAACAACTCGCTTCCGTTCTAAAGGGTTTAAACTTCCACAGGTTCTTCATTGCATTTGACGATTGCGCAAGCCTTGGTGTCGCACACCGCTCTCAACCAGAGGAGTATATGACGCTTCTTGCACTACAAAGGATTCTGCAACAGACAAGAGAAAACGAATCTAACATCCAGTTCTGGTATTTCTTTTTGGACACCACTCCAATCTTCTCCATGCGCTTCCCCAAGGGCCCATTACCGACTTCGTTCCGCTTGCGTGAACCGATGTCCCTACTTCCACCCTGGCTATACTTGGGCTTCAATCAAGTCGTTATGAAATCTTACCCAATGCCGCTCCCTTCTACAGCTAGGGAAGCGCTATTGCTGCGCAGTCTCGCTCAATTTGGTAGACCAGTGGATTCATTCTGTTGCAAGATTAATTTGGCTTCTTATTCTCCATTCTAGTACTGGGCTACTCTTGACAGCGATTTGGTATCAACAGCATGTCGCAAGCTTTTCGCTGGCCACGACTTTTATCCAGCTGATATTAACAACGTCCTTGCTGCATTTTCTTATCGCATTCATATCGAACTTGGAACGGATGAAGAATCTCAAAAGATTGCTGCCACCGCTGTCAGTCACCACATGCGTATACTCACAGGGGTTGCCTTGGACAACAAGCTAATAACAGAAGCGCCTCCGGAACCCATCTTGTCCATCGCCGCCGCTCATTCACTTACTCAGAACGGCTGGGACACATACATGACCGCATTCAAAACGTTCGTCCACAAAATAGTTGAAAATGGTGTTGCTATAGAACAGGGGGAGCAAGGGGAGTTGATCGTCACTCTGCTCTTGACTGCGGCAAGAGACAAGGCCTTGGTCGATCGACCCCTCCACCCGCCCGGGTCCAGGGAGGGCTTCGTTATAGAAAATTTCGAGAGGGACTCCCAACGTGTGCGGCCAGTGAAGCTTATAGACGTTCTCAAGGGCCTCATCGGAAATCGCGTCGGAAATACTTTTGACAGATTGGTGAGATTCGCCAGCGACAGATGGACGAATTACGTTTGCTGCATACAACTCGACTACCAGCTCACCACCATACCCCTCCGGTTGTTGGTGCTTGGTTGGAAGCTCGGGGCTATGTTCCGGTGTCACAGGCTTCAACCCGTCATCGATGGGTTCGTTGTCACTTATTCCGGCGATTTGGGCCAGTCGTTTGACCCATTTAAACTTGGATATGTAGCGTGGCATGCTACTCTCAGGGAAGATGCAGCAACGCCACAGCTCTTTCATGAATTGACAGGCCCTTACATCGAATACAACATCGGGGAGAACAATATGACCACAAAAATGTTGGAGAAGAAAGAGCATCTAGTTATTCTGATTGATTTCGGGGCCCCACGAAGATTCTCAGATAAACACGAGGAGGAAGAAATGGCGGAGGCAGATTCAGGTACTACAAGCACCCACTTGCCAACATTCGCCGTAGGCGATCACATTTGCTATAGATACAGAAAAGCCTCCATAGCAAACCAATCGGAGCAGGGAAAAACGTCTCTACCACTGGAGACGGACATTCGCCGTCAATTTTATGCAGCGAATCAGGAGGACGAGACTGAACGACATGCCCTATGGATTCGGGGTTACGACCAGACGACGTATCCAGCCTTTGAGACTGCCTATCCGTCGTTTGACGCTCTCGTTCACTGGAATAGGTCCATTTGTAATGCAGATTTTGGAAAATATGGGCAGAGCTTTGCGCAGAGTCGGGATATCGTGACTTGGTGCGGGCCTGGTGTGGCATCTTCTGGCGGTGCGGCTTCACAGCAAGTGTAAATAGGGGTGACGTTTGGTAGTAGTGACTCGTTTTGTAATAGCAAGTAGCCACAAAGAAGACCTTGACGGCGAACAACTTGAAGCACCCCCCTCCCCCCCGATTATGCGGAGCTTCGCCTCGAATCGAGACAACGAAGCGTGAGCTTATACCGTCCCACTTGCATCATAACCACACCTCACAAATGCACCTCAACGTTTTCATAATCACGAAAGAAATAAGAATAAGAAGTAAATGTGGTCCACGACCAGCACTATAGACCTATGAAAAAAAATCATCAAAAGACCGATAACCGTAAGTATCACTACTGCAAGTCAACCAGCAGGAGCTCGAGGGATAAGAGGAGTCAGAAAAACACCCGCTAATTCCACCTATATAGTGATTAGTACTACGGCCAGATCACCAGATCACCATATCAACAAGCAAAGAAGAGGGAAAAAAAGCAAAAATGTAGGCGTGGAATCAAAGTTTGGTATAAAAATCAAGGGTCGAGGGCGGGGTTGAGGTTATAACTGTATAGTGAGGTCAATGAGTCGGCATAAAAGGAGGCGATAAATGATAAATAAGAAATAAGAGGGGAATAATAAAACATACACCGGCAACCAAGAATCAAGGTATAAAAACCACGACGATAGTATTTTTTCTTGATATAGGGTAAAGAAAGATACTGGAGTAAGAGGAAGAGGGCGAGGAAGAGGAAGAGGAGAGGAAACCACTACGAGGTATCAACCATGGCCTCTAAATCTCCAGTTAGAGCCCATGGGAGGAGGGAGGTGGAGAGATGGAGTTCAGGTGTAGTTGGCTAGCCAAGTTATACAGGTATATAAATGGGAATCACGAGACCAGAAAGAGATGGAGAGGGTAAGAGTGAGGTGAGGTTGTCGGAAGGTAAGGACAGACGTGTGGTCAAACAAGATGGACAACCGCGTATGATAAGGAGGTGGTGACAGTAGGCGTCACAGTAGTAGCACATAGGGAATCAGGAATAGGGAAGAAGTCCCCCCACGGGGTACCTGACTGTATGATGGTGGGGAGGGGGATGAGTGGACGAGAAATAGAGACAAGAAAAATGGATGAATGGCAGACGCGGCCGTTACAGTAAGCGGCTAAAGGAGAGTGTACACGAGTTGGCAAAGTATAAACAAAGGAGGGAAGAAGAGTTGGCGTGACGAGTAAATGGGGCAAGCACAATGAACAAATGCAGCCGGCGCAGAGTATACCGAGGTATGAACTGAGATGGAGGGAAATCGCGACAGCGTTGGGGAGGAGAGTAGGAGGGAGGGAGAGGACGAACAAGAGACAAGCCCATACCATATGACCGACAACAAAACGAATTACACCATATACCCATCATCCTCAAACTCCAACCGCTCCCTTATACCCACTCTCCTCATCGCCCTTCCCCGTCCCGCTCCCCGCTCCCTCCTGCTCCTGCTGCTCATACAATATCCTCATCCCATTCCCACTAGCAACAGGCGACGGATAGCTTATTGGTGCACTAATCGTCCCAAACTTGCTCAGCCGCTCTCTCTCCTTCTCCGCCCGCTTCTTCTTCTTCCCCTGTGCCAAGTTCAAGGGCGACGTGATCCCGCTGATCAACCCTCCGACTACACCCGAGCTCCTGGGCGATGCAGTCCCGTTGTTATCCGTGCTACCGCTCCTGCCAAGAATGGAGTTGGACCGCGAGGGCGGGTTGGGGCTTGTAGACCCTCGTTTGCGCTGCTCAGCGTATGCGCGGAGCATGTCGTCTGGGGACATTGTGCTAGCAGGGGTGGCCATGGGCTGCATAGTCATAGTTGACATGACAGGGCTCATGGTGAGTGTCGTCGGTGAAGCAACCGTAGCTGTGGTGGCAGTAGCCGTGGTAACGTTCGTATCAATCTCGTAGACAGAGTCAAAGGCAGAGATGTTGGACATCGAACCGTTGCTGTTGTTGGTCATGCCGCCGGAGACGGTGCGTGGGAGAGAGGGGTAGGAGGGCGAGCGGGGCTGTCTGTGGTGCGCTGGTGCAGGGGCGGGAGTTGGTGGGACGTCAAAGAGGAATTCGGAGTCGATGGGTGAGTCGGTGGTGGTTGTGCGAATCACTATTTCGAAGGGAGGTCAATATATGCGCATCAAATTGGTGAAAAAGGGGGGAATTGGATACAAGTGGTGGGGATGGAAGACTTACTGCTTAGAGCTGGCATCATATCAGCGTATCCATCGCGACCTCCATGTACACCCTCTTCACTCCTTCTGGGCAAGCTGGTGGTGCTGGCAGCAGCGGCCAACTTCGATCTGATATCCTCCGCGGTCAAAGGAACTGGGCCAGCGGTTTGAGTAGGAGACATGATTCCAGGGGTGTCAACTCCGTCGTCGCTAGAGGCCCTAGGAGCTTCAGTGATGTCGGTAGTAGTAATCGTGGGATTCTTCTTGTGCGTGAGGGAAGTAGTCGAGGCAGCGGCCGCAGCGACAGTTGAAGCTGCATTGTCCGGAAGGGGAGGAACGAATCCGGTGTGGAAAGCTCTACTGACACCAGCCGATTTTCGGGAGTCCAAACTTGGCCGGGGGGCGTCTGCGAATGAAACCCTGGATATCCTGGTACCTTCGGCGAATGACACGCGGGATTGCCGTTCTGCTTGAGCACCAAAACCTACACCACTGCCAACTGGATTCCGTAAACCAACACCGGGACGCATTTGAGACATGGGGCGAGTGAATCGGGATTCGGGGATTGAGGCTCCATCATCTCCTTCAACGGCGCCAGCAGTAGACACGGGGCGAATTCCTCCACCAAAGGAGAAGGACGAAGCGCGGTTGGTGAGATTGCCGGACGAGCTGACTGCGATACTGTTCCGGATAGCTGCGGTAGCTCCAGCAGCCGAGATAGACTTCCAATCAGCGGAGATAGTGCTCATCCTCTTATCTACAGCCTCGCTCCATCTCTTCCTATCCTTCTTGCCCTTCTTCCTCATGTATTTGAGGTATCCGAATCCAAGGAGACCCAAGAACAATAAAGGAACCAAAACGCCAGCTGCAATCTTCCCGGAACTGCTTCCCTTATCATCGGAAGGGAAGTTGTTGACCACAGACCATCCGACGTCGTGCTGTGACAAGTCTGCGCTGGGTGGGGTACCCGATTCGGGTTCGGTATATGTCGCGGTGAAGACTGGACCGGCACTGAGTTCGTTCATGAATGGAGGCATGCCGGTTGGGATCATCGTGAGCTGTAAGCCTTGAGATGCAGTTGCATTCCACCATCGAGGGTAGAGCTCGGTCTCGAAATAACCAAGTTTGAAATTGATGGCTTGCCAGGCATAGATGCGGGAATGCGAGGCTCCCGGGGCTTGGAGGTATAGATCAATGCTGTCGGTGTCGAGACAATTGGTGTTCCAAGTGATGTTGAGGGGTTGGAGTGAGTCAATAGTTTGACCGTTGGTCGGGCTTGTGAACCCTCCTGTGGGGCATTCTTTCGAGCAAACACAAAATGAACCGACCAAAAGAGATGAAAACAGGAAAGCAACTCACCAGTGTGATCAACAGCACGTTTGTGGAGCTGCTTGTGCTTGTGAACGTGAACTTCAGTAATGCCCATGATTTTTTGCTCTTTTTCGCTTATGTGCTAGACTCCTGACGAGAAATTCTAGGAGAGGTGCGTAAAAGGAGTGAGGCCTCTAAGGCAAGAGGAATAGAGAGGGAGAGTGGGGCAAGAAAGGAATGGCAACTCGTCAGAGGAAAAAACAGAGCAGGGACTGTGGGCAGTGAGGACAACAGGCGAGCAATGCTGCTATCTCCGACGTTGGCTGGGAAACCAACCAGCACAAACACGCACAAATATCGTCCGTGCCTTGCAGGTAAATCCCGGAAAATATTCCCCCCAGAGCCGGTGGGGAAGATCGTCCTCGGTACAGCTACTTTACGTGACCCGAGACCGCTGCTATCGTTTTCACATTTTTTGTAGTATGCCAAGGTAGACGACACGAGGAAACTGATATTGGCCTAACAAACGCGACTGCAACCACCCACCTTTGGGTACGAGTTCTGCATCGAACACAACTCGCTCGATCTCAAACTCCATTCGATTCTATCAACCCATTCAGATTCCTCGAGGAAAACGTGACCCTCCACGTTGCTTGCTCGGGGTACTGCACGTCACCTTATCCAAGCAAGCAAGGCATCAAATCGTGCAATTGTGCCCGGCAAACGTTTTTTAGAGATATATTAGCCCTAGTATTGCATAATATCCCCACCTAGGAGTTGTTCTAGGGTTAATAACCTGACATGCTGTTTCGGCTTTCTCGACCACACCCCTCCCTCCCACCAGCAGTGGCAATACCTAGAACATGTCCAATGGCAAGGTCGAATCCCTCCCCGCTGTAGCCTATACACACGTCAGTCATTCCATTACCGCAGGCAGCCACAAGCACACTGTCAACAAAATAACGGACAAGGAGCTCAAGTCACTTGATGCGACAAAGGAAAGAATCGCCGAGGACTTCTCCACAGTTCTGCAGGCGCTGAAGCAATTGGAACAAAATGGGGTAGCTCATTTCATGCAGGAAGATGTGGGGGGCATTGTATCAGAGTGGGAAGGACTTCAATCGGTGAGCATTCAGCGATTATTTGCACACTTTGGGCTTCTGTCCGGGTCTGATCCCATCGACTGCAATCCGCTGCTGGTACAGGATTACACCTCGCTTCTGGATGAATCGCAAGAGACAATTGCTAGTACGAGTGCTCAGATACAGGGTGAGTTGCGTCCTATTCATAGGTTTGTAGATTCATAATGCGGCGCTCTCGGAAGCCATAATTGCTATCGTCGAGGATAAGACTTACGACATACGATACAAAGGAATAGTACTTCCTCCATATACTGAGGTATAGATTCGCACCGCTTGCCTTGGGTTGAAGTGATGCAGAGATCGCATATCCAGACTTTAAAGCAGCTTTTGGGCGCTAATCAAAGTCATCGCAACCGCTTTACGCGGCTAGAAGACGACATCAATGCCTTCAAGAAGCGTATCATAACCCAGGGGCTAATCGTCGCCGATAAGGTGAAGGAGATTGAGAGAAAGGTGAACGATCTCAGAGAAGAGTTGAAGTTTGTCCAAACTCATCTTCAGCTGATATGGTGCTCAAAATAGGCGCAGAACGTCGGCGGCCTTGTCTCGATTGGACGAGATCACTCAACTGCTTGGAGAGAGGGCAGAGCTCGAAGCTCAATCGGGGGCATTGAAAAACCTCGACACGGTGCTTCTTGGGTTGGTTGACCGTTTGAGTGCAGTCACCAACATCCACAGCATGGTATTCCTCTCTCCTTCTCCACCAGCGGAGCCGCTTAGACTCACGATTCTGTTACAGCTCGTAGAAAACGTCGATACAATGTCGACTAATCTAAGCAAGGTGTCGGCCAATGCAAGTGCGACGGTGCGTTCCTCGAACAAAACCAAACATAGGGCAAGGACGCTGACTAGCACAGAGCTTGATGGTCGACTCCCTGATCATCTGTATTACCTTCAACTCGCTCCGCCTTGCATTTGATCAATACGCACCTAATCGATCCACCGTTGTTGGCCAATCCAAAGTTGCCGAGCTACCGACGGAGGCACGGATAGAAACGCTGGAGGATCGGCCTCCGAGCAGTGGAAACCCCGACGAGGAACGACGTCAGCTCCACGCTCTCAAATCGCCAACCCCTGTCACGGGCGCCGCACCTCGTCGTTTACCCACTGGCGGCGCTGCCCAACCCATTCCAGTGAGGAGAAAAGTCATGGTGCGTGGGGAGGCCGGTTCTCGACAAAGCGCGATGACGGGTGGTGCGTAGCCAATCGATGCAACTCTGTGTCTTCCTATGCTGATTTGCGGAAGGTGACCCGATCCCATCCCTCGCGCTGCTGAGCCTGGACCCGTCAAACCCAGTGGGGCCCAGCGCTCAAGCCCCTCCTGCGCCTGCACCTGCACCTGTACTCGCAGGTGAGTGTATTTATGCCGCGTTTTTTACACAAACACGGTCGTAACCTCTATCGACAGCATGCGAAACTCACTTCTTCTCTCATGCTCGTATTGAGAGTAATCATGGTCACATCATCAATAACGCCGGTATATACAACGCCCACCATCGCTATCATTACTATTACCAATTGCAACAGTCCGCATGTCCTGTCCAACGTAATGATCATAGTGGACCGCTACTTGTCGCGTTGCATGATGATAATACAATCCCCCCGCCACTCATCTCTCCTCCTCCCATCGTTAGCACTATTATGTATAGCTCATACGGCACTATGACCCTGCAGACATATTTAAATACGCTTTCTGCACATCTCCCTTCGTGTATTCATTTTCACACGCAACAGTCTTTTCGCCTTTTGCCAAGCACCAGGATGGACTTTCCTTTCTACCCAACAACCACAACCTTGCCAACGTTGACTTCAACTTTGGACTCCCAAAGGGACGCAATTTGGCTCGCAATGAGTTTTTCAAGCTACAGTACTGATAGATTCCATGCGCACGTCTCTGAAATATACTGGAACCAACAACCACTTTCTGTATACCTTCCAATCCCACAAACAAACGTAATCCTCACACTCAATCGGAGGTGCCAGTGCTTTCTTGCAAGCAACAGATGGGCGCTAAAGTCCGTGGGAGTCCATATTGAGGTCATTAACGCAGCGTGGATACCGCGTTTCAGCCATACACCCTTCTTCCTTTTCCTTTATCATTCTCTCATCGTCGCAAAAGCCTTCTGCGTCCCTAATGCCCGATAAATGCTTCTCTGATAATATCATAGTCATCGACGAGTCCAAGTTTTGGGATTCCAGCAAGGTCCACTGGGAACTACACCGAATAGGTTGGACGGTTGCGGGAGCTTGTGCCTTACTGGTGAGCATAATTAACCCTTGAGTGCCAAAACGGGGTATCAGCGTCGCGGTAGCTAATCACATGGCAGACCGTATTGGTATCTGCGTTTACTATTTCCCAACACTGTAGGTGTGTAGTCGCAATGTTCTGTCTTGAGAAGCGATGTCATCTGGCGCGCCCATGCTAGGAATTACACTAACCCAGCTCAGCAGAGGCAAATGTAAGTCTTTTAGGAACTCAAAAGTCGAATCAAGGGCCTTTGAATGTTGCCTCTCGTTAGCCTACGAGTGCTGTATATACCCCCGTTTTATGCAATCGTCTCGTTCCTGTCCTATCGCTTCTTCCGTCATTATACCTATTATTCATTCATCTCAGTTGGTACGCACCGCAAACTGGTCTTCCGACGTAATAAATGATGGCTTTTTTCTTTCAGCTTACGAGGTCCGCTACGTGCTAGTCGCTTGATCACTGATACCACAACACTAACCGACAATCCATCGCCAGTCCATCACCTTGAATGCTTTCCTGTCCGTCTACCCGTCTCTTCGTTGTCTGCATACTGACCTTTGCTACACCAGCATGCTGATTATCGAGTACACAGCTGCCACCAGCGCTGGCGGCAAGGCCGAGAATGCACTAGAGAGAAAGGACAAAAAACCGCTTCCACTTCCAGTGAGATTACCCCCCCCCCCCCCCTCCGCTTCTTCAAGATTGACTACTTGCTAAACGTTGCCACCGGCGATCGCAGTTTTGTTGCTGGCGATTTCGCCCGACCAAGGTGCGCCCCCTCCGAGCCCCCAACCTTGGGCCTCAATTGTCTCTATGTATCACTCACTCACCCTCGCCGTCACCAGAAATATTTTATGTACACAATCAAGGTGGGTTCGGTTGTCCTACTCCAACTCTCTTGAGGCTGATGCGCGGCAGTGGTCTGTGCTGCAATACGTCATCATCCGCCCAGCAGCATCCATCGCTAGCATGATATGCGAAAAACTGGGCGTACTGTGCCAGGCCTCTATGAATTTGTGTAATGCGCGTATTTGATCTCAACCTTTGCACAAGATGGTGTTCTTTTCGATATCCATGAAATGGGCATATTCCGTATCAGAGTATAAAGAACGGCAAGGATCGGCAAAGGGTAGCCCATGGCAAGCCCTATGGGATTCGTAAGTCCGTCGACTACACCCCAATAGAATCTAGACTCATTTTTACTCCTAAGAGTCAACATCTGTAAGCATCTCGTGTGCCATAACAGCGCCCGATAACTCAATTACCAACCATTTGATGCAGCTGATATTATCCGTGAAATCGGGGGGTCACTAGGCTTCTATATGAAACAAGCCAAGAAGCTCGACCTCTTTCAGCCTCTCAGAGCATAGTCATAATATGCTCAGAGAGACCAACAGATCCAATGCAACAGTCAACCAGGCCAAGCCCAAGTCTTCATAGAGTCATTCCTAGTTCATCGTTCCGCAATCAATGGCGTTCTATGTTCCCTATACCGAGGTCATCATATTTAGTATGCTATATCCTTTGCAATGATTCCCGCCCGAGGAAGCGAACGAGTAAGAGAATATAGTCTATGGGGCGTGGGAGGATTGAGGCCTGAGGCCTTACGCCTCCTTCCTCTCCCCGCCACGCCTCCATGCACAAGGCATGATCCTGGCGCTTGTAGTGTGCCGAAAACGACACCTACCACTCCAGAAACCCAAACCCATCCCAGCAGAAAATTTTCTCATAGACGGAATGGGTCCTTGCGATATGCAGGCGACGCGAAGGTGAAGAGCGACTGAGTGGGTTCATCTTCCCGCCCACCCGGTTGTCTTTCGTCACCCTCGCTGCCGGCGCCTCTTCGGGGCACCCCCACGTTCATGTACTTGCGTCAGAATCTCGCTACGTATCCACTCACCAATCTCGTACCTAGGTAGACAATTCGAACACTAGCTCATAGAGGGCAGTTCCGATGCGCGTTTTATCTCAGTCGAATTAGAAGACCGCCAAATTACAACAAACGATCCCTTCTGAGCCCTTATGCCACGATACTAGTGCGACTGACTCTCCCATACCCGTACACCACGGTGCATCGTCATCCTGGCGTTCAGATACCCAATGTATATCCCTTCAAATTCAGATCCCACACGCACACGCGATGCGCTGGCGCGTTTATGCCAAACCAAGACCGGTACCGCCACGTTCATCAGACGAGCTTCAAAGTTAAAGCGTCGAGGATCAGGTAGAGAGACAGTTCCGGCGTCGAGGCTCTCGAAATGCAAGCAATGGGTTTTCTATTGCCGCTGCGTCATTGTCTACGCCCGATGCAGGTATTGGCATTGAATCCAGTATAGACGCGTCCCAACCAGCCGCCAGACGCGTTGCACTATCCGTCAACTCCACCACCTTTACACCCCCGTCAGTCATTTCAAATCCCATAAAGGAACTTGGCAATATCCCTCGCCACCCGCATAACCCTCTCGGCACTCCACATAAAGGGGGTATGCATGCATGCTCTTATACCTTCTTATGCTTTTCAGTATTCAAGAGTTGCGGGTTAATTTTAGATTCCATGGATGCTCGAGCGAATCAGCGGAGCCGTCTTTATTTAAACACTCCTCCTGCTCTGTACATTCGACGAACTCTGCGATCCTAGTTTCACATACGAGTCCAGTAACTCATCTTTTCACTCCACAGATTGCCATGCTTTGGATGCGCCAACAACGGCTGCAGCGATCTTGCAATTGGGCGGGTAAATCTAGCCTGCTTGAGGGATGTGGAAGACGTAAGAAGACTATCCAATAACCCAGCCCTGCCTCGCGAATAACGCATAGAAACAGAGTTGACGTCTGGACAAATCAAAGCTCCCGAGGAAAATCACAATCTAGAGGGCAGGCTGGTGTATAAAAGCTGCACGATTTTTGACCAAGTTGGTCTCATCAACCACCCTTGTTGCAACTCTCGTCGCCGCATCTGCCCCCTCCTTCGTCCAAGCTGGACCTATTGCCTATGCCCCTTGTCAATCGGGTCCGTCCACAGCCTCTCCCTTTCATCACCAGCGCTAATGGTTTCCTTCTGGGCTGTAGTGCTGTCGTCGTCGCATGCTATTCTGCAGCTGGCTTCACTTTTGCAAATTGGGACAGTAGCTGCTGCTGCTGCTCCCAGTGCCATCCTCGCCTGTAACTCGGCCTTTGGCACATGCTCTTCTATGTGTGCTACCGTTTGCCTTGCTGCGCCCACTCCCTGAGCTAAGGCATGTGGTGGCTTGCTTTTATTGAGTACTCTTGACTTACTCCGAGTCTGTCTTCAGCTGCAGTGAACTCAAAGCCGAAAATCCGGAAATAGGGCGCATAGCATGGATGTAATGTAAAGGCATGCATGCCACAATACGTCGACTTGCTCATACCGACTATGTAGCACCGTCACATTCCACCAGATCGAGCTTCAGGTAGAGAAAGGCGGCTCCGATATCGACAACTGGAAGAGGCGAGCTCCATCACTGTCACTACCTTGGTAATTGCGCACGCACACACACGCATGCTGTATTCACTCGAACTCGTTCAGAGAGCCATGACGTGGTCGACGTCGCGCAGATATTCCGTCGTACCCATGTTTAAATCTAAAAGCAAGGTTCCCTCTACTCGATCGTTGCCAGTCCCAACGAATAACCCGCTCATCCTCGCCAACGCACCACATATCCGTGCCAACTCGAAATTCACAAACGACTCTGAACTAGACTATAACACGCCTACGGTCCCGGGCAAACCCCAAACGACGGGCGTCTATACAACACGCGTGCCCATAACACTAACAACTACCCTCTCTACCGCTCTATGGTTAAGCCCCATATGGCCCATCTTTTAAATCCCCCACATCACACGCCTTCTCAAATCCCATAAACGAACTTGGCATTATCCCTCGACACCCGCATCACCCTCTCGGCGCTCCACCTTCCCTCGGACACGGCGCTCACAAACTCGGCCGTCCAGGGTATCATCGCCGAGTGGCACAGAGGGAGCTTGCCCTTGAGCGCCGGAAGGGAGGCGTACAGGTTTCCGGGCGTCATGTACGGCGCATCGGTTTCGAGGAGGACGCGGAGCGGGGAGAGTTGCGGTGCGGAGGGGGCAGACGTGGAGGCAGAGGAGGGGGTGGACCAGGGGGGTGTTTTGGTCATTTGTTGGATCAGAGCGGAGGTGTTGAGGTTGCTCGAGTAGGTTATTACGCCTGGGGCAGAGGGAGGGGGTGAGCAGGCGAAGGAGGGGAGAGGACAGGGCGGGATATATGCGTGTAGGATTGTAATTGTGGGAGGTGACGTACCAGTTATGCCGATGCATAGGTTGGGGAAGTGGTCTAGTAGACTTTGAGCGAATGGCACCGCGTCGGTGAAGCAGTGGACGTGTATCTAAAGAGCAGGGTTGGCTCAAAGATGTACGAGGGCTTCACACGATGACGAACCTTGTGATCTTTAGGAACCTCCTCCTTCAATATCCTCTCCGTGTCCTCATCGGCCTCGCGAGTGTGGATCACGAGGGTCTTTCCCAGTTTGACGGCGTGACGCAGTTGACGGGTGAACACCTCGCGCTGGATCTCTCTGGGAGAGTTGTCGTAATGGTAGTCGAGGCCGATTTCGCCCCATGCTACGCAGCGGGGATGGCTCATCGCTTCGATTCTGGAGAAATGGATGTGAGGATCGAGCGGTGGTGGGAGAGAGGATACTCACAGCTCCTGCTCTACCTCATCTGTATACTTTTTCGCGTCATGTCTTTAATAAAGCATAAGTATCTATCCTTCACAAGCATCACGACAGGACATACGGATGAACGCCTAGATACCGCCCAAAGTCAATCACCTCCAGAAGCTCGCCAATCCCACAAAAAACTCACCAATCGCAAACCAATACTCCAGCGCACCCCACTTCTCCCTCCTATCCTCCTCCCTGACCGCGGAGTCCGCAAACTCCCTCCACAGCTTCTGCACCGGTGCCTCGCACCACACGTCAACGATAGCCTCAAGGTTCTTCCCAGCGTACAACCCCCTGACGAAATCGTACACGGTGGCGTACTTGCCCGCCGGGTATTTGCTCTTGTACCACGCAAACGTCGACGCGAGGTGCGTGTGCGTGTCGATGATGGGCGCCGCGGCGGTGGATGGCGAGGATGGCGCGGGGAGAAGGAGGTGCTCTTCTGCGGGGACGTTGTTCTTCTTTCTGCCCATGTTGCGGTTTCTGTTGCTGCTGCTGTTGCCGTACGGTCGTCTAGCACCGGAAGAGTGGGACATGTAACGATGGAGAACAAACAGCGCGCGAGGACGGGTTAAAAGCGGCGAGGGCACAGCAAACATGACTCTCGCTGGCTCCGAACGGGGAGCTTACGTAAGACGGGCATGAGATTACGTCGGTGGCTTTGATTGGGATGGCGATACAACAAAGCACGCTGGGCTTATTGTTCTCGCCCAGTTTATATGACCCGTCGCCCCCGACCAGCACACCACCATCGACACCGACACCCGCGACCCAACAAGCGCACCCAGCCGACCATGACTCCCCCGCTCCGCCGGACGCCCACGGACGGCTTCCCAACGCCCACATCCAAGCTCCAATCCGAGACGGAGGAAATCCTCATCGCACACCTCCCCGCCGATCTCCTCCCCCCTTCCTCGCAGGACCACGATGACAAGAAGGACGACACGGGCGCTGACGACGGCCCCAAGAAGCCCGCGCCCGATCCACGTCTGCTGCAGAAGCAGAACCACATGATATGGCTGGCGAAGAACCTCAGGCAGGGATTCCCGCAGCGATTTACGGCGCTGGATGCCAGCCAGCCGTGGTTGCTGTATTGGACGTTGCATGCGCTGAGTCTGCTGCAGGTCGGGTTGGATCCCGGGAACAAGCAGCGGTGAGTCTCGCTTTGCCCGTCGTCCATCGCGTTGTGAGTCTGGTGCGCTGACGGTGCGAGGTTGGGGCGATTGTAGCGCTATTGATAAGATCATGACCTGGCAGCACCCCGATGGGGGATTTGGAGGAGGGCCGGGTCAAGCACCGCATCTCCTGCCAACGTATGCAGCGATATGTGCCCTGGCCATAGTCGGACGTCCAGGCCCGGGTGGAGGCTGGGATCAAATTGATAGGTGAGCGTCATGTCCATTCCAACCCTGCGAGATGCTGACGCCGATCGCATGACGTACTCGATCCAGAAAGAAACTCTACGACTTTTTCATGTCCTTGAAACAAAAAGACGGCTCGTTCCTCGTCTCGCACAGCGGCGAGGTCGACGTCCGGTGCGCCCCTCTCACTCACTCTGACCCCGCCCTCCTCACCACACAACAGCGGCATCTACTGCCTCCTCGTCGTCGCAACGCTCCTCAACCTCCTCACCCCCGCCCTCCTCGCCGACATCCCCACCTTCCTCTCCTCCTGCCAGACCTACGAGGGCGGCTTCTCCTGCGCCTCCCACCCGTCCTACGACCCCGCCGGCAACCTCCTCCCCTACCCCCTCTTCCCGCGGCCGCCCCTCGGCGAGGCACACGGCGGGTACACGTTCTGCGCGCTCGCGAGCTGGGTCATGGTCCAGCCGTACATGGAATGGGAGCGCCTGCACCCGCACTCCCCTCCCCTCCCAAACCCCTATTCGGAGCCCGGTACTCCTTCTTTCCCTGCTTACGACAATTCCTTCTACACGCAGCACCAACAGGGACAGCAACAGCCGACGATCAACATACCGAACCTGACGCGCTGGCTCGTGCAGATGCAGGGGTCCGAGGCCGAACTCGGCGGGTTCAAGGGCCGGACGAACAAGCTCGTCGACGGGTGCTACGCGTGGTGGGTCGGGGGCGCGTTTGCACTGCTCGAGGGGCTCGGGTTGGGGGTTGGTTATTCGGAGGGAGGTGATGAGGGGGAGCAGATGGGTGGTGGAGCGAAAGAGGCGGGACAGGAGGCTGGAGGAGGTGAAGGCGATTGGGTTGATGATGATGGTACGTTTGTTTTCCTATTCCTATTCCCAGGTATCATGGACGTGGATGATGACGTGGATGCAGATCCGGGCACGAGCATAGACATGGATATAGACGCACTGTTCAACCGCACGGCACTCCAATCCTACATCCTCTTTGCCGGACAGCATCCCGCTGGAGGTCTGCGGGACAAACCGCCAAAGTACGTTCTGCGTTCTGCGTTTTTTTTTCTTGTTTTTGTCAGAGTATAGAACCTCCTTGTCTCTTTTCTCCTCTCTCCTCTCCTTGATTAGTGGCTAATGCTTACCTGTCATTGTTTTTTCCCTTCCCCCTTGTCTACTACTAGACCCGCAGACTCGTATCACACGCTGTACTGCCTATCCGGTCTGTCCGCCGCGCAGCACCAGCTCGTGTTTGATCGGGTGCAGAGGAAGAGGGTGCTTGATTTTTGGGTTGCTTCGCGGCGCGAGCGGGAAAAGGCCAAGGATAAGGACGGAAAAAGAGGGGGTGGAGGTGGAGATGACAGTGACAGTGATAGTCGGAGCGAGATCGAGTTTAAGCGCGCAGATAAAGACGAAGTGGAGGGTAAAGCGAACAAGAGAGAACCCAAAAAGGAAGAAGAAAAAGCTGAACCTTGGACAGATACCGACGAAACAAGGAATCAAGACAAGGAGGATGAGGAGGAGGATACAGGAGAGTGGGACTTGGGAACAAGCGAAGAATGCGACGTCCTCCGGCAGCTGGCGTTTGCGAGTGCGCTGTGTTGGAGGGAGGAGGAGAGGGGTACCAAGGTCGCTGGTGGGGATGCTAATTTGCTTGTGTGTATTCTCTTTCTCTTTCTCCTCCATATCTTTCTTTCTCTTTCGGTTTTTGGGTTATTGGATGTATACTGATTGAGGCTTCTTTCCTCATATCCATCACCCATTCATATCCACTTTGGCGAACAGAACGCGACCCACCCGGTGTTTAATATAACAATCACACACACCCAAGGAATCATGGCGCATTTCTATCAGCAGGGGTTGCTGCCCAAGAATTTTTCGCCTCCCCGTCCTGGTGCTGCTGGTGCTGGGGCTCAGAGTCAAAGTCGGAGCAAAGACAAGGGAAAAAGACGTGTTGTGGACTAGATTCATCAAGGCAAAAAGGCTCAAGATACAGCTCAGGGGTGCAAAAAAACCAGCAGCATCGCTGAATATCGAGAGTGATGGGGGGGGGATTCGTGATGCTATCTTTTGTGGATTATCTATCTATTCGATGTCGTTGGCGCGTGTGCTTCTCCCCCGTTTTGCGCTCGATTCCACGTTCGATTCGTTGTTCGTTGTCAATACCCCCCTCCCCTCTTACTGCTACTACTACCCTTATCAGATCAGGCGGTTGGTTGTACGATTAAAAGCATGGTGGATAGCCTAGATTTTCCAATCTCAACTCTTGTCGTTTTTATTGGATTTATTTATTGCCTACTTTCATCGGTTCTCTTTGTTGAATGCCTTTGTTGGATGTCTGTGTTGCGTGTGGAGGATTTGTGTGTTGTAAGCTCGAAGCTGATGCTTGGATCGCCAAGGCCTCGAGCTGACAAGGAAAAGGAAAAAGTCTTGCAGAGCCTCGAGAATCGGGGGTTGTCACTTCAGAGATACGAGAGCACTGGCAATGCCCGTCCGTAACGTCATTGTGGGCGCATCGCACACGAGTCGTGGCAGGTGCAGGCAGTGCTTCGTGATGGACCAGTACAAAGAAGGCAGGCACGCACAACAGCACACAAACCATTCCCACTCTCTTTCCTACCACGATGACCCCCCACAGCGGTGGTATCTGCGATATGGATAACCTCACGGACGATTATCTGGGCGATATCACAATCAGGTCCCAGACAGTTAGGGAGATACTCGAGAAAGGGAAAAGGCAGAATAAAGAGGGAGATTCGAGTAAGAGTTGGCTGTTGATGCTTGTCGTAAACAGACCTTATTTCACCCTCGCAGACCCAGCCGAGACCACCGATTCTGGACCTCTTAACGATACCCCAATGCAAGATAGCACCGACAAGGGACCTGAAGTGCGGGCAAGCACCACAGGAAGCGAGGAGAATACCCAAGGCTAGTTCCATGCTCTCCACATTTCATCACAGCTTATTCCGCCGACGATAGGAACTCTTCCAACAAGCCAGGGCTTGGGACAGTCGAGCTCGCCCGGTAATCCTCGGTGCAACCTAAACTCGTTACGACGGGATCACTAACTCGCGAGCGAATTCCAGGTCTCAATGCTCACTTCTTTTCCAACGTGAATGGTGCATACTTCCATGGCAACGTGATGAACACCGCGGGGCAGCTCAACTATTACGCCCCTAGTGGCATGGCTGTTCCACCCTCAGGTTCGTCAATAGTACCACGTTCGTGAATTAACTCGTCATGTATCGGTTATATCTATCAAGGCTTTCTTCATACAATGCCGCATTACCACCAGCCCCCGGGACTTGATCGTGCTAGTTTGGTTAATGGTGAGGAGTCTCTCGCTTCCTGGTTTTCTCACAGCTTATTGGGCACGAAACCGAAGGCTTCAATACACAGCCCGGTATCAATAGGGGTCAATCACCACATATGGAACCCAATGGGCAGCATGGTATGGCACAGGTATATGGAGGTCGGCACGATTATCCTGTAATTGCGCACACCTGCTGACACTAGTATCTAGGTCTTTTCAACAATGGCCATAACTTTACGTTTAATGGCCACGTCTTCAATACCGTTCAAGCTCAGCCTGCTTCAATTTTTTCTGGTATGCACTATCTCGATGACAATTACACAGTTCTAAGCACTTTATCAAGCACAAGCAGTTTTAAGAGCATATATATCTATCACTGCTTCATACGAAGAAGATGGTGGCGATCTGGATCGTTTCTGCCACGAAGAAACGCGAAATGCAATCATAGACGACATTGAATCATGGGTAAAGAACCCGATGAGATCAAAGGGTGTTCTTTGGCTGCAAGGACCACCTGGAACAGGCAAGACCACAATCTCGAGAACCGTTGCGAAGAACTTGGCAGAGAACGGGGAAACAGGGGGTGCGGGACTTGCGGGTGACTTTTTCTTTTGGAGGAACGACACCTCGCGTAACACTCCAACTAGATTGCCCGCCACGGTCGCTTATCGCCTTGCTATTGCATACCCAGGGATTAGAGCACATATAGAGTGCATCTTGAATGAAGACCCTGCTATCCTTAGTCGCGGCTGGCAGGCACAATGGCGTCAGCTTGTCGTCGAGCCAGTGAGACGATTTTGCGCCACTATAAACTCTGGACCTGCAATGCAGGGCCTACCATCTGCTATTATTATCGATGGGCTAGACGAATGTGCGTCGCCTCAGGACCAGCTCAATGTCCTCCAGGAGATTGCCACTGCCTGCGGGCGTTATTTTCCAATCGCCTTTATCATTTCGTGCCGTCCAGAATTTCACATAGAAGCCGCATTCAAGAACATTCTGCATATCTATTGCAGAGAAACAATTGTTCTAGACAACTCTTATGAAACGCAGGCGGAAATGAAGCTTATGCTCATATCCAAATCTGCTGCTATTCGATCACGGCATTTTGATCTATTTCGTGCACCTATCTTCGGTCAAGGAAGCGACAATAGTTGGCCCGAGGAAGCAGTTATTATGAAGATTGTAGCACTTTCGTCGGGCCAATTTATCTATCTGGCTACACTGCTGAGATTTATTGATCCTGCGGATGGTGCAGATAGTCCAAGATCCAGACTGAAGGAGGTACTGGAGGATAGTACAGTGTTGCAAGAGGCCTTGCAACCAATTGACCGGCTTTATATTGCCATCTTAGAAAAGCCATTCAAGCGATACCAGGGGACGGACTTAATACACCGCATCCTATTCTTGGTTGCACTTCCCTCATTGTTTGAGGTTGAGCACCCCATTCCATTATCCATCAACTCTTTGGCACATTTTTGTGATAAAAGTGAAGAGGGTATCTGTGTTGCACTCAGAACACTGCATTCAGTGCTCAAGGTACCATCTACCAGTAATGATGAAACCATTCAAGTCTATCATAAATCCTTCATTGACTTCATTTCTAACATAACACGGAGTGCAAATTATCATGTCAATTTTACGAGATATGGCCTGGATTTTGCTTTTCGTGGACTTCAAAAAATGAAGACCAGTCCAATTGATATTCAGGACTGGTTTGATCATGTACTTTTATGGATTGTATGTGTACAATACCTGTTAAAGACCAAACAGGTGACAGCTAAGCTGATTAAAGCAGTAGAAGAGATAGATGTTATTGAATGGGGTGTATTTATGATGAAAAACTGCACAAAACAGGATTATAAATGGCAATCTCTTATAACCAATTTTAAAGGGTTGACAATAGAGCTTCAAGACCATAAGGTATGTTATTTTTCCTACAGAATCAAAAATGCCCTAATCCTTTTCACTTGACTAGATTAATAGTGTGCTCAAAGAGATGTGCCATTCAAATGACATATTTGCACACTTGTTCTTCAAGTCAATGGGGAACAATGAATGTATTGTAGCACTCTATGGCCTTGTTCTTGATGGTTTAATGGATTTTAGAATGCAGAATGTGTTACAGCGATGTTACCTTAACGCGTCGATTCGTAATTCAAAGGTGTGGATACACCCTAGAATTATAGTCGAGTAAGATGATGAGGATGATTGAGGCCAACAGGATGTTGAGTCGATCCGTCGTCAAAGGCGTTATGAGATAAGTCGAGATATAATTCGCACAGCGAAGTACGAGAAGAATACAGAGAAAGAACAGGAGGTCAAGCTAAAGTTCTACGCTAAAGAATTGAAGTATTTATACGTTCTGTGGTATTATGTTGTAGCTGTGAAAGGAAATGCTGTACTCGAGTCATTTGTACATGTAAGCTATGGACGCGCGTATATTACTGAATGGAGGAATGCTATTGTAGTTACCGAAAGAAGTTGTAACTACTTGAAAGGAAAATGAGTCCGATAGTCCGAAAGCACACTAGCTGAAGATGACGATTACTCATCGTCGTAACAGAATGCCAACAATAAAACTATTTATCCATCATGGGCTTTGGTTCATGCAGTTGCAGCAGTATTTTCATGCATGTATGGCATGGAAGATATTCTTATGGCAATTGATACAGACTTAGAGCTATGGAGAGCATATGAATCTCATCAAATTTTTGGCCTTATACAAAACTTCAACTTTCTTCCACCCTCAAGTCTGTACATCTTAATGGGTGAACTCAGGCATAAGAAGGAATGCCCATTGGGATCATGGAAGATTTTTATTCCTGACATTAAGTTAGCAGCACTAGTTGTAGTGGTTGAAGATGCATGGCACAGTCTACTGTAAGTGTTTCTCTATTTCTATATATATCTTTTCTAACATTAACCTTTGTAAATAAAACAAAGCACTGAAAGTGACAAACAATGTCTTGCCCAGCGGAAAGCATGGGAAATGAGGGACTATATTCTGTATAATGATAGAAATATCAAAAAGCTTGTTCCTAACACTTTCATCAAGTTTCATGGAGAATATGCAAGACATAACCTCATAGAAAGAGAACCAGAGTCTTCTTATTTGGCTCTCCTTAGGGCAGGCTACTTATCTATTAGAGTGCCTTCATCAGTAAAAGAAGCTAGAAAAACCATGTGGGAAGAGTTTTACAGATCCTATGAAAATTTATGTGATTTTGTTTGCTTGACATTGGTAAGCTAATACTTTTCTGTCCTATATTAAATGCTTTATATAGCTGAAAAGTGTCCCAAAAAGTCAGAAGTAGCTGTAGCAAGATGTGAATCAGTGAACTGGGAAGAAATTTTGCAACTGCTTCACACATACAGAGCTAATGGAAAAGATGAAAGAAGTCAGATATCTGGTGAGAGAATAGCACATTGTTGGTTTCTTCTACACTAATACCTATAAATATCAGGCTTATCAACACCTATACCCAATATTAAGTGCAAGCATAATGAGTCAAAGGCATGGTTCTCAGATCAATATTATAACTTAGGCCATATCTATAAGGCATTTCATCAGGTAGGGGCATGGGAAGTACATGGAACAATAGCACATATAAGGATTGAATTTATAGTGGATCCAACCAGTCCACCAGATTTAATAGGAAAGGCAATATGTACACTTACTGAAAGATCAGGAAAACCAGGAATTAGGTGTATAGAGCTTGCTATGTATAATGAATTTTATTAAACATAGTCCAGATAATGAAACCAATGGTATTTATACTTACATATGAGATTTGAATACTATGATTAATTCTGAATCAAAAAAATATATATATTTTGCATAGTTTGCATAGAACTCAACCAAAATTCTAGGCATAACCATATATTCTATAGCCAAATGCAACTTTCAATCTTGGCTTTAATAGGCTTATGTTGAAAGAGACCTTTTGTTTTGATCCCCTTTTCCCTATTTCCTCTTCTTCAGCAATCCATCTGTTATGTCCTCGTTTACTTTCTTTTCTCTTGCCTGTATTTGCAAGCTACCAGAGTGTTGGTTATTGTTAATCTTTCAGGAAGAGCCCAGCTGCTTCGTTGTACAATATACTAAATGACCTGACCTGACCTGACCTGACCTGACCTGACCAGATCTCCCCTTTCCAAGTTCATTTATTGCATTCCATTCTTGTTCTTCATTTATGGGAGCAAAAGTATATCGATCACTATTCCAGTTTAGAATAATTACGCGACCCCTCCAAGATACATACACCGAAAACATCAATGTTAATTTACCCAAAGAGTCCCCGCTTATGCGGTAAATTTCTCCTTCAAGCCCTTCAAAGAAGGCGAAAAGAAGTACTCTCCTCCGCGGGGGACCACAAACAGCTCATCCGGTAAAAGCAGTTCATCTTGTGGTCTGTCTGGGTGATAGCCAGATAGCTTGCGTCCCGATTGACCTTGTCCGATGATGGGATCGAAGCTGGTTGGAATCAAGTCAGAGGTCGATTCAGTACCTGCTATTGGCTTGGACACACCCTGGCTCCTCTGGCGCCCGCTCGAACGGCGGGAATCTTGGCTCATTGGACCATCCTGCAAGAATTCCTCGGCTTTCAGATCTCACAAAGGCCGCTCTAGACGTCACTCACTCTTTTGGATAAACTGGAACGCGTCGACGATACTACTCTGGTAGCAAACAAACAACAATCCTCTACCATGGATCGTCTTCCTCTCCCTCTTCTCTTGTTTGGTCAGCTCTGGCCCAAACTGGATACCGCGACGCATGATTCTGCGGCTCTCGAGAGAAATACCGGACGCTTCGAGGTCAGCGCGGGGGAGGGTCTTGCGGATGTGTGCAGCGAAGGGGCAGAGTTTCTGGAAGTCCCTTTCTGCTGCAAAGTGGAAGTTGTTGTTCCTGTACGGCTATTTGAGTGTATGATTTCGAAAAATGAAAAGATGCATTTATACCTTGTTGGATCGAGAGCAAGTTGAGGATTGTCGATGAACGGGGTGATATCGACCGGTGCACCTAGAACGCGCATTACTACCAGTATGATGAAACAGATATTTCATCCCTACCGCTCTTCCACCGCCCTACTAATCGAGCTCCTAAAAGCTCCTTTCCTTGTTCCTTTGTCAGTCCCGGACTGTCGATCGCGTTGTCTTCCAAAAACTTGTCAAACTCAGGAACCTTCTGGAAGAGGTACCTGAACACCATAAAGCTTCCGTCAATCATCCACGAATCGCGGTTAGGTTCATTCGAATCGCCGTCCCTCCCCACAAGGATAGCTCCTGGTCTGACAGGCACAGGTCCAGGGTGGAACCTGGTGTCAAAACCGATGACTGCAGGATTGGAGATCCCATCAAGGAAGCCGAAGCTATAAGCACCGTTATCGTACTATGTTCACATTCATAGACACGCAATCTACTTACTGTTCATGGGCAGAAACGTCACCAGGTCTGACATCTCCAACGATGGTTGTAACCTCCTTGATGGAAGGACTGGACCCTTTAACGTCAAACAGGGCTTCGATCTCACGCAGCTTCTTGATCACGGTGCCATGGCTGTCGCCTGCTATCAAGATAACACCATGAATGTGGAGATCCCTGAATGGCTCCTCCCAATCCGGGACAAAGTCCTGTCCGGTGCCCGTTCCTGCGTCGCCCAAGTTCTCTGCATCGGCGCGTTGGCCGGAGAGAAAGGCTGTGTCTACCAAGTTTCCGTCGTCGATTTCGAGCTATTCGTGTCACAAAATGTGTTAGTTAACGGCTTCATGTCCATTAAGGATGGACACTCACTGCAGCTAGACCGAAATGGGAGAACGAAATGTTGACGCCAACGAGAGGGATTAAGGGTGGCTTTCTTCCATCCTTGGAGTGCTCTTTCCTATGCCTTTCGATGGCCTCTCGGTCCTTGAGAACGCCCTTGACGGTCTTGATCTCACGGATGAATCTCTTCATGTGCGTCTTGAACGTCGCTGGGTCAGTGATCTCGAAGAAATAGTAGGTCTCCGTTTTCTTGGGGAGGCCACTCCTGCATTGATAGCAGACAAAAAATCATAAAGGTGAGAAGGATTAATGTTGTCGAAAATAACGGCTTACAAGATATCTCCTTGGATATTAGTGAGGTCCATCCTGTCACCAGTGTCGGGGGCTGGGATATTGGAAGCAGCAGTCTGTGTAGCTTGAGACATTATCGTGGTCGTGCTTAGTCTGTAAGAGCGAATCTCAAGTTGAGAATGAGCCAACAGCACCGTTGCTCTCACATTTATATATCCACGACCTCCCCTTGTTCCCTCCTAGAGCAACAGCACGGTGAGGTAAACTGGTTATCATCTAGCAACTTGCATTCCCATCACCTGCCAATGACTGGCAGGTCCGCTCATAACGGTATACGTACATTTGCCCCGAAGAGCCTCCCAGTGCCTCTACATTACCACAGATCTCGAACGGCTTTTTGTCATCGAAGCTTCGCCAAGGCACCAACACAGCATTGGGTGCGATGTCTCGTAACCTGCTTATAGCAGAACGAGTAGGCATCTTGCTCACACGCCCATTTTGTCGAACGTGGTTGGCGATAGCCACGATCTGCGCCCTGCTATATGGAATGGACATCACTGCGCAGTTTTCGCCCCTTTTTCTTTTTGGCTATACGGTATCATTTCCTGATCGTTTCCCAAGCCATAAAGGATTGTAGCGGTCGAAGAGAACCCACCAGGGTGGTAAATCGCTTTTATGCTGGTACCATATAGTAACTGCACATCGTCTCCATTACCAAAAGTGTAGAACGGCGAGGTCGGCACTGTGGACATACCGACGTAAGCATCGACATCACTAACGAAATGATGATTAACGCGGGTACGTACAGTGTGGTGCAATAAGTGATATTGGTCTGGACAATGCTTTTTAATCTGGCAGCCTCGGATTAGATAAGCAGAGGGAATCAGGGTGCTTGAGAGATGCAGCATTGAAGCTGTAGTTAAACCTTATTGAGCATCGGCCAGTAGCTCCCGCCGTAGTTCGTCTCTGTACGAGTGAAAGGGTGCTTAAAAAATAATCATAGCAGCCATTCATTGTAGGATATCCTATACATACTCGAGTACATGATGACATATCAGATCAATATTAGGAACAACAATAAGAAATACAGACCAGATTCACGGTTAAAAAAAAATAGGTGTTAAAGATAGACTGTTCATCCTCCGTACGATGGCATCAGTCGATACCAAATAGTCCTCCATATTTCCTTGATGATACCCGCAATCCAGACGCACATAGTCCACAGATCAATCAACAGATAACACATCCATCTCTGCCGGGCACAGATACCTTCTTTCCCTTCCCCTTCTCTCCCTTCTTACGACGCCCATCCTTTCTCTGCTGCCTATCCCCAGACCCAGACCCAGACCGTGGCTCAACTCGGCCTGGACTCTGCACCATTGCCGCCATACCCACCAAGCCACTCACACCCCCGCTCCCGCCCACACCCATCCCTCTAACCCAAACTCCCCAAATCCTCTCCCTCTCCTCCCTCCGCATCCTCACCAACAGCGGCAGCAGCTCCACGACTTTTCTCCACCTCTCAGCCCTCTCGAAAAGAGTGGCCATCATCAAAAGGTCCATTGACCCGTTTATCCCGATCGTCGGTGGGATTTTGCCTTGGATCATTATCGGGCCTTGAAGAGAAGATGCGGACGTAGAACCGGCAGGTATAATAGCTGGTGCAGGCGGGGCTGCTGCTAGCGCATTTGAAGTGGAATGAGGTGCCCCAACTGGGGCAGGTAAAGCCGGGGTATCGTTAAGCCCATTCCCACCACCCGGAAGACCTGGTACTTGAATGGCAGTAATGGGCAATGTTATTGGTGGTGGGGGTGGCAATGATAACGCCATAGGAGGTGGAGGTGGTGGAATGCTAGTCGCAGGGGGAATATGCTCAATCGATGGCATTCCGCCCTCGTCCTGGCCGTGGCCACCATTATCGCTCTCACTCTCATCATTGTCGTCTTCGTCACTGTCACTATCGCCATTGCTACCTCCAGCACTACCCATCCTCTTCTCCCTCAAAAACCCTCTATATCCTTCTTTCTCATCGCCGCCCCATGCAACGCCCCAGTTAACGACCACGTTTTCCGATGCAAAATGACTCAAGAAGAGGGCCACTTTGGATGGATTGTGTATGAGGGAGGGACCAAAGGCGAGAGTTCGAAGCGATGAGAGTGGGGGTTGGGGTATGGTAATGATGGGCTTGGGCTTGGACTGTTGCGCTGCCCGTGGTTTTGAATTTGAAGGCGAGGTATTTGCATTCGGATCGGAATTAGGCTCATCTGCAGAGGCTGATGATGTAGTGGTGTCCTGATGAGAGGAACTGGCCTCAGCACCCACATTCGCACCTGTACTCGTCAATGCCTCTGGAAGCGAAACACTCTGCACCTCCGGGAACTCCATCAGATCATCTAGCCCGATCACATGGTCTCCATCACCTAACGTACTCCTCTCCTCTACGAACACGCCCAAGTGCCTCAGCCCTGGACAATACTTCGCAAACGTCCTAATCGTGTGCTGTAGTGACAATATCGGCTCGTTCGGGTTATCTCTTTCGTCTTCATCCCCTTCATCTCCATCTTCACTCGTTTCTTCGTTCTCTCGCATATAACTTAAACCTGCATCAACGTCAACAACAGACGGTTCACCACCTAAAACGACCTTCTCCAGCCCTTTACCTCCATCCGCGTTCCCCGCCAGCTCTCTTACAAACACCTCTAAATCCTCCTCCGAAAACGAAATCGGCATATGATGTATAATCTCCACCGCCCTGAGATTCTTCAGCTTCAACAAGGGCCTCAAATTCGCAAACGTCAAGCGACGCAATAATGACGGGACGTGCGCTGATCTTCCTTTTCCCTTTCCGTTTCCTTCTTCTACAGATGCATCATCTGGTTGGGGTTGATCCGGGACTTGCATGACGTGCTCCCAATCCGTCTTGCTGGTGCATAACCCAACAAGCTCTACGACTTCCAAGAACGGCATCTTCTCCTCCAAACATTCCAGTACCTCTTGTATCGTAGAGGCTGCCTCCAGGATCGGAGACGAAATATGAAGTTTGGTTATATTCTGTTGTGTAGCGAGAGCAAGAGAGGAGATGAAAGCCGGAACGTTACAAAAGGGTGTACAGAGCGAGAGGTCCGAGAGGGACGGGAATGGGCCCTGGTGGGCGGATTTTGTCTTGTTTTCCGAAGGCGATTCTTGATCCACGTTTGTATCCTTGGTGGCATCGCGAACGTCCTCAGAACCCTCATGCATGGGTTTCAACTCGGGAAACACAGGTGCGAATCTCAACACATCATATGGATCTCCGCATCCCTCAGCATCATCATAGTGAAACTCCACACATTTCAAGTCCTTCGCCACGCTCAACACCTCTGCCACTTCATTCGTGAACCAAAATCTTGGAAGCACGACTTTGCGTAGATGTGGCAGTCCGCGAAGAAGAATGAGGATGTGAGTTTGGACGCGTCGAAGTGGATAAGGCGTGGGGTAGTCTGGGTGACTGTGGTTGTGTGATGGGAAAGAACGGAGGAACCCGGCATTGTGGTCGTGGTCGTTCCGTGAGGGGCGAAGGAATGGTTTCCCAGCTTGTAGATGGAGCTCAACGAGGTTCCATGAACGTGAGACGACATCGGATACCAGTTCACCCAGCGGCGATCTTGCACCTGATGCAGGACCGGGAACGTCGTAGGTTGGCAGAGTCAGGCTCTTCAATCCAGGATGGAGGAATAGCACGCAGTACTGGTATGGAGCAACCCAGTGCAGGTGGCGCATATTTGGTAGGATGTATAGTGATGTTCTGGTTCGTGCTATATCGTCAAAGACGGAATGGTGAAGAGTGTAACATAATTCACGGGAGAATAGCGGGGAAGGCGAAATTGGAGATTTGATGTTGGTGTCGAAGGTGCACCTCAGCATTCGTACACGTTTAGCGTACTTGTTGAAACGCATCCAGTCTGTTGGTAGTGGCAGACAGGCGAAGTGCTGCTCGGAGTAATGAAAGCAATAAGAACCAGCGGTAGAGGATGGGACGGAACATACATATGAGTTTGCCCTCTTATCCTTCTTCATCTCTCCAAGAACCCTCAGCAGCACACAAACGTCGTCCACCTCCCTCCACAACCTATCCAGTGCAATCTCAGACCACTGCTTACATACTCTGGCGTTTCTCGCATTATACTTGCGGTCGAGATGCAAGAATATCATGTCCAAAAGTTCTGGAATAGCGAGTACCCTGTGCATTTTTCGTGATTGTCCTGGTATGTTGGGAGGATGATTGACGGCCGCCCTCTTAGCACGGCGGGTATGAGGCATTGTGGTCAAAGGACAAGTGTTCGTGGTCATGTGATCGCGCAACGCGTAAATAACGCGCTTGTGACGCGCTGCCACGCAGCGACATGTCCCATACGCCTTTTCACTTCTTGCCCATGTAACCTGTAAATGCCTACGTGGAGAAGGACTGCTATTTCTCACTCGGGATAGTTGCTTAGTCGCCATCCCTCGTTACTACCCTCGTTGCTGTCTGCCTCGGTCTTGTTGCCATCACCTTCACTTTCACTGTCAGCTATGAATTGGGCAACATCCTTTGCAATGAGACATGCATCTCCATGGAGCGTCAAGATAAGAATATGATGTGCGCCCTTGTGAGGAGTCAAAAAGATAGCAATGAGAGGAAGACTCTCCCAATTGATTGCCCTATATCGGATCGTATAACTGCTGTGGTTTTGAGTTCAGTAACATGTCAACTATCTTGCAACTTCTAATAGAATGATGAGTCTCCTCTGTTGCTGAAAAGCCACATTAATTCGGGGGTGTACCTTGAAAGGCATCATCAGGGTTCAAATTGCGCCAGGGTCAAAGAAGGGTCCCAGGACCAACACTTCTTCCATCTTTGCCTCCATTGTCTCTCCAAAGATGTCCCAACCCCGATACTACGTCGTTCAAACAACGCTACTGGGATCAGCACGACCGGCACACATAGTCCTTTCAACACCGTCATTTCTGCACGCAATCTTCTCATATCTGCAGCCCGGGGATATCACAAGAAACGGCAGGGTTTGCAAGCGATGGTTCAGTATTGCGATGGACGTGCTGTGGAGAAAGTTGGACCACATTTGCGTGTTTTTGAGCTTTCTGGCGCCGATGGTCAAGAGGGGTAATTCATCCGTGCGTCTGCTCATCTCTATCTATATTCGTTGCTGAGAGTTGACATGGCATTCTTTAGTACTACGCCGAGGGTCCACTTCGTCCTCGTCCATGGGCATGCTTCGACAGATACTCTATACGTGTACGACGGCTCGAATGTACATTCGATATCTGGCCCTCATCCCCAGCTTGGACACGCTCATCCTACCATCGTCGGTGTAGTGGATTAGGCTGCATCATAGACGGCTCTGTCCTTGATAGCGTATCAGAATCAAGACCAAGAGACATCATTTTCCCTAAACTACGCCACCTCCGTTGGACTGCGCCGTATCGGTACTGCAAGCTATTCCTCCACCCCGGGTTGAAGAGTCTCACCGTGCCCATTTATGACGATCCCGATAATCCCTTTAAAATTGACCTCAACGACCTTGTGTCGGATATTCTGATTTCTGCACCCAATCTCACTGAGCTTCATCTCCAAGCCGGAAAAGCATTTCTTCGTTTCGTGCACGGGGAAGGTTCGGACAGATACATAAGCACCCCTGCGCCCTATACGATCCGTCGTGTTCTTAACCCGGTCCTCGCGCTTCTTGATGGGCTACCATGCCTACAGAAAGTCATCCTTCCGAGGTTTTGGTTTACGAGTGAAGTGGCAGTCGCATTGAGTAAAAAGAAAGCGCTGAGGCGTGTGGATTTTACCAATGGAAGCGGCGAAGGATGTGGGGACCCTTACGACGTTCTGGACTTTGACTGTGGCGGTGAGACCTCCGAAGCCGCTCAAGAAGCCACCACGGATGGAGGACAAGAGTCATCCTCGGAAATTTTGATAGTCAGAACCTTCCTCCGGCTTTCGTTTCCATCGCTCACTCACCTCTTGTTTTGCACTCCCTTTTGCAACATTCCGGCCTTTGTGTCCAATCTCTCTTCGAACGCACAACGGAATATCGTTCAACTGCGCGTTTCGTCTCCGATTCTCGAGTCTGCTTCTACGATTCAAGAGGCGCTAAGAAGTTTGGTGGAGAAGTTGCGCTTCTTGGAAGACATTTCGTTGGTTGGGTTACGCTCCGCGGATTCAGAGTGGGCGCATATCTTACGAGATCCAGAACAATCAAATGGCACGTCCATTAGTGCGTATAGACAACAACGGAGCAAAAGAAGAGGGAAGAGACCAGCCCGCATCTCAGGCTCAGAGTTATCGCGTCGCTTGACGTTCACCAATCTAAGATCGCTGCTGCAATTTAAGCACCTCAAAGCAGTGGATATCAGACATCACATGCCTATTTCATTTTCGGAGGATGACTTGGATGTGTTTGTTAGAGGAATCTCGGGCAATCGGAGCAGGACATTGGAGAAGGTTATTCTGGGTGTAGACCCGTGTGTTCTTGATATTGGAGTGGCTTGCACACGGGGAGATGGAGGAATTTCTGATGAAGAAGATGGAGATGAAGACAGTAGAGACAACTCACACCAACCGATTCTTGGGCTTCATCCCACCATTAGGACGTTTGCAAAATACTGTCCAGAATTGAAGGAGCTGGGCATATTCGTGGAGGAAAGGAACGACCTAGACTTTGAAGACGAGGACAGGGACTACGCCGCCGACGCGGCGGCGGATGACACGCTCGAGTTTCCAGAGGTGCAGAGTCTGTCGCTTCGAGAAACGACACCTGATGGCCCCCCAGATCGAGCAGCCCGTCAACAGCAAGCCAAGCCCTCGTTAAATTGGACCCCTGCGTCAACTCCACAATTTGCCAGTGGTCTAGTGGAGTTGTTATATCTAGCACCATCCACATCCGAGCCACCACCAGCGCAATCATCACAAAGACGAAAGCGCAAGCCCCAGCGAAACACCGCCAGCCCTCGACCGCCACTCTCGTCTCTCGACCAACTTGCCTTTGGACCTTCGCCCATCCATAATCCATCCAAAGTGGCTCTCTTTCTCAGTCGCTTTTTATCGGAAAAGGCCAACATTACCTGGGGTGTTTCGTGGGGTGGCGATGAGAAGGAAGGCCACAACGGGTTTTTGAGGAACAAGAGAAAACGCTGGTGCAGGGATAGAAGTCGCGATGCTGACACCGATCCAGAAAGCGACACCGAGAGCGAGAGTGGAAACCTCAGCGACGTTCCTACTGACATTCTTGGAGAGGAAGACGAAGAGGAGGAAGAAGATGGTACACAACCACCGACGGGTGCGCTGGATGCACTGGCAAGTAATGGGCCTCGGAGTGGTAGCCAGGGCTTTCGCTTGTGCGCGCTCCATCGCAATCATCTCGTTCCACTCGGACCGTCAGTTTCTGACGGACAAGCGGTAGTGCTACGAGACACTGCGCCTCCAGCATCGATCGCCGTCCCTCCCTCCCCCTCCTTCACCATCTCTGCACCACGAGGCCCAATAGTTCAGGGCGAAATCCCACCAGTTGTTGGTATAGACGGTTCAACTGATCCTAGTATAACGTTGAGAATACACAACGGCGAGAAGTGGAAAAAGGTTGTAGAGTTGTTGCCTTTGTTAGTTCGCCTGAGAAGGGAGGAGAGGGAGAGGCTTCGGAGCACTTGGGCTCAGGTGAAGGAGGTGGTTTCGAGCGGGTCGACGGATGGCGCGCAACATGGTGAAGTAATCAAAAGTGATGATAGACAGAACATATTAGAGGCTTGGACAGATTGGTGTATTACGGCTTGACTAATAGATTTATATACGTGTAGAGGACAGGTTTATAGTACAGTACTAAACTCGTCTAATAAAATCACGATTACATTCCTCACAATTTAAAACAGGTTGTGCTTGGATTCTGATATTGCGGCCAGCTTTTCTACGTATTTATCTCCAAATCAGACTCTTTGACCTCGTCGGTATCCAAGCCTCTCCAAGAATTTCTCACTGCCTTTTGCACGTTCACCAACAACATCACCAGTCCATTCGGTAAATTAGACACACCAGTTGACTATCATCGCGTCATCAAACCAGGTCATCCCTAATATTCAATCTTATGGATTGATATTGTATTTTATAAATAATATTCAACATAAAGGGGTATATTCAGCAGAAATAACTTGAATAGATGTAAATATACCCCCTGATGTTCAATATTAGCCATAAAAATACAATATAAATCTATAAGATTGAATATAAGGGATGACGTGGGTCTATGAGGTCGGACACCACGCGCTTTTACAAACAGGAGAATTTATGATCATGATGGATATTACCGCTCCGCCGCTCCTAAGTATTTGAACATGGGAAGACCATATCTCCAGCACCACTCGGCCCTTGGGGTTTGCAAACCCGAAGTTTGAATCTCTTCGCGCGATGCTGCGCGATTTCCACGTAGTCCCCGCTCAGGAAGGACAAGATCCGACAAGTGTAGCTCAAAGTTGAAGAAAAGGGACTAGACCAACGTGACGCTAACATAGCGTGACACGATCCTTTTCCGGCTTTCCGGCTTCGAAGTCCTTACCGGCCGAACCACTCTTGTTCTCGTCTTCTTCACTTGGCCAGGCCACGACACCATTGTCCTCGGAATACAAAAGAATACAATAAATTCCCATAAAACCAATGTCCGATGCACGATGACACGATACTGTGCCCGAAGAAACAAGTCCATATAGGCGCAGCCTTTTACTAATAGAAGAACGTTTGACATGATGGTCATACAATACGATTACTCTCAAGAGTCAAGAAAACCGTCCAACCGACTCGGATAGATACAATACTGAGCGTTGCAAGGGTGTCATGTCATGTCGTACACGCATAGCCAAGAAACAAGAAACACGTTGAAGCGGACGTTGACCTCGGAACTCTTGTTAGAACCCCTGTAGGGCACATGGCTATAGTTCTGAAGCACCGGCGGCGCATAGACCACATCCGATGCACTCGAGGCAGGCTGAAACGAAACGGAAACGAGGAGTTTTGTCTTAGCACACGGACGAGAACGGAATGGAGAGGCGAGACTTACCCAAGCCACCACAGCATGCGCAGAGGTAACACGGGCAGCATAGTGGATTTTCAAATGAGCCTGAATAAATAAAGGAACGCGGCAAGTGATTAGCATCTCGTCTCGGTTCTCGTGCTCCCTGCTAAGAGCAAGCCTAAGAGAGTTTGACGTACTCCTGCAGCACCAGAAGCTGAGCATTATTCCGAGTATCACCACCACAAGTAATCCCACAAAGATGACAATCAAATATACTACACAACAAGAGAAACGAGGGGTAGCAGCAGCGCCGCGGCGTTAAGCAAATCACGCATATAGTCAGGCTACTCACACTGTCGATCAACAAAAACGCCGTTATCGGAGGAATCACTCGGTGCGCCTCCCGTCTGCCTCTTTGCCAACGTCTGCACGCCTCCTGCTACCAACGAGCTCCACACACCCTGGCCGGCACCCGATCCCGAGCAGCATATCGCGATGGCTAGCAGGCCACCGAGAGTGAGCAAGACGATTAGGAAGGGGATGAGAAATTGCCGGAGACGGGCATTGTGGCATCGTCTGTGGTTGCAGCTGCTCGGGGGCTCGGGGTACTCGGACTGGACTGAGCATTCGTGCTGGCGCTTCTCGTCTTGCGAGAGGGCTTGGTAGAGGTGGAGATCCATTTTAGGAGTCGATTTGAGTGGTGGTTGACTGTATACGACGGGTGCTAAGTCGGCCATTTGGGATGTGTCGAGGGGTATGATGTGGTTAGGTATAGAGTGAACTAGCTCGAGAGTCGCGACGCGGGAGGGTATACCGAGGTGCGAGGGAAGGCAGAGGTTAAAAGACAAGAGGACAAGGAAGCCAAGGTCGCGAGACTACAAGGTTTATTTATACCCTCCATTTCAAGCCCCTTCGCGAAGCCCACCACTGCCTCGCCACGCCTCCCAGGCTAACAACGCGAAGAAACGGAAATGGACATCAACGCCTAGATGCCAACCCCGGCTAAATCCATACTGCCCTTTTATGGCTCTGATAGTAATTGCCGATACGTACCGTGCCGCTTCCCAAGCCCTCCCAAGCGCAAACCCTCTTTACGCCCACTTTACTGCCTTGAGGACGTCTTGTCAATTTTGAGGCATGGAGTTCGCAGGACGGATCAATCCCTCTCGAATCCGAACAGCGCACCTGTGGCGTGGCATGGGAGAAGTTTGTAAGGTGCTGCTGCGGATGCGATTTCTCGTGCACCCTCAAAGTCGTTGGGCTATGCCTGGCTGTGCTTCCTGTGGGCATATGATCCTCTTTCTGGTAAACCAGTTCATGAGGCGCTGGAGGACGGGTAACACGAGGCTATCAGCAGAGTTGGACGACGTGTACGTCCCCGCGATCGCGTGGGATATGATGAATGTTATGACGTCATTGACATCTGTAGCCTGTCGGCCGCGGGTTGCCACCACCATCATCAGTGTGGACGGTGATCATCGTAGCAATGGACATTGCGTCAAAGCACTGTGGAACCTCTGAGATTGAGAGAAGCAGCGTAAGTCAAGTTCGTCATCTGGTCCGCTGGCAACCGCGGTGAGGAGGGTAAATTTTGGGAGGGCCATATCCTGAGAACGTGTTATTTCCTTATTTATTGGCCGCGATTATAGAGAAAACGTCAGGATTACCGAGTGGGGAAGTACTTAAGAGAAATCAAGGTCATGGAGATCCCTAATCTAAGGATAATTCGATTCCAAGTGATAATAGCCCTCGGGTGTCAGGGTGACATTAAATGGGACAGCGTTTACAGCAGTGCATTTATCGTGATTCAATACGTGCTTAATGTAGTGGAGCACAACGACAGTGACGACTCATGAATCTACATTGACCCCGCTGCTATGCAGCTCGTATGTGGGACTCTTGAATCACCACCTTCTTAATGACAGCCTTACCATCTTCAAAAGGCAGACGATTGCATGCAATGCCTGATATCCCCTTCCGATGCTCCAGGACTCGCCATGCCATTATCATAGCTCCTGGTGGAGGAGTAAGACGAGCAAGGTAGAGTTCGGCGTTCTCTTACATAATTTCTGATGCCCTATTTGGGCATGGCAGAAAAGGAGATCCACATTAGCCAAAGTGACTAGGCTTCCGCGTCAGAAAACTGCTGCTGCGTCCATGTTCGTTGCATGATCTCCGTTGCGCTCTAGGACACGAAGCTGGCTTTTGGGACTATCCAGTTTCTCGGAGAATTCCTGGTTATCGACTTGACAATCTCAAGCCGCGAGACACTGGCAGCGGTCTGCGACAGAGCGCCACCTCCCCTATCGTAGCCTCTTCCCCTACCATAGAACCCCGCATTTCTCAGACAAGCGATCAGGGGCTTCTTTGACTCCTGCTCCCATGTACTCCTCACAATTTATCTTGTATATCGATTGCCAGTGGCCATCCTGGTGACTCCTAGTGATAGTGGCGTTAAGAGAAAGAGAGACAGAGAGAGTTATGGCTTTCTCCTCATTTTCATCTGTCATCATGACTGTGGAAGGGGATGACACCTGGGATTATACAGCCCCGGAGATGCTGAATACTCGACTACGGCGAAGAAAGCTTTGATGAGGAGAGCCTCATCAAAAGACGTCCCGTGAGTTCTTCTGACAAGCCTAAACTCGTTTTCTGAGCGTCGTCGATAGCTCCTTATCCGCACCTCAGTAAGCCCCTCAATAATCTTGACTAGTAAAAGGCGTTTCAATGGTCATTAGGCTCTCAGTTTGAGCCCATCAACGTGGTGTGACGCTCAGCGACTAAATCACTTTGTCATTTACGACTGCAAGGACGGAAACGCATCAGAATTGGATGATATTATGGGTAACCTTACCTTCCCGAGTGTCATTAAGAGTGATGAGGTAGGAGTCATGCAAGATCTAATGCATTTCGTCTCGTTAATTGTCTTCATAGTTTATAGAAAATTGTCGCAAATTCTAAAAATGGGTTTTGACTAATGCCGACCCGCCGTGACCGCCTTCAAACCGACCCCCAGTCGGAGCCAGTCACGACAGACACGTTTGTGTCACGACCATTCCTACCATCAGTCCCGACCATCGTCGCGACCACGGCAGTGACCGAGGGAATGACTAAACGCCACATGGTAGGGATAGCTGTTATGACACAATGAGCAGTAGCTCCGACCAAGAAGAGTTTTGCTGTGACGTGTACAACACGTGGTCGGGAGTGATGCGGAAAGGAAAGGACTGTAATTGGACCGGTCGGACCACTACTGAGACAAATGTAAATTTTTTGTTATTACTGGGGGTTCGAACTCGGGATCTCAGCAGAAGGGATTTACGTAGTATATCTTGACTTGACGGACATAGTTACCACTATGCCAAATGGCCATACATTATAGTCGTAACTCAGGTCATCATCTCCTTCTTGTTCTGGGTTTATCAACGGTGCGTTACG
>KB722767.1:231539-281223 GCA_000349905.1 Volvariella volvacea V23
TTGTCGACCCATTCTTAAGATTGCAACTTCGTTCATGCTGCTTGAATCCTTGTGGCTTGAAGAGCTGATCGCAATATTGACACTTTTGCAGTGCAGACTGGAGAGAAGTGGGTCCTGGACAGCGAGAAGTCGACGTTTGTGCTTTCGGCATTGCGAAGTTGCGAGGGGATGAGGAAAAACGCTGACGTGGCGTTGAGCGTGATGGATGTTGAATAAAGCTCGAATGGTGCAAGAGCACTGCTCACGGCAGTTATTACGAGATAAGATAAGACACAACCTGACCTGGAGGTCAAGACCCCAGCCCCAACCGTGAACCTAGGGCTGCAACCAATTGGACAAGTCGTAGCCGAACCCCAAGGTCCCAACCTGGTCCTTCCCGATCAGGAGCGAGTAACGACCCGTCGCCACCAGGTCCGAACTAAGGGTCAGTCGGAACCCAAAATAGAAATTTGCGACATTAATGGCTGATGCGCATTAGCAACCAAGAGGTATCATGCAATGTCTTGATGCACCACGCCTCCGCTAATCGTTCTCAAAATTAGGGCGCGAGGTTCAAGGAATGGGTTACAACTCTAACTCCGTCAAGTCAGCACAGACCACCGCTTCGATGATAGAGGCATGCGATATCTTGTTTCGCATGCCTGGCAGTCGCGTTTGGGGCAAGATAATTCCCCCAATGAAAGTGGCGCTGATGGGCGACTCAACATAGACTGGGTCTTCCGAGAACTATTTGACTTGTCTCGAGGACCACGTCACCGTTACTTGTTCGCTTTTATCGTTGTCCATTCAGGTAGTCCACTCACAACTTGAAAATTCACAGAGAAGAACGCACGCTCCACCTCCCCGACCCCAGTTTGCCAGGTACCGCCAAAGCTGATGGCATCGCAACGGTTCTTCTCCCCCGTGGATGGAAAGCGCACGTGCTGCGCCTCTCCACACATGTCTTCCATATTGGGGACGGTATTCACCCAGGCCGTCTGGGTACGTGGGTGTGCGAGGCTAAAGCGGACAACTTCCGTGCTGCAGCCCGACACCTTGCGTTGTACATGTGCGCTGTCCAGCACCATCGCAGAGCGCTAGGAATCGCATTTGACAGAGTCTATGGCGCAACCTTGGTTGAGGATCAACTCCGAATCTTTTGTTCGTGCTGGGAGGGGGACGTCGTCGTGAGTTGTCTTAGTCCTATAGACATTTGCATCGCACCTCCGATTAATACGATGATTAGGCAGTGTATCCTACGAAACACGTGTTCCCCCTCAATTCATTCGAGGACTACTTGAAGTGCTTTATCGCCATAGCCAATCTTGCGGATCATATATCTCGAAAGATGGCTAAGTTCAAGCGATGGGACAATCTGGCCAGTCAAGATGAGGTCAAGAGGGCGATGAGTAATGCGATCTAAACACCCTGGCGATCTAGGAGTGAGGGGTAGGTAGGAAGTGGAGGTGATGACGCCGATGAAGTTAAAGTGATTGTAGAGAGCGAAGCAACTGAAGAGATGATAAATTCATCCCGACCGCTGATGGTGACACCTTGATATTGCGGCTCACTAACGTCTAGTAATTTGTAACTTATTTCTTGTACGTCTATTCAAGTGCCGCCTCGTAACTTGCCTTCCGACTACGATTGACGATCCACAGCTCAACTTACCTCACTAAGTCACCTTCAACACCTTCACATACCTTATCGCTAGCGCTTTTGAGTTATCCGGCATCGTACCGGAGATTGTGACAGTATAGGCTTCTTTTACCCATAAGCCTCACCATCCGTTCAGCAGGCATTCGCACTTCATGTTGATACGCTAT
The DNA here is from genome assembly GCA_000349905.1 of Volvariella volvacea V23. NCBI lineage: Eukaryota > Fungi > Basidiomycota > Agaricomycetes > Agaricales > Pluteaceae > Volvariella > Volvariella volvacea. The sequence continues at coordinate 233,345 of KB722767.1, forward strand.
AAAAGACATTGGTCAAGATGCAATGCCCAAGGGCTTTGAAGGATTTTCGTTCCTACCTTCCTCATGGGCCGTTCCCACCCAGTTTTATTCTTCGCGTTTTGTCAGTCCTCTGGTCATCGGACGTCGAGCTGACGGAGGAGACATATAATTCATTTCTAGTTTATCTTTCCTGGATTTCCGGATCTCGAAAGCACTCAAGTTTGATGATTTGGAGCAAACAGTTTTTTGACTTACATTCTCAAGGAGTATCTGTTACAGGATCGGGGAGGCCAGTCGAAGTAATAACTTGTCATTATGGATGTTTTAAACCCTGTGAAATTAAGAACGTCATGCCATGCAAACTTCAAAAAGGACTAGAAGGCAGAAAGCGTCGTTCAAGCCTAGGCGTATGTGGAGTAGAATTTGTAGCATTTTCATTACAGTTCAATGTATGCCTAACATACGGACATGTAAATAATTGTCCATTTTAGCAAAGAGTTCGCAGTAAGTCCATTTAGAGTCCAAATAGCAAGCCGAATGCCCAGTGTCCATTAACAGGAATGACGATTAGGTGAGCTACATCTTCCAGTCGGCCATTCCGACTTGAACAGCGTCAGTTTACATTTGAGGATTTTATGAGACAGGGACGGTCCAGAGGTTGATGGGCGTGCACCCTGAAGGCCCCTCTGAGGCGTCGACTTTGTAATAAACCTAGTATAGACCCGATCAATACACATTCGTAGCCAAGCACAACAAACAAGCGAAAAAAAAAAACAAACGAGGAAAAAAACTCACATCTTGTGAACCTCCACAGGCATAGAACCCTCCGACCCAATTGAACACCAACCGCGCGCCAAGCTGTCCGTTCTCGCTATTCGAGCTGATATAGAACCCGCTTCCCCTCTCGCACTTGTTGCTTCCGGCTCCTTGCACCCAGCCCAGTGGACCTCCGGGGGTACATCCGTTCGCGGTAAGGGTGGAAGAGATGATGGGACGGAGAGTCGGGATAGCGCTCCCATCGGGAGCACGTGCCACGAGGTTGCCCGCGACAAAGTAGAATTGACCGATGGGGCCTGAACCAGTGAGGGAGGCGAAGCCGTTGGATCCGCCGTTGACGCGGAGGGGCTAGACATGGGAGGCAACGGGCATGAGCGCCGGAGGGAACAAAAAAAGTGGGTTGGCGGGAGAGCGTACCTTCAGGTTGGAGCCGTCTGTGGAACTTGAAACGAGGTGGAATAAGGGCGTGTCTGCACCTGGGATGACGACTGCTTTCACAGTCTGAAGGAAGGTGCAGGCAAGCAGCGCAAAGAGGGTAGTGTAGATGGCGCGATGGAACATCGTTGTTCGATGGTGTGTACAGTTCGATGGCTCGATAGACTAGGAAGAGGATGCCAAAGACGATGAGTTCTGGGGTACACTGCAGAGCTTATATACCCCTCAACGACGAGATCAGGATCCATCATCAAATTCACGTCAAGCATAGGTCAGGCATGACCACGAAAATCAAGGGTCCAGTAACATTTCTGACCGGAACGCCCCATTTCGTTCACGTCCTGGATCCGCGCAGGCTTCGAACAAGGCACATTAACCTCGTCTAGACGAGCCCTGACGCTCTGGCACGGTGGCGAAGGAACCTCATTCATGATTTGACGTTCCGGGGCTCTCGGGATGATCAGAATGAGACCGCTTATGCCCATTTATGGTCCTACTCCCGGCGTTGTAATGCCGTTCGAGAGAATAAACAGTATGGACGCGTAAAGGTGTGCGGTGGCGAGAGTACAAGGCCGTGCGTGTTGCGTATAATGAAGTACGTGATCGGCGAGTCTGCTCAAGACTGGCGTAGACGAATTGGGCAAACATTTGGGTGGAGAGCCGAGATTCACATTTCATGTCTGTTTGGGCTCGAGCACCCGAATAGAAGATTTTTTACAGTAAGTTGAGGTTGAGTTAATTGCCCGCCCAACACACGAGGTCGGAAGTTCCTGACCGCTCTTAAGGGGGTGTTGTGCACAACGCTACAGTCCTGAAATTGAAGAACAAAAAAAGAAACAACGTAACACAGGAATTCGCTAGCAAAAATTAGACAAAGTCCAAAGTTCAGAAAGTTCAGAAAGTCCAAAAAGCAACTCGACGCCTTGTCTTTCATGCTCCATCCATTATGAGACAGCAACTGTCCACAGGTTGATCGGAGAGCAATCGGATGGTTCCTCGGATGGGTTCACTTTGTAGTACACCTGTTTCAACAGATTGGGAATCACGTTAGCAATTAATGAAATTATTGGGGGTCTGGAGGAAAGCTGGGTAGACGGCCAAGATACCCAAGCACCAGCTGAGACGTTGCTGATCGTTGCCCCAGAAGTGGGCTCTGACGCATTGACCCTAAGCGACTCAATTAAGAATGTACTCACATCTAAATTGCTCCCACACGCATAGTAACCCCCAACCCAATTATAAACCAATCGGGATCCCAACTGCCCGTTTTCAATGTTGGCGCTCAAGTAGAAAGGCCCATTCATTTCACATTTATTGGTTCCAAATACTCCGGAAGCAAACTGAAGTAGGCCTCCTGGTGAGCATCCATTGGCCGTCAGTGTGGAGTGGATATTTAGTCTGTATAATGACGGGGACCCAGATCCATTCCAGTCGGGGTCGATCAGCACAACTGGACCATGATAACCTTCGAATTTCCCGATAGTAGCACCTGCTTCGGATAGGGTGGCAGTGCCATATTGGTTGCCGCGGATTCTGAGCGGCTGAAAGCACAAAAGATGTTTATCAGAGGCCTTTCGCACCAATCAACCCAAAAGGAGATCATACCTTCAAATTTGCGGCAGCATTGGTTGAGCTGGCTACAAAGTAGAACAGCGGCGTATCAGCACCAGGGATGACGACTGCAGACGCGAGGGAAATAAAAGTCGAGAGGAGCGCAATAAAGGAGAAGATCAACGCGGCTTTGGCCATGTTCAACACTTGTGATCAGGAAGAGCGATGGGAGGCAGCCGAGGTTTGTTGGGCGTTATATATTCTTAGAGAAGTCCCTTGCGGATTCTAGCCCTTTGGGAATACTGGATTGCCACTAGGCGTGCCTGGCGCTGACTAGGGCACACGTTGTCCAACCAGCCTGAAATAAATGGGTTGTGTAGAGGGCTCGCTCTCCCGCAGACAAGTATGCTCTAGCCCAGGGGCAAAAGTGATGCATGAGCTCACATTAGCAGATGTCAGACCTAACCAGCAGGGTTGATATGCTCAAGGGTCAATGAATCCGCTATGCAGTACATAATTCGCCAAGTTTGTGGGTCATGAGTTACACATGTAGCCATGCATTGCTTTGATCAAGTGATCCCAGTGCTTGACATCTGACCCAGTACAATAGACATGTCAAGGGAAGAAGGGAGGCAGACGAGGATCTCGCAGGAAGTTGACAATCAGGGACTTCCCGGCGCAAGTGAGTGGCTTTGCTTGTGTGTAGTTCAGTCGTGTATGCCAAGCACAGCCAAATAAGAGCACCCCATCCACAACGTCGACGACACTAAACACATCGTAGCAGTACATCCCATCCCTCACCATGTCTTCATCTCAGTCCTCACCCCGTCCGATTGTCTTTATGGACATTAACATTGGTGAAACACCTGCCGGTCGCATCAAGATGGAGCTTTTCAGCGATGTTGTCCCCAAGTAAGCACGCATTGTCAACCGTCTTGCCACCCACTAAATTGTTGTCCAGGACTGCAGAAAACTTTAGGCAACTGTGCACAGGAGAATACAGGTATGCTTGGTGCACCCTAGCGAGATGGATGGGCGCTTATCACTACCCAAGGGTTAACTCGCGGCCACAGGGATATAAGGGTGCAACATTTCACAGGTCCGTATTTTTATGCTTGAGATTTTAACGTCTTGGTCTTAATTTCAGCACCATAGAGTGTAGGCTTCGACGAATCCTCTAAGACTGCAAGAGCAAAGACTTACGACGGGTTGATATAGGGTTCCCAACTTTATGTGTCAAGGCAAATAGCATTTCTCTCTTAATTTGTTCAACCTAAATTACGAGCTACGATGTTTTAGGTGGCGATTTCATGAAAGGAGATGGAACAGGGTCGTTCTCAATATATGGCGACAAATTCCCCGTAAGTTTGGCTTTCCGCCTCATAAGTTTTGCTCTGTCTCATCGTGGTGATCGATAGGATGAGAATTTCATAGAAAAGCATTCGGGACCGGGATTGCTGTCAATGGTTGGTGTAGTCCATAAATCGGCTTTGCATTTCATTAACGTCCAAGCATCCAGGCCAACTCAGGACCAAATACAAACGGCTGCCAGGTACGCGTGCTGACAGCTCCGGGATCAACCAGTACTCATAATAATCTAGTTTTTCATCACGACCGCAAAATGCGACTTTTTGGATGGAAAGCACGTGGTGTTTGGGAGGGTTATTGATGGGATGTTGACCCTTCGTAAGATTGAAAACGTACCAACAGGTCCCAATAATAGACCAAAGTTGGTAGTTAAGATTACGGGTAAGCACATCCATTGCGCTCTCTCAATCGTAGGGACTGATGATCTCGATAGAATGCGGTGAAATGTAGTGTAGAAACTGGAAATCGAATCACCCAATAGTAGCTTCAGATCACAATCAGGCGGGGTCCGGGTGTTAAAAAGACAAGAAACACTTCATTTTGTTCTTCACCACGATACAACGCGCATAGTCGTACACAAGAGATGAGATACGAGACCCAAGCAATAAAAAAAGATATAAATCCTACTACAGCATAAACCTTTTATCTCAAGAACACCTCTTTTACACTTCTCATTTAGCGAACTTGTTGCGTGGCAGGAACGCCTTTCGGGATCGGTGCATGTGGAACAGGAGCATGAGGAAGCTTCAACTTGATACCTGCATACCACCATCTCGGTCACTCGCCTAGAAGGAAGAATTGGCAGGGGCCAACTTACCAAGTTCCTCAGCAAGCAAATCGGCGCCCTTCTCACCAACCAGGAGGGCGGATGAGTATGTGTTGGTACCGAGGTTGTCCTAGAAGTGAGTCATTTCAGAGTCAAGTCACCCGCCTGATTGAAAACTTGGAGACTTACGGGACAGATACTCAAGTCAATGCACTTGAGGTTTTGAGTTCCGTAGACATTGAGTCGAGCGTCGACAACACCGCCTTGCTCGCGTGGTTTCATAGCTGAACGACTACGAATCAGTGCGCCGTGGAAGCTTCGAGGGCTAAACCCATACCGCAGGTTCCTGTTTAAACGTATTAGAGAGAGGGTATGGCGAAAGAAACGGCAAACGTACCAAGACTGTGCCATGTAGTCTCGACGTGATCTAGTGAATAGAGGGATAAGCTCAAAAAGGGGTAAGGTCATCAGAAAGCATACCTGAAATCCAGTCATCGATGGCCTTGTCGTCATCTGCACTGTATTTAATGTCCTCGTGGACCTTCTTCGCATCGTATGCATCTCCAGGCCTATGATCTTCGTATTAGTACTGACAAGGGGGATTTTAGACTCCATTTAAAGCGTACTTATGCCATGTACCTGTTGCACATTGTCAGCGTGTGTAAACCAAGCTGATACTGCATCCCCTTACCCATATGAAGACCGACGGTGAACCCATCCGGCATGAGCTGCTTCGCAGTCGCAAGATCGATATCCTTGGCTGCGGCAGGAGAAGCAGGATGGAACCTCGGGTGATGTGAAGTCAATTCGCCACGGAAGGCTTCGGTAAACGTCAGCCACAAGCAGAAATCAATGGTATTTTTGGCTTACCGTCCATTCGCCTGGCGACTTCACGAGTCTTCTTGTAACTCCACCGGATGGGAGCATAATCGGCTTTGTTGTTCATGAAGCCGCTATCGAAGTATGGCTCGACATATGGGTTTGTGGATCTGATGTGAATCTAAGAAGGTATTAGCGTCTCTGCGGTTTTCTTCCAACACGGAGGCGCTGACCTTTCCGCGACTGGCAGGGTATTCCTGGGAGGGCATAAAGTTGGCAAGGGCTTACTCCAAAGAGTATTGCTTGCTTACTAAGTACTGGAACCTACGGGGATTTGTTCGTTAATAAGTCTAAATGGAGAATGCTTAAACACTTACATAGTGATGTACTTGCCGGGTGGCAGCAAAGTATGGTCAGCATAGGCTAATCCCTCATTAGTCCCACACCATTCGCAGGAGATGGACCACGTTACCTCCAGCAACAATGGAACCAAACCTTCACGACCACCAAACATGAGTTCAAATTGGGAGCGATGGCGAGAGCTGGCTTACATGACTGGTTTATCAGGCTTATCCTTGAAGTACCTGTTCCACAACTCGTTGAATTCTGGGCCCATTTCCTTTAGCTCCTCTTCGGTTGGACGGATCTAGAATTCACGGGAAGACGGGAGAAGCATTGGTTGGCATTTCGGTTTCCATTCCCTCGGGATACGACGGAAGAATGCATTACCTTGAATCCGGCGTCGATCGCATTGGAGGACAATCTTGCCTTTTCTGGGCTCGTTTCCCATTCAGAGAAGAGCTATACGAGGCATTTCAGCACGACGTTCACAAGAGGGACCTGATAAACCATAAGCGAGCCAATGAGAGAGAACAGTACCTCTTTCTGGACTTTTTTGTCCCCACGCAAGAAGTCATCCAGTGTGAAACTCTCATTGGACACACGGTAGACTGAGGGGTCGAGAACACTCGTCAGGAAGAAGTGGGAATTAAGATCTGTGGGAAAGTACTGACTCGATAAGGTAGTGTAATGGTCCTGGTATTCCTCGCTGTGCATTCTGGGGTGAGTCTCACGGTATCCCGAACATGATAGACAATACCTACCCGACACCGGGAAGATCGCTGACGACCTTGACGTCAAGTTGTTGGAGCAACCTAGAGCTGCCAACGCCGGAGCGTTCGAGGATTTGAGGGGTGCCCAAGGTGCCGCTACTCAAAACGACACATTTCCTGGCCTTGACGATGGTTTCTTTGACTTGTGCACCGTGTACACGGTTGCGGGCTGGTACGTAGGCGACACCGACAGCCTTGTTGCCTTCAAAGATCACTCGGGATACTTTCGCGTTGGTGCGGAGGTAGAGATTGCTTTGGGTGTCCATGACGCCGTGAACATACGCTAGGAGGGATAACACGTGAGCACATTGTAGCGGATTGGAAGGTTATTCATACCAGTTGCGGCATCACTGCGTCTACCTGTATGCCTGTTGATGTATTTGGCCCAGATTTCGGCGCCATGAGCGGTGTCGAGGTCCTGGATGTCGTCTAACGAGAGAGATTTTGAGAAAAATATCTATGTTTATTGAGAGAGGAGATGTACCGCTAAATGGAACACCGATGGCATCGGCAGCTCGCAAGAAGTCTTGAGCTAGCGCAGTGACAGATCCACCGTTGGAGATAGCAATGGGACCATCGTAGCCGTGAGTATCATTGTTGACTGGCTTTTGATAGTTCTCGAGCTGGAAACCTAGAATGAGAAGCTGTTGGTTTAGGTGGTAGTATGAGGGTACGTACTCGTTTCATGAGTGGGAGAAGGTCTACGAGATTATTATGAGCACTCAGAGTCCAACGACTGCCACGCATACAGCATACCTTTCGCGGTCCATCCTGGAGTTTTGAAGTCGTCCCAATCTGATGCAGACGCCTGAAAGTGCACCATCTGTTACTAGCCCTCGAATGCCTCAATGTTGGTACATACCCTCGTGTACATCTAAACAGCGAAGAAACAGATTCGTTATTATGTGTTGAATAATATATACCTAAAATTACCTGGAAGTTGATGCTATGCGGACGAGTTAGCGATAAATGCGGTTTGACAAGGTAAAGTAACGAACCTGCTTCCACCACCTGCGCTCCATCATAGGTGTTAGCCCAGGTGCACTCATCGCAATTAGGCACGTACCAAGTATGTTTGCGCATCTGTAAAGTCAGTCAGTCAATTTTTGTACAGCGTTGGGTAAAAGTAATAAAGTGCCTACGGGACGATACTTTGCCTTCCCCGCAAATGGGGTGAAGGGTCAGAGTCGACGTAGAATGTGGCCTTGTCGTTGCTGTGCAGAGCGTTATTCACAAGTCGAGGACTTGAAGAAGAGGAAGAACTTACATTCCGTCGCGCTGCATATTACGAACGAAAATACCAGGCCTATCCCATAGTTGAGTGAGGTAGACCAGTGTGGCAACGAGAAATATCGCTCACCTATAGACCCAAGGGTCGTCGCGGTTGTTGGCACCGGCTAATATGATGAATACACGTAAGATAGAGTACCAAGGAGGTAGCAGGTAGTGTTCACCTTCAATGAGCATGACCTTCAGATTCGGGTCAGCATAGGCGAGGCGGCCCGCAACGACGCATCCTTCGCGCTAGCATTGAGCATCACTGGAGCCACAGAAGTGGCAAGGACAATGTACCTGCAGGACCACCACCTGCAACGATAACATCGACTTCCTCTGGGTGACCCATTTTATTCTGCCGCGGTTACGTGCAAGTCGAGAGGAGAAGAGTGGGAGTCCTGGAATCCTGGTGGTTCGTCATTTTGTCTCAGTTATATACTAAGGCCAAGGGAAAAGAGGCTTATCCGCAGCGGCAGGATCCAACCAATCCAAAGTCACAAGCAGTGTGTTCCAACAAATTAAGAAACGATAGCCACTTACCCGAGACGGAAGCTCTCTCCTAGAGGGTTTATTTACCGGTGGAGTCAATGAAATCACATCCGAGGATCTCTCCATGACCATGTCAAGTGATCCATCGTGAAGCCTATTTGTTACAGAATGTCCCAGCATCAAATTTCTGGGTTCTAAACAATGTATTCAGTGAGAGGAACGCTACGAAGCAGGAGTTAGGAAGAGTAGTTTTGCCCCTATGTGAGGTAAAGGGGCGGCGTCCGTCGGAGAACGAAACTCATTCTCGTTCTGGAAAGGTTGGTTCCCTTCTATTTCTGGGGTGGTTTTTTTGGGTCAGCTGGAATATGGTGTTCTTAGCAGGTCAACTGACCTGGCAAGCCGCGAGCCGAGGTGGTCTTTCTGCCCGAACGGAGGCAATGCAAGCACACGACGGCATCTTCGGGTACCCAGAAGTAACTTTGACCAACGGTCAACTGACATGATGGTGTCGGTCTATGATGAATTGTTGCGGCCAGTCGCCCAATGAATGACCCTGCCCGCGGGGACGTGGGTAGAGAAGCACAGAGTTGGAATGGTGAGGCGGATGGGAAATGGAAGGTTGCTGATGGGAGCTTAAAGAATGCGGGGTAACAATTGAATTGAATGCGGGGTACGCAAGATAGATGAAGCGGGGCAGCAACTGTTAGCTACGCAGAGTACGAGGATCAACACTTGCAGTCTAGGCACAAGACGAGACACCCATCTACGTTCAGTGCATCCGACACCACTCAAAAAGTGGAAAAGCTCAATTGGAGGAAGCATACTCTTACACAACATTCACGAGGCGCAATATCAAGAAGGGTGCGGTGAGTTAGTCAACAGGACTCGGTTGGTATAAACGAGAAGTGTCAGGTAGATGCAATAGCGCGGGACTTGGAACCAATCATGGGTAATGTTATGGTTGAAATTTCTAGGGAAAGTTGCCCGGGCCAACTCATGCACACGGGCCAGCACAGTTTTCCTTTGTATGTTGATGAGTGGGCCGTGGCATCAGTGCTTCTAGTCACCTGGTGCCTCAATTGTGACCTTACCGTAAGTGTACTCCGCGTATTCCTGATGTCTGGGAATCCGAAGCGTTCAGAAGCCAGAAAGCTTACCGTACCTGAACAGCTTCTGCGCGAGTATTATAAAGCAAGATCAGCCAACATCGCGAGCAAGCCTTCTAAGTATGTTATCTCAAAATCTACTGTCAAAGGTGTCCTAGTCACAGCCTGGTAGGACCGCGCTATGCGAGAGGACTTGGAAGAGTTGGGTTTGGGAAGACCAACACCCGGCCAGTGTGGCGCAAAACTGGTTTGTTTGGTCCTGTTAGTATAGCCGACCACGTGGCTTCCGGGTAATTGCCTTTTTGGTCTTCATTACTGTGCTGACGATGGGGAGCCATCCCGTCATCATACTCGTCCTCGACCCCAACGCATGGTTTCTTGGTGTAGTCCCAACGGCTCACGATGGCAGCTTTTAAACCGCTACCAGATCTCCCGCTTCCAACAAACCTCTCGGCACTGTCCAACGAAGCCCGACAACATCGAGCGCGACTTATCCGACACTTCCTACTAGATGGAGTCCAAGATGGCACTGCTCAAACGACGGTGGATGACTGGACGCACGCGTTTGAAGATGCATTGGATGGATTCACGCTGAAACTTGCTCAGGGGAACTGGCTGGGGGGCATAAGGAATGGTCGGCAGTTTCGCGCTCAGGCCGCGAAAGAGGACGAGCTGCGGGCAGAGACTGGGTCTAGTGATCGTGCTGAAAGTGTTGATGGCAATTCAAAAGGGAGAACCAAAGAGAAAGATGCTCGGTCCACCAGATCGTCCACGGAGCAAGCTCTTGACCACATTCGCACAATTGTAGCTCGTCCCAATGCAGGCGATCCTCCAGGCGCTCCAACCCGCAAACACTTGCTGTTGTGTGTCTCACCATATGGCGCTAAATCATTTGCTCAGGAAGAGTCATATCAGTTCCCTGCTATGCCAAGAATCCAGTGCACTTTCCTACCAGACGTCTTCATGCTTCCATCATCGGAAACGAATCCAGCAGATTCTAAAGCCAGCCTTCTTTACGGGTTTGCTGAATGGGATGGTATGTGATCACAAAAGCCATTCAAATCGTGCTAATGGTGGTGAGTAGGCCGGTTTGCAAACCCTCAAACAGGTCCACTCTCATTCATCGGTGGCACCTTTACGCTAAAGGGGGTCATTTCTCTAGAGCAACACCGTGAATTATGCCGCACCCTACGGTTGTGCATATACGTGCAACTGTCACTTGTTCTCGAACAGCGGTTCTTGCTGGACTCACAAACCCCTCTCACTATCCAACCTCCACGCCCTGCACGACGTACTTCTACACCTCCACTACCACCTCCTTCATCTGCATCGATACCCACTGGTATCCGAAAACATAGACACTCCTTCTCACCATCCGGTATCCTTTCATTCATTAGCCGTCACACCCACGGATTACGTTTCTCTGGGAGTTCCGAGGAGTTGCGTCGCTCTCAATCCATTGATGAGATGGCACATGAGCCTGAACAGCCCACATCTCCCATTCAGAATGAACCAACCACTCCCGGTGAGTTGAGTCCCACTGCTCTGCTTCCATGCATGCGCTGAAGCAATACAGAGGGTCCCGACCTCCCATTTACTCTTTCCGTGCGCCGGATTCAGGACTACAAGGACCTTTTCTCAACGTCATTCGGGGTCTCCATCCCAGTACCCAGAGTTCTGGCCTTGCTGGCGGAAAAAGAACACAAGCATCCAGGGAGAAGATTAACCGGAGATGAACACACCGCACTAACCAGTATCCTTGGCTGGGCTGGAAAGGATGACGGAGGAAAGCGAATGTCAGGCACGGTTGGATTTCTCCAGCATCAAGGCCTTTCTGTGTTGTTTTCCTATTACCTCAACGTACCCATCAACTTGGATTCGTCTTCGCAAACCGACCTCCCTGCCTCAGCCTTTTCTTCCCAAAGCGCTTCGTCCAAGTTGATGCGATGTGGCCGTCCGCGGTGGATAATCTATCGTTATTACGACAGTAGATCTGGGTTTGACCTTAGCCTGGGTGAATGTCTGTTCGAACTGGCCTCAGAAGCGGAGTTGCCCTGTCACACGTCTGGTTGTCGGTATAAGCGAGGAGAACATCAGTCAAGGTTCTTACATGCGGGGTACCGTATAACCATTGGTGTGAAAGCTCAAGAGGAAATCGATCCACAACCCACCGATCCGGACCATATGTCTATGTGGGAGAGCTGTGAAGTGTGTGGTGCGAAGAACGCCCCTATCGAGATGAGCGATGGAACTTAGTATGCACCACATATCTTACCGCTATACTAGTCATGAACTCACGCCGTCATCACGTCATATTTAGCTTATTATCGTTTGGGAAGTTTCTTGAGCTGCTTGTTTATTCGCCGACTCTATGCAGCGTGAAGCCCAGTCTATGCGACCACACTACTCCACCACCCCAGCCATGGGGAGACACCCTCCCCACGTCCAGGCTCAATATTAATCGACATTTCTCAGTGCACGGATATATTATATCAATATCGCTTTCTGTCATTGAAGACATCTTTGAAGTGAAGGTACCCCGCTTACAGCTCACTCGCGCGATTGTGGAAAAAGTTGGACATCAGGTCAGTGCTTCCCGCGAAGGGGGCAGGAATCGTGAGTGCGACGAGCAGCGAAAGGTTCTCAGACGCGAGATAAAGCGGTGGTGGGAAGGCATGGCGGATCATTTAGACAAACTCGTAAGTTTCTTCTTCAGCCGTTTGGTGTAGTGAAGTATCCTGATCTTGGGCCAGGAGGACAAACTTGGAACTGAGGATGGTCGATTCATTCAGAAGACTCTACCGCGGTTACCATCTTCAGACGATGCGTATGATTCAGTTTCGACAGAAGATGTGACAACGCCGCGAGCAACGCACATATTATCGTTCCCTCATTCGCCTCAGTCAGAGCTCTTGGCGCAAGAGCACAATGAGAATCCACCTTCACCATATTCCGTGATCACAAATGCCGCCCAATCAAATGACACCCTACTGTCTACTATTTCCCTAGACCCCTCCTTGACTGAAGGACTTGACCCAAAGGAATTGCTAAACCGTATGCGTCTCGCTTTCCAACAATCGGAACAGTTGCTATATGCGCAGTTGTCTCAACCCCCTACATCGGTCAACGATACTCGACGCTCTTTCATCGTGTCGGCGAGAGGGGCCAAGAAGAGGTTGCTCGCGTGGCAGAAGAAGCATAAAGTCTCCCTGGGAGGACAGGTCGACGACAACCTCGAAGCGGAAGAGCCTTCATGGTGGGCTAAAGGGTGTCATGTCCTTCCCGGTGGTGATATAATTGTCCGCGAAGACGATTGGGGTAGCATTATTGCATACACACTGGGGTGCGTTTCTATGGCATCAGTAACGGCCATATCTGACTTTCCCTGCAGGTCTGCTGATTACGAACACGAACTGATGAAGATGGCATTGGCCCGCATTGATCCCAATCCCCCTCCGCTACCATCCCATCAGACCGCGTCATCGTCGGTGTTGACTGCATCCACTGGGTTTCGCTTTTTCAATTCTTCAATTCGTTCTCAGTTGGATCCCGATCAAGAGAGTGTCGTGTGGGAAGAGCCCGAGGCATATTCCGCTGTTATAACCCGGAAGGAGCATCCCAAGGACCCAGCGTCTATCCTTTCAATCCGCGGTGTGTTGGCTTCTCAGCGAACGCCTGTGGACGGACTGAACTCTCCAGGGTCCCGAGGTGGAAGCCAAGGAAAGGCCATGGGAGAGCTTGTCGCTGCGACACCGCCCTCGGCTTGGACGAAACCGGATACTCAAGTGTTTACTGAACCAGCGGAAAGGAGTGATGCACCGCAACTTCCGGACGCAACGGTCCTGGCGGAGAAGATTCTGTATGAAATCAAGTCTCAGTCGATTGAGCCGCATGCGGGACAGACGAGGGATCCTAGCCAGGGTAGCACGATAGAGCAGAACGAGACCCCAGGAACAAGCGCTATTAAAGAGTCTCAGGACGATCGTCGTGAGAAGAACGCGTCTACTTTTACTACTGGCACAGTTACCACCACTTCGTCGATGGAGAGCGATGCAACTGCCGGAAAGGCTGAGAGCCAGAAGAGTCTTAGTGTCGTTGGTGATCTTCCGGTACCACCGCCAAAGGACTCTAGGCCGTCGAATCTTAGTGACGTGCAAACACCAGTGCCTAGGAAGCCAGAACGGACCAACACGGCTCAATCAGCCTCGTCTTTCACCAGTACTTTGACAAGTGGGTTCAACTATGCGATGCGTTTCGTCCGAAATTCGGATGTCCCTCAAACCCCCCCGCCAATGACTGGTGCACACCATGCTCTATTGTCGGCCGACACCTCTCGCATTAGTGATCGACCGCATATAAAGTACGATTGGACGATTGGGAAACGGTTGAAATTCAGCTGTACGGTGTATTATGCGTTGCAATTTGATCAACTACGAAAGAGATGTGGGGTTGAGAATGGGTTTCTGAAGAGCTTATCGAGGAGCACTAATTGGTCCGCGGAGGGAGGGAAGAGTAAATCAAATTTTTGGAAGACGGCTGATGATAGATTTATAATCAAGACTCTTGTGAACGCCTGGAATGTCGCTGACCTGTGGGTATTGCTTGAATCTATCTCTCTGGCAATTGACTGTTTTTTCCCCTTAGACAAGTTCTTATCGACCTGGCGCCGTCCTATTTCAAGTACATAGAATCGACTGGAAATAGATCCTCCGTTCTCGCAAAGATGGTTGGTTTCTACACAATCGAGATTCGGAACCTCGAGACTGGGAATGTACAATCCAAGGCCGATCTCCTTGTCATGGAAAACCTCTTTTACGAGAGAAAGGTTGTCAAGACATTTGATCTAAAGGGAATCCAAGGGCGACGGGTGAAGGCCTCGGCGGCAAAACCTTCCAAGACATTGTTTGACGGAGAATGGATAGAGGGACAGCAGAAGACATTGACGTTGATTCAACCGCATTCGAAGGTTATACTACGAGAGGCGATCAAGAATGACGCGGAGTTTTTGGCGAAGAGCAACATTATGGATTATTCGTATGTCTTTGATTGGTTTTCGCTGCGATAACAGTCGTGATTGATTAGTGGATACAGATTATTGATAGGCGTCGATGAAGAGAACAAACACATAGCTTGTGGTCTTGTTGATACAATTGGTTCGTGGCCACGTCTCTCGTATCTTCACGCAGTTGCTGACATTCGCTGCTCGCCTCCCAGGGAGTTATACGTTTGCAAAGACACTAGAATATAAAGCCAAGCAAGGTTTGAATTCGGGTAAAGAAGTTACTGTAATACCGCCGGCAGAATATCAAGAACGTTTTGTTAATGCAATAGAGGGCTATTTCCTTGCTTGTCCTGGTGCGTAATTATATTTACTCAGGTTGCATCTGTGGTTGGTATTAAGAATACTCTCAGATAAATGGTCGAAGCCATTAAATGGCGATGTAGCAGTTATCGATGATCCCGAGCAACTTCCGTGCCCATTATAAGTCACATTATTTCATTGGGTTTTATGATGACGATACTGGTTTTCTTTCATATATATATGTTGTTTTCGAGTATGTTTCTACCATGCTTAGTTCATGCTATTCACGTATCCCAGTGATCCCCATAATGTAATGCGAAATCAAACGTATCATACACGATCAGAAGTTGTATCCTAAAAACTCGTACACGATTCGGAAATAGCTGCAAGTGGTGTGTCTCAGAAACCATTCCCGGAAACAAACACGGACTTACTTCTCTGGCTCCTCAAAGTGTGGGAAATGTCGACTATCCCGAAGGCTAACCCATTTGACCTTTGGGAGCCTGAAAAACCACGGGGCCACTGCGATCTCCTGAATTTGGTCGTAAGGCGAACTGAGCAAGAGGGTCGGACAGGAGATTTGATGAGCAATCGGCTCGATGCTCCAGTGCTCGAGATTCCCTAACGCTCGTAGCGAATATTTACCCAACCTGGAAGAGGCAAGTAGAATGGTTAAGCGAGATTAATGGAGGAAAGAGATGAGACGCACGTTGCAACATGTGGTGCAGGATTCGCTTGACCAGCCCCAGCTGACGTGAGTAGCTCCTCCGGCCAAGGGTTCAACCCGCAAATGTGCTTCTGAAGGAAAACAGCTATGGCACCCTTATACTCTTCTGCATCCAAGGACGGTGGCGGATCTGAGCTGCTGAATTCGTAATTATTGATGACGGCTTGGACGTCTTGTGGGAGCTGAGTGAGGATGCTCTGGAAGCCCTTGTTCACAAGTGGAACAGAGGCAGGGGCATTTCCTATGATAAGGTGTTTGAGGCCCGGAGGGTTATATGTAGCTGCATACTGTCCGGCAAGCATTCCTGTTGCTCGTGGTCAGCCTCCGTTTGATTCAGATCCGAGTGTTGATGAATTTACTTGCCTCCCCATGAATTTCCCACTAAATCGAAGTCCTTGTCGACTTTGAGGAACTTGAGGAGGTTGTCAAGTTCACCCATCCATAGCTCCGGTGTCCAGAATGTATCAGGGACATCAGAGACATGAGTCGATTGCCCATTTCCAACCTGGTCGTAGAAAATGACTGGAATCCTAATAAGTAATGGGCGAGTAGCTTGTGAGAAATAGCCGTAATCTAGGGGTCAGGAAACCATAATTACCCATAGCGCTCATGAAGTATCTTGTGGGGACTAATAATCAAGTTTGCGGGAAATGATGGTTAATGTAGAACCAGCCCGAAAGGTACATCGATCAAGGTCGAAATTTGACTCACAGCATATAATGGTGAGTCCATCCAGGTCCCCCATGGATAGCAACCAATGGCCTTCGACCAGCTACAAATTAAAAGAGTATAGTGAGAATGGCTTCAGCGATGGACTTGGTCAATGGGGTGTTGAGAATGATCGTACCTCCAAGGTTATTCAAATCCCCAATGACCTTGTACCATGTTTGATATGTCTTGCCTTCCCAAACGAAGGGGATCAAACCAGAAGTCTCGCTCCCTGTGATATTTGCGTTAGCGTTGTCACTTGTAGTGGATGTCATGGCTCCAGGGCGTTTTGCAAAGCTAATTTATGGGAAGCAGGATTGACAACAGTAGGATGGAGTTGAGAACGTTGAGAGATGGCTGTCACTGAGCCAATGTTTTTAAGGTCGAACACCATCTAGGCCATAATTCCGCGCATCACCGAGGTTTCTGTCACGAGCTCGGCTTCTCATATTGCTTGATATCCCTTGAGCTTTCAATTGAATGAAGGAGTAGGCCAATAATGCTATTGGGACTGGAGACTATAGCATCAGGTAAAGAAATCGATTTGCCGAGAGTCTTGGCAAAACTCACTGCAGGCCGGATTAGTCCGTGGACGCATGCACTTAATAACTTGAATATCGACGACCAATAGCCAACCAACATCGCCTGGCGTCCCGAGTTTATGATGCTCCCGCTGAAGGAGGGCAACTTGGCTCGGGCATGGCTCGGGCTCACAAAATTTGATCGGCAAAGCGGTGAAGAAAATTAATAACCCGGTGCTCATGAGGAATTTGCAGGAAATATCACTAGAAATAGGTTGGTAAGTGGTTGATTATTGGTGTCGCCTACCCCATGACTTCTGACAGAACCCAGCCGCTGAGCAAGCGTGTACTGCAGGTAGTTCGGCATTGCGGGCTGATGTGAGTATACATATGGTCAAGCTGCCTCATGAGATCGCTTCATCTTATCTACAAAGTCCCGGGTCAGCTCAACTCATCGAACCCTACATGCTGCTGCCGTGATGAGAGGATGTTTTGTTACTCAATTTGGTTTTGTAAAGGTGATACCGGCGATCTGCTTTAATTTTGCGTTTTTGCTACACTGCCTTCCCGATCATGTCTCCCGATTACAATGTCGCATTGAGAATAGTACAACACAGCAGTACTTATGTACTATATTCCAAGAAATCATACACAATTTGGAAATACCTGCGAACGAAACATTTCAGAGTCTTCATGGCAATATAAACGTGGACGTACTTTTCTGGTTCCTCTAGAAATGGGAAATGTAGACTATTTCGGAAGCTTACCCACTTGACCTTTGGAACCCACAAAAACCAAGGTTTTACTGAAAGTTCTTGGACTTCGTCATCAGGTGAGCTGAACAAAAGCGTTGGACAAGAGATTTGATGAGCAATTGGTTCGATGGTCCAATTTTTAATGTTCCCAGTGGCTCTTAATGCATAAGGTCCTAACCTGGAAGAAATCTGTTAGGTAGAACCGATGGAGGCAATAGTAAAAATCACATAGCGACATGTACTGCTGGATTTTCTTGAGCAGCGCCGGCTGATTTGATGAGCTCCTCTGGCCAAGGATCTAATCTAAAAACACGCGTTTTGAGAAATACAGATACGGCTTGCTTGTACTCTTCTGTATCTAAGGGAAGGGGTGGGTCTGAGCTATCGGATTCGTATTTGTTGAAGACATCTCGAACATCCTGTGGAAACTGGGTGACAATGTAGTGAAACCCTTCGTTAAGGAGTGGAATTGTAGCGGGAGAATTTCCAATAATGAGATGTTTGAGGCCTGGTGGAGTGTATGTGGCAGCATATTGGCCGACGAGCATTCCTAATGGTCGTGGTCACCCCCCATTTGATACGGGTGAAGGAATCAGTGAATTTATTACCTCCCCATGAGTTTCCTAGTAAGTCGAAATTGTTTTCGATTTTGAGAAACTTGACAACATTATTGAGTTCGTCCACCAGTAATTCTGGCGTCCAGAATTCAACGGCGGCGTCAGGAACGTGACTTGATTTCCCGTTGCCTAGTTGGTCGTAGAAAATAAGTGGTATTCTACCACGGAAGCAAGTCAGGACGTGAAATTAACCTTCCTGACAAAGGGGCAACAAAGAGTAACAATTACCCATGGCGCTCGTGTAGTACTTTATGGGGGCTGGATAAAGAAATCATGAGCAATCATGGAAGCTAAGGAAGAAGGTACACCTGTGGATGCAGTACAGGTACAGACGGTAAGAAAGACGAAGGAAGACTCACAGCATATAGTCATGTGTCCATCCGGGCCCACCATGTACGACCACCAACGGTCTTCGGCCTGCTAGTGATTAATAGAGAGGATGTGCTAGCTCAGGCAATGTGCGACCTGGTAAAGGGATGGAAAATGCCCGTACCTTTTGGATTATTCAAATCTCCAATGACCTTGTACCACGTCTGATATGTTGTGCCCTCCCATACAAAGGGGATTAGACCGGACGTTTCGTTCGCGGCGCTGCCGCTCGGTTGTGAGGAATCGCTGCTCGTGTTATATGCCATAGACGCGGAGAGTCTCTTGAACGTTTACAAGAGATAGCAGACAGTATATAATTTATAGTAGCTGCTGGATAGCATTTTTAAAGACTCGACCACACTCAAGAGACTACACGCCCCACCGAGATTTCCGTCATGAACAAGTCGAGACTCTTCCGCCTCGTATTGCTGGCTTGATCTTCTTACATACATTCTACCGAATGGAGAGTAAGTACTCCCTTATCAGTCGGAAAGAGATAACATAAAGGCACCGTAACACCGCAAAGAAGCTGATTTGCCGAGGCATCGCACAGCCAGATTAGTCAAGAAGACCACTGGGCGCTGACCGGTGAATATGGGCGGCCGTATGGTATATGCTCGAAGACTGTAGTGGTTTGTGATTTAATATGTAACTCTGCTATGAGAGTGGCCTTCTACGGGCTTGAAAGTCTGATTTAGGCGGATGCCTGGGAGATACTGACTGATCATAACAGATAGACCTGCGATGTTACTGTGAAAGATACTGGATAAGTGTCAGTCAAAGGTGACTTACTGCTAAGCACAAAAAAGTTGAAACAAGCAGGAGACGGAAGGAAATAGAACATAGGAAGTGGAGATCCTGGTGATTGGGCTTGCCGAGTCACAGTCAAGTCTAAGCGCTTGGCTGAGGAAGAATGCCACACCGTCTTCTTCGTGTCTTTGGAGGTGATAATTTTTGCCCCAGACGGTATAAGAGCCTATAAATGGTTTGTTAGTATGCTGGAGTTCATCTGTCCAGTGGTTATAAGATAATGCCTCGAATGGACATTCGCCACCTGATACAGTTCCCAATGCAGTGAAGACCTGGAGAAACAGCAAAATGAAAATCCAACTTGGTCCCACGTTCGAAACAGGGACACTCATTTTCGTTTTAGACACTTCCTACTGCCGTTCCTCGTCCTGCTGCTAGGATCTGGTGTCCTGTTGACAGTCTTGCTTCAAGACCCAGTTTCGTTATAGGATTCTAGATTGTTGATCATGGAGGAAGTACAACCATTGGGGGCGGATTCGATTGATGCACCGAGTCCGACAACAAGTGCCGTCAGAATAGCATTCACCCCGATCGACATCACTGCAAACGCCAAATTTGCAACTCCACCCATAACTGACATCGCCGCACCCATACTTGACAGTACACCTAATCGTAACCTTGGTCGGGTCGGTCCAGGCGACCGTGCTCGGTATCACGCCGAGTTTCTGGTGCTGCACGAGTAAGTCCTGCCACGTGCGTCCAAACGTCTAATTCTTGTCATGGCGGACGCTACCTCATCCAATTCCGCTTGATTTGATTCAATCAAACAACAGGATCTTTCGAGAACCCACTATGCTGCCCATGCTACCTCTGCGCATGTTGTGGCGGACTAGGCAAGTCGCCGTCCCTAATCATGACACCGGGCCAGCCCCTGATTGGAGCTGAGGGGGTGTCCTGCTGTCATGAATTTTCAGTGTGCTTAAACTCCCTTTTCCTCTTCTAGCTCTCCTCGAATGCATTGGCTGTGGATTGTGCTTCGCCGCCGCGGAAGAGCTGGAGCCGTTGATTGCCACAAATTCCAGGGATGGTTGACCTTGGACTTTGTGGCCTACCCACCCTACTCTGTTTTTGTGGTATACATGTGCGATATATACTGTTTTTTATTCTACTTGCACTGCATTATCACGAGAGGTGTGAAAGTAAGAATCAACTTTGAAAGAAACCCATTCCGGCACAAAATGTCGGCTCGGGAATCAATACTGTACTACCAGGAAAGGACACAAAACCAGCACCGTTGCTCTTGATTTCATTTGAAAATCGTTACAGGCGTTACATGCAAAAACGTACACACAAAACCGTAAACATAAACAATAAAAAAATAAAGAAAGACATGCACCGTATCAAACGACTCGATAGCGACGATAGCAGTGACGTATAAATCTTGATCGTGTCCATGACAGCGTCGGCTGAGCGCCTGAATGCAGAGTGCAAAGTGCAGGAGGGTCTTCTAGCCCCCTTCTTGCAACCCAACCCGACCCGACGTGCTAGCCTTTTGACAAACAAGTATACCTCGCAAAAACCTACACATCGTCCATAGTCCCTTAGACCCCAGACCTTGGACGACCAGGTCCCCTGAGCATTTGCTTACCAAACGCCCATCCCATCCCACCCCATCCCTGCGACCGAAATCACCAATCGGACGACGCAGACGCCTGCGCGCTCAACGTCCTGGACTTTGGAATGTAATGCGACGAATGGTACTCCCCACCACTGCCGCTACCACCGCCATAGCCATAGCCGTGGCCATACCCGTAAGCGCTGAGCGACGTCTCGCGCTTGAGCTTGTTGAGTCTGGTGGGCGAGAAGATGTGTTCCTCCCGGACGCGGTGGTAGTAGATGTGGTTGAGGATTATGAAGAGGCCGCAGAGGACTGAGTGTAGGTATTAGAGATGTAGGGGGGAGGAGAAGAAGAAGGGAGGACTTACAGAGTATGAGCAGCGGGACTGTGACGTGCAGCCACAAGGCGCGCGAGTACCACGTTCCGCACCCTAATCAAGTCGAATATGGCTTTCAGCAAAAACAGCATCGAAAGCTACAAACGGAAAGACCTACACCGAATCGCCTCTTCCGGCGCCATCGGCTTGTCGCTCTTCGCCCAGGGGTTCCACGAGTTGAACTAGCATACAAGAGCCACGGGGACAGGACGCCGTGCGAAGTGTGTGTACAGGTACAAGTGCAGGTGCGGGTGGCGAATGTTCGGTGATCGTCAGGTCAGCTCGCGTTTCCAGACGGAATAAAAGAACACAAAACAACCGAAATGAAATGAAACGGGACGAAACGAAGCGAAGCGAAAAATCCGGGTCGGATCAGAAAGGGGGGGAGGGGGAAATGGAGATGGACACCCACGTATGTCAAATCGTCTCCCTCCTTGAGCCTCATGCACTCCCATATAATATCATCCTACAACACCCCCAACGTCAATCCCGGTGCAAAAACCCAGAAAACCGAAAAGCAAAACGCGCGCACCTTTTTGGCGAAATACAACGTGACCCTCAGCACGGTCGCGCCCAGCAGGACCACCCAGGAGACGATCGAGAGCCAGAAGTATACTCGGAGTAATGTGACTCTTGGCTTGTCATCATTAAGAAAACGTGGGGGTGGAAGGAAAAAAGTTCGGTGATGGGTGAGTTTCGGCGGGTTTGTATTGTGGTGGTGATAAGTGGGGGAGGTGGAGTCGAACGTGGTGATGGTGATGGTGGTGGCGGTAATGTGGGGGGTGGGAGTGTTTGAGGGTGATAGCGAGTGAGTTTGGGATTTTAAGAGGTGTATGTTGGGACGTACCATCGCACTCGTGAACACCCCAAATAACTAACAGAGATCAATTGGGGCTTTCATAGTTCTGGTCGATAAACTCACCTGGAGAACAAAGACGATGAAATACATGATCGCAAATGCGATGTAGTAGTTGAGGAACTGCCGTACTGGCCCTGTTCCGGTGCGGCGTGGCTCGTGAGTGCGTGTTGAGGGGAATGCAGGAGGAGAGGAGAGGCGTACAGTCTTTCTGGTTGCTGATGATCTTCAAATACGCGGCCTGCCATGGTATCAAGGAAGATGAAAGGTCAGATAGTCATGGATGAAAATGGACAGAAGACGTACGAATCTAAACCATTACCACCCCAAGACCAAAAAAAAAAAGAATAAAATAGGAACCTCTCAGTTCCAGTTCCCATCCCTCTTGGGTGGAACCACACTTACGAATACGTCGCCCACGCAGCGACCAAAAGCGTCCCTAAAAAGAACCCCCGCCATCCACGATCAGTCCGGCTCCAACAGCCTCGACACGGCGGTACTCACCAACGACGATGACGGGCCGCAAGACCAACCTCGTCGTCTTTGACCCCCTGCTCTTATTCTTGTCCTTGCCCTTCTTCCCCCCAAACCCTCTCTCCGACGCGTTCGACACCGAGTCCCGACTGGACGCATACCCAGACTTGTACTTGGCCGAGTCCAGATTCAGATCGATATTATACCCCAACACCGAGCTCGAGCGGGCTTTATCCCTGTCCCTATCTTTATCCTGCGAGAGATAGTTGTAGTCGTACCCATATTCAAAGTCGAACGTAGGCGGCCAGGACGGCTGTTTTGGCTTTGTACCGGTGTGCAGCGCGGCGGTGGGGGGTGGAGTGGCGACGGCGGTGGGGGTGGCCGTGGCCGTGGTGGTGGTGGTGGACGTCCATGATTCGTGCTTGCGGTCGACTTTGGACCCGCGGTCGCGCTCGCGTTCCTGCTCGTGCCCACGCCCGATTGCAAGCCCGCGTCCGAGCCAAAGCCCATGCCCATGGTCGGACTTGTCCCGCCGTCCGCGGTCGTGCTCTTCTTGTTCTGGTTGCTCTCGCTCCCGTCCGCGTTCCCGGTCTTGTTTGCGTTCTTGTTCTTGTCCTTGTTCTCGCTCGTGGCCACGCTCGCGGTCGCGATTACGAAGCCGATCGAGTCGACTCTGGTACGACGTGTACGTATACGGCGAGGTCGTCTCCGTCCCCGCCGTCGTATAGGGAGAATTCAGATCCCCATACGGGTTGTTCAGCTTCGTGCTCGTGTTCCCCGTCATATGCGTGTTCGTGTACGCATACGTATACGGCGACGAGCCCGTGGTCGGGCTCGGATTCCGGTCGTGGCTCTGGCTCTGGCTCCGGCTCTGGTTGTGGCCCTGGTTTAAAGGGTAGGACGAAGGCGGGGGATAGCCGTAGTCGTAGTCGTAATTGTATCCATACGCCACCGCACTTCTGTCCCCCGTGCCAGGTGCGTAGGTCTCTGGCGGGAGAGTGATCGACTCGGAGTCATCTGCAAAGTCCAAAAGTCTAGGGATGGGCAGAGAGCGGGGGTGGAGATGTGCTACGCACCTCGGGTGTGGCTACGGGACTTCCAGATCGAGAACTTCATCTTATCCTAGGCGTTCGCGATCGGTTCAGTCGAGGGGCGTGCCGCGGTTGAGGAGGTGTTGTGTACACGTGTCACGGCTGAGTTCGGCGTTCACGCTCCTACTAGGGGAGGGAGGAGAAGCACAATTCGCTGTGCACAGGAGGGAGGACGCAACCAGGTCGGATTCGACTCACAGGGGAGATGGAACACGTCGACGTAGAGGAAAGAGGAGAAGGAGGGAAGAAGGAAGAAGAGGCTAGGAAAACGGGACACCCGCAGTGTGGGCACCACACTTGATGCCATGCTGCCGGACAGTCGGTGCGTGCCCATGGAGAGCCGCAGGTCCCCGCCAGCTGGCGAGGGCGTAGTCGTGGAGCGTCAGCTCCAGTTGGAAGCATATCCGGTCTACGTCCAAGAATGGCGTGGACTAGCCGGTGGCGATACTGTGCTGATACGTCTTGCAGTGCACTGTGTTCACGCGAGATAAACGCGTGAAATACCGCCACGCCACCTTTCCAGCGGGGGCAAATCACCGAGGACCGTATGCACTCCAGAGATCGGAGAAACGTGGCCATGATCAAGGTCACGAGCTTTGCTAAAAGGGGAAGTTTAATAAATTGATCGACGCACGGGGTTGGATCGATAGAAGGCGAAGGAGTTCGATTGGAAGTGGGGTGTTCGAATGGAAGAGGAAGTCACGTCCAAGAACAAAGTCGGCACGATCCATCCATTACGGGCTGGTGTAACCCAGGTCTCGTGATAAACCACGGGTAGGCCTGCTGCAGCCACTGTGGCTATGCGGTGATGGCCTAGCTTGTTGCCTATTCCTCATCGACAATGGCGTTCCCTCCCTCAGGCTGGGCCTCCCGGGTTGGGACGCACAATAAAGCAGCCGAGGGGTAGCGAGAGAGCATCGATAACGAGTCATGATCGCAGTCAAAATGGGCTGCCTTGGGGTGTCTATTTCGCTTTTGTGCTGGCGCGGGTGACGTGCGTGGGCATGTGCATTGTCGTGCCCAAGTCGGGCCCGGGCTGTGCACCGACGCGGGAACGATGGAAGCCGCATTTGGGATTTGACTCTGAGTGCCAACGCCGACGTCGGCAGGCGCGATGATGGGTGATGAGTGAGCCCGGTGACGTGCGGTGCTAGGCGACGTTATGCAGCGAGTCAGTACTAGTCGCGCACCCGAGCACAGGCTCGGCAGAGGCGCGCTTGCGGCCAAAACAGGAACGAGGCGCGCCCGCCCTACCCAGACACTATCGCCGCAAGCAGAAGAGCGGGGCCGAGTCACATCAGAGAGCCGGTGTGAACTCGTGGGGACGCATCGTGATCAAGGATGGAGGTGATCATCATCATGATTGCACAAGGGCATCGCAGCCCATTGTCCATCCAAAGAGGAGCAAGGACGAACAATGATGTCAAGAACTCAATGGGACTGGGAAGTACCCATCCACATCGAGGGTCACTCTGTCCTGCACGCGGATCTTGTTCTCCATATCCGGGAGGCAGCTTGACACGCTAATGGAAACCCTTGTCACCGCGCACGGTGCTCCTCACCCAAGACAGCCCGAACAAAAGAACAAAGCAGCCCAGTGCCTTCATCTCCGAGCGCGCAACCGACCAGGAGCGTGCGTGCCATCGTGAAGGGGCAGAGGGTGTGACGTGACTGTGACAGTCGGGATCACCCGGCGAGGAAAATCGTATTTTTTATGCGTGACGGGCGCATTTACAAATTCACATCAGCCTCCCTCATCTCCGTCCTCGCTCCCCCTCCCGCCCTCGTCCCCGTCCGCGTCTTGCTTGAGCTCGATTGATATCTTGGGTCTATTCGTTATATCACCCCACCAGCCACCTGCTTAATATTCTCGCTATTCCTTCATTCTCTTTTTTCTTGGTTTACTAGGAAACTCACTCTCACACAGCGCATACGAGCGCGCGACTTGCATTTGCACACTATACCACACCACAACGGACGGACGGACGGAGGAAGGGATAGGATTCTTGGATATCAGCGCTGTTCTCCATGGCCGCCGCAACATGGCCCGTCATGCTCAGCCGGTCGTCGAGCTTTGATCACGCCACGTCCACCCCGGCTTCAGCTTCGTCGTCGTCCTCCAATGCCGCCACAGGCGCCACCGCTGCCGCTGCCACTGCCACCGCCGCGAATCAGGGCCCACCGTCCTCCTCTGCATCCACATCGAAACCCAAGCCACGCTCTGGCTTGGCCCGCTTCCAATCTCACGCCTCCATCACCTCCACTACCACCTCCGCCACCACCACGATTGCTGCCGCTACGTCATACCGCCACCACTCCTCGTCCGTCGTTTCGTCGTATAGCACAGCAGTCGTGCCCGTGCCCGTGCCAGGCGTCGGCTTGCTCGCTCGGGGGGTATCGTCAAAGTTGTCGACCACGACTGCGACGACGTCATCGTCGGTGCCACTACCAACACCAACATTCGCACCCGCACCCGCATCGGGGTTGGGGACACAGTTCAAGTCTTCCTGTGGATTGGCGGGGCTCGGTGCTAGACACCGTTCTGAGCCTGTGCTCGCTGTGGCTACGGCTACTACGGCTACGAGCTCCACTCCTTCCTTTCCCTCGACAACAGTAGCAACAGAAGCAGCAGCATCTTTGACGTCGGAACGTGATCCCCAGGCTCACACTCGCACTCACACTCACACTCAAGCTCAAGCTCACGCGGCTTCTCACAACTCACCATATCCGATACCCAAAAATAAAGAAGACGGATGCGAGACGGACACCGGTGGCGTTGGCACTGTCGTTGATGTTGATGTTGACGTTGGCGTTGGCGTTGTCGCTGGCGAGGAGGAGGACAGGGAAACGTACCGCGACCGCGACCAGGACGAGACCGAGACGGAGAATGAGCATGAAGACAACACGGGGGCGGATACAGACCCGGGTACAGAGGACGAGTATAGCCAGGTACGTGTTTTTCTCGTTCGTCCCATTTTCCCTTGTCCACGCCCTATCCCTGTGCCCATACATATACCTATCAAGTGCCTAACCCTAACCCTATTTTTTCCTATTCCCTAATCCCTAGTACCTGTTCCCTATCCTTATCCCTAATCTCTGATCCCTATGCCCTTTCCTTATTCCTTATTCCCTGTTCCCTAATACCTATGCCTGTTCCCTATACCTAATACCTATACCTCATACCTACTCCCTATACCTATTTCCTAATCCCTATCCCCATCCCCAACGTTTTCTGCTCCCCGACTGCAAAGCAAGGCAAACATACTAACTGCCACGGCACACAGGACAACTCCCAGCTGCCTCGCTTCCCCTCCCCGGCGCCGACGGAGATTGTGGACACGAACCTGTCGCCGGAGGAGAACGCGGAGGTGTTGAGGGCGAACGGGATCAGGGTCCGGGATTTTGTGGATGTGCATTATGCTGCGTGGACGCAGGCGCGGGCGCGGTCGGGTTCTGCATCGGATTCGGCTGCTGGTGGTGTTGGTAGAGAAGCTGCGTCGTCGTCGTCGTCGTCGCCGTCGCAGACGCAGGCGCCGCCTGGATCGTCGTCCCCCTCGGCGACATCGTCCATCTCGGCTGTAGCCGAGTCGAGTGCAAACTCGCCTGTTCCTCAATCCGCATCTCTCCCACCACCCGCATCAGCTACTTCTGATTCAACAACGTCATCCTCACCCGCGCCCCCCGCGCCCCTCCTCCCCCGGCCCGCAACCGAACTCTTCGACCCCCGGACAGGGATCGCAGAGTACGAGCACCGCCTCGCGCAGAGCCCGCGCACGGTGCCCGTGTCGGGCAAGACGCTGCGGCGCCTGCTGGACATGCGGTGGATATACCCGCACGAGCCGGAGAACCGGTGGGCGGCGATGGACTTTGAGGAGCTGGCGAGGTATGACGAGCGTGTGCGGGTGCGGGGTGGGGGACGGGAGTATCCGTGGCGGGCTGTTGGGGTGAGGGGGGTTGTGTGGGAGGAGGAGGTTGTGGTGAGGAAGGGGGGAGATGGGGAGGGTGGGGAGGAGGTTGTGAGGGTGCCGAGTATGAGAGAGAGGGCGGAGATGTGGAAGGGGCGGTATAAGCAGTTTGAGGTGTTTGATAGGATGAGGGCGCGGGCGCTGATGCAGGAAAAGTGGGAGAGGGAGGATCGGGAGCAGGCGGAGAGGACGATGGAGGAGATCAGGAGGCGGGAGGCGGAGATGGAAAGGGAGAGTGAGAGTGAACTGGTGGAGGAGGAAGAGCAAAATGCCGATGTGGAGGTGGGGGAGGAGGATGTTGAGACGTATGAGGATGGGGAGTTGGAGTTTGAGGATGTGGACGTGGATGTGGATCTTGATGTGTTGGATGATGACTCAATACAAGACCACCAAGGACAAAATGGGGGAGCATCCTACCCCTCCTCTCCCCCTCCGGATACACAAGCACCCAGCTCACCGCCTGTTTATACCCCGACACTATCCAGCCCGAGAAAGCGAAGACTAAGCACGACCAGCACCGACGACGACGCTGGGTTATCTCAAGGTGCTGACTATGGGCATGGGCACGAGCACGAGCACGAGTACGGGCATGGGCACGGGCATGAGCATGGACGCGGGCGCGGGCGTGGACGTGGAGTGGAAAAGAAAAGGATGAGAATGTCGAGCTCGCCTCGGCCGCTGCCGCCCCAGTCGTCGCGCCCGCCGTCGAGGTCGTCTTCGCCCGCTTCGTTGGGCGGGAGCTCGTTGCCTTCGCCGCCGCCTTCGTTTCCTTCGTCGTCTTCGGTGGTGGTGCGCGTTGAGGAAATGGAGTTGGAATCACAGATGGAGTCGGAGTCGCAGCAGTTTGAAGCGTCGCAGGTTCAGACGCAGACGCAGACGCAGAGTCAGAGTCAGCATAGGGCGTCGAGGCCGAGACCGAGGCCTGTTCCAAAGTGGCAGTTGGAGCCGCAATCGCAATCTCAGTCACAGGAACGATCGCAATCGCAACCACAGAGAGGGAGATATACCCGGAATAACACGTCTGGTTCATCCAAACCACGAACGACGACGACGACGACGACTTCTGCTCCTCGTTCTCGTCCTTCGTCTTCAACCCCGTCTTCCCAGCCAGCTTCTGCAACCCCGGCTCTGAAAATGTCTCCAGGACCGGGAGGGACGGTGGCAATGGCAATGGCGGTGCCGATCTTCCCGCCCCGTCAGTTCCCGGCGCCAAAGTCGTCGTACGACCCGAATATTTATCCAGAGGTGCACCAGGGGCATGCGAGTTTGTTTGCACCGTGTGGTGGTACTGGAGTCGGTGGTGGGGGGAGGTATTATAGTGTTGCTGGGGGTGGAGGTGCGAGCACGAGTATAGAGTCAGAGAAGGAGAAGGAGGTGGAGAGGATTGGGGCGGGTGTGAAGAGCCCCGGGAAAAGACTGGCATCGACTTCGATGACGTCGCTCGTCAAGGGGCCTGCGAAGAAGAAACAGATGACCTCGGCGGCGGCCAGGTCCGGGAGTGCGAACGAGAACGAAGGGCACGCGCCTCTTGTGTCGCCGCTTTCTGCGCCTGTGAGAAGTGATACGCCACCGTTGGAGGCCAGCGCCGGGGCAGGAGCGGGAACGGGAGGGGACGTTACGCCGATCAGTACGCCGCCTAGCTCGACGATTCCACTGCCGTTTTTTGTGCCCACGCCTGGACGTGCTACGCCCCCCTCTACTCCTGGTCCAACAGCTGCTGTAGCTCCTGCACCAGCAGCAGCTTCACCCGGGACGACAGCAGCAGGCACACCAGGGAACGGGACGTTGAGGAGACGGAGAGGGCTGGGCGGGAATTTGACTAGGACCCAGACGTTTGGGCAGCTGTAGCTGAGGTACTCGAGGCAGATGGTCGATGAGGAGTTCTGGTCAGCTATGGGATAAGGTTAGGGCGTGAGGGTTAGGCAACTGGTTAGGGAGGTGGTGGTGTGGTGAAGTTATTGTACACGCATACCCATTCTTTTCTTCGACGAGTGAGCGTTTTGTTCGTCCGTCGGATGTGTAACTTGCATTGCGCTGTGGTTTTTGTTTTCGCGGAACACGACCCGGTGCTGGGTGCACAGTGCTCATTTATTCATTTACCCGTTCGTCGTTCACCGCTCGTTGGGCTGTTGAATTCAAAACCCCGAATTCGTTGTTTTATCTATCGGTTTTCTGCCATTCGTACAATGTATAGTAATTGAACATCAGAACATCAGAACATGGCAACATCGTAACATGATGACATTGTATCATAATTCTGGCAGAGTGAGGTGAAGACCGATAACAAGCACTCAACGCAGGCAGATTCTGAGGCCACTTTTTAAGGCTGATAGACCTCATCACAAGGCATGAATTCCATATCCCTCTTCTGGCGTTCAGGATCGTAGTCTGGATTCCTCACCAAATTAATCTGCGCCTCCACATCCTCATTCCCCTCTGGAATCACGCCATAAACCTTTGGCACCAACCCACAAATGTCAATCTGATAATGCCGCTTATGAATCCGAGGATTTGGTTCGACCCCAGTCAGGCCGTACTCGTCGTGAGTATCAACCGACGCGACGGATACTTTTACTCCTTGATCAGAAACAGGGTCGTATATCAAGGATAGCACGGGGCGAGAAGGGAGTGATTTATACAGCATGGAGGGATCCATTAGGGATTGGATTCCGTATGTGGAATCAGGCTTGCATGGCTGCGCACCTATTCGCTGTCACTATGGTAGCAGCTTGGGTTGATATTCAACCTGATACAGGGTGATTTTCACTTTTCAATATGCACCCAGGTTGATTTCGGAGCAACCTATTGATGGGCAATAATCACTCTCTAAAAAGCAACCTCAGCAAAGGTTGATTATCGCCCCATGTTTGGAGATTTGACCACAGGTTGATCACAGGGCGAAAATCAACCTATATGGACTTGGAAAAATCTCGCCTCCAGTAGCTGTCCCCCCCAACATCATGACTTATATTGCATGCCCGAGGGAGATGTGGAGAAGCCGGTATGGCTCAACGGTTCAGATCTATGCTTGATGATGTGTGAAATAATGCACAGCGTTCGATCCCTGGTGTGATGATGTAGTTTAAATTTCGTGGTTTAATCAGACAACTATGTAGAGATACTTGAAAACGAAAGGAAGGCACTGGTACACAAGTGTCCGACAAGTCAAAGTGGCTCAATTCCCGATTACACACATTAATTATTGCATGATTTTTGGACAACTTGGTGGGTTAAAATTCAGCCTAAACACACCAGAATTCCTGATTGCAAGGTTTATAGTTCAACCTTGTATAGGTTGAAATTGTACATTATTGGTTGAATATCAACCTACCAGAAAACAACCTATAAACAACCTAGCAGCATACAATAATCAACCTTCCTTAGGTTTATATACCAGGTTGAAAATCACCCGGGGTGGTGCCCATAGAGTGTAATTTCATTGTCCAACCCGCCGAAGAGTAGGAGTGTGAGACAGTCGAGGAATGTGTCCTTCTCGGCCTGCCTGGGATAGATACGCGTTAAGCGCTTGCAGGTTCGTAACTATGCGTCGCAGTCGTAGTTATTGTGAAACGCTTATATCACTGTCAAGCATAGACGAGTGCGCAGGAGCACGGAGGTATTTGATTATCGAATTTCGAATGAGTGATGAGAAAATGCGAAATTCAGGAATAAAGCATGCATGCAGTTCTTGCACTGTAAACTTCTGACCTGCCACTATAACGTCAGATTCCGAGAATCGCCTTCGAGTGAGGGTATCAAAGTACAAAGCGGCATTCATTTAGGCTCGACACCAATACCGCAACAATTTGAGTCCCTGAGTCCGTATATAACGCTATTCAAAAACAAGACCATGTAAGCCTGACCTTGTCACGGCTTCCCCTCCAATCGCGTCACATCCTCATCCTATAGCCTCGTGGTTACTACTGGTCTTGTTCATTCGAGTGACCACGCCCTCCTCAGTGAGTCCTGCACAGCTAGCAGGATTACAGTCCATCAATGTCCCAGTTACAACCGATTTTTCAACTTCAGGGGCAGGTACAGTATAAAAGCCAACGGGATTACAGTCTTGGGGACCGTCGCTTTGGGGAAGCTTGTACCAAATCTATAGCCCATAAATTAGTCGCCCGAGCGCATCCAACAAGATAAAGTAATACGTACATCTTTTCCAGCGCTACAAGCATAGAATTGTCCCTCAAGATTGAAAACCAAACTAACACCAAAATGACCATTCTCTTGGATCGAAAACAAGTCGTATGCCGCACATTCGTTGGAGCTGGATTCTTGCGTGAAATTGAGTGCACCATGGTTAGTACAACAGTGCTACTAAGAACGTGATCGATGAAAGGTCGATACTCTGGGTCACCAGTGAAAAGCTGACTGTGGGATGGCCCTGAAAACTGTGGGATGCGCACGCTCTCGAGATCGGCTCCTGAAGTGCTAGAGGCGATATGCAACACACACACAACTCCAAAAACACCCAAATCAAGCTTAAGTTCGTGGGGGCGGCTAGACTGGCATCTACTTGGCTCGATGAACTTCCTCTCGGCGATTTCCGGACAACGTCCAAAGCATTGGTGACCCCGTAAATTAGATCTCCTTCACTCGTAATGTAGAATACAGGCCTTCACACACTTAAGCTACGAAGTCCTGTCCCAATAAAACTCTTCTGAACTTCGGATGGATTTTATTTGATGCCCGGCAAAATTCTGTCTAAGAATCCGCTTGATGCACACGCTCATGACGATGCTGAAACCCTTAGATCAATATCTAGTGGTTCACTCTCGCTCACAAACAAACTATATCCAGAACTCTTCCCAAGAAGCCAATTCCTGAGTAGACTATGTCCCAAGTTACTATATGATTCGTCAAGCAAAGCAGCACTCAAGTTCACTCATAAAATCCAGGGACAAGATTGCTTGATATTTTAATTGACCTTGAAGGCCTTATATACTGAGTAGATGTACAAATAAATTAGAACTGTATAGTTCTTTGCAAACAGCATTGAGGAATCTTTTATGGAATGTAATTTCGGATAGTCCATCACATAAAATATTTAAAAGAATCAAAAGAAATGAAATAATCGAACCAAGACGAAATAAGGGATATTATTACTTTTCCAGGAAGTTTCCCTGTCACAGAAACGAGTGTGATCGCATCTGCTTTGGGATCTTTTTGTGAGCATGAGGCTACCAGGTCCGGTGATACCCGAGATCGAGGTTTTCAAGATCTGGACGAAGTTGCCAGTTTCTGAGTAGGGCTCAGGGTATTATTACAAGTCCATAATAGGAAGGTAGTGGTCCAGGAAGCTTCGCAAGCCTTCCAGTTATGGTAGCGCATCATAGGCGATGCATCCAGTACAAGTGCACGCATCTGGCGGTCTCAGGCGACCTCCCCATGAATTGGTTTTGTTCTCAAGCGCGAAATATACATCAAACACTCCGTTCTGAACTTCAAACCAGGCCCAATTCCAGTACCTTCATCAAAGCTTCATACTGAGTGATGTTTCACATGTTATTGCGCATCCGCTCTCGAATTTACCTAGTCAGCAGACCAGGGCTCATCTCTGACTCTCCAAACAATCAGCTTTTTTGTGCTATATGTTTTCTCATTCGCATAAACATATATTAGGGGTATATTAGCCAAATCCAGATCTGGTTTTATGGCCAGCCTGTCACTGGCAGCGACAAGTCTGCCTGCTTTGGTGTAGAAGACACTGATTAGGCTAGAACCAGTAAGGGTGGCATGACCGCCTTGGTTACTAGTTACACGGAGAGGCTATATCACAGTGAGATGGGCACTTTTGTTAGGACTTGGACTTGTGGTTGATGAAATCACTTGACAGGAGATTAAAGGACTTGTTGGCAAAGCTGGATATGAAGTAGAAGGTGGGAGCGTCAGCGCTGGGGGGGGGAGTGTAGGTGTTGACAAAGGAGGGAGCAACCATGGTGCTGACAAATTTTCCTCTTTTGAGGTGATCCTCATAGCATTGAATCCGGAGGAGCGTCAGAAAAGCAAGTGAAATGAATCCAGGCATTTTGGAATACATCCTTGAGTCCATCTCTGTTGTCCATATCCCTTGCAGATCAAGCATTAAGCACTGTACCCACCCATCCTTATGTGTTAGGTTGGGAGGTGATACCTAATCTCCCTCAACATTCACTTCTGTTCCAGATGACCATGGCCATAATACACTCTCACAGCTTTATCATGAGCAATAGTTCACAACAACCTCCCAGTCAAAAAGTTCTGCTCTTTTCCTCTCAATTAACAAACATTTGTATCCACTGCAGAGTACCCTTGAAGCATGATAGAAGATATCTTTGGGATAGTCACATTTGAATAACAGTGCGGCGGCTTCAGTGATGATAGGTCCAGGAGATGAGCTATTCTCAGTTATTTGTTGATTTAGATGAACATCTTCTGCCACTCGGAGATGGTGTAGATCCTGTTCGAATTCTGCTTCTGGATATGAATCAATCGATAGACAGGGTAATATCAGTGCTATTTCTGCTCATAGACGAGCAAAAGGGGTGCTATTTGGAGGAATAGTTAATTTGGATTGGGCCAGGTCAATGATTCTAATTCATGGGTAATTCTTTTCGAAGAGTGCCACCCATATAATGGGATACAAAATAAATTGGTAATGAGAGGATCTGTCAAGTCTAGATGGTACTCACAATGGCCTTCTCAGCTCAGCCATTGCATCAAGCATGCAAACTTTGTTCATCAAAGAAATTTGTCTCTTGTCTACTTGTAGGAAGATATCCTATGGGAATCCGGTAGAAAGGGGAAGCGATTGTCGATTATCCTGAGACTAATCAAAATATTGAGAGCTGGCAACATGGTTAAAGGTGAATGTAGGGATAATTATCATTTGAGTTAAAGGCATAAATTTAGGTTGGTAATTGCATTTTTAATTCTGTCTTGATCATGTTGGTCCTTGTTACCTTGCTTGCAGGGTCACTTAACCCCCCTCAACTATGTAAGTTGTACATAGATGCAAATATGTAAATAAGAGTAAATATACCTATATATTACTCCATTGCAAATCTGGATTCTTGTGCCATTTTTATCACATGGTTATATCTATCACTGTGGATCTGGATCTAGATCCTTGCTGGTAATTTGCCTGACAGTCTTGGGCTTGTTGTGCTTATAGTACCCAAACACTAACATGTAAAGCTGACATGCAAGCAAGCACTACTGCATCACAGCACTGAATTTAGCAGCATTGAGAACTGCATGTAAGTAGTCCAAACTTCCAAAGATCACATGATCAGAAAGGCAGGGCCTTGTCTAAGGGTCCTTCAACTATATCTATGGGAAACCATATATCTACTCAGAGATTGTGCTAGCTTCAACAAATTTGGGTGATATTGACATCAATGCTCCATAAAGTGGATGAGTTGATTAGCACAGCAGTCAGCCAGCCTCTGGCCCAGGATATAACCTTGGGAATGTAACTAAGAATCTTTAAATGTGGTGAGTTCCCTTTTGAAAATTGATTGGATTTATTAATTTGCTATTGGCCTGCTATGATTCATTTCTTTCAGCTTGATTGTACTCCTGACATAAAGCTTTTCATGCCTATTCTGCATGTAGCCACCACCTTTGCAAATGAATTATACTATAAGGACCCATTTTATTCTTTAAATGTGCATAACATTGCTTTCTATTTGTTGTATTGCCCCTGATATATCAGTGACGAGGGCACTTGGCCCCAAAGACAATATGCAGGAGACATTAAATAAAAAAGACAAAAAAAAGCAACAACTACTTAGCACACATCTCTACGCTGACAGGCCAGCTGTAAATCTAGACCTGAATTTGGCTAATATACCCCTGATATATGTTCATGCGAATGAGAAAACATATAGCACAAAAAAGCTAATTGTTTGGAGAGTCAGAGATGAGCTCCAGTCTGCTGACTAGGTAAATTTGAGAGTGGATGTGTAATAACATGTGAAACATCACTTAGTATGAAGCTTTGATGAAGGTACTGGAATTGGGCCTAGTTTGAAGTTCAGAACGGAGTGTTTGATGTATATTTCACACTTGAGAACAAAACCAATTCATGGGGAGGTTGCCTGAGACTGCCAGACATGCATACTTGTACTGGATGTGTCACCCACAATGCACTACCATAACAGGAAGGCTTGTACAGCTTCCTGAATCACTACCTTCCTATTACGGACTTGTAATAATACCCTGAGTCCTACTTAGAAACTGGCAACTTTGCCCAAATCTTGAAAACCTTGATCATGGGTATCACCAGACCTGGTAACCTTGTGTTCACAAAAATCCCAAAGCAGATGCGATCACACTCGTTTCTGTGACAGGGAAACTTCCTGGAAAAGTAATAATATCCCTTATTTTGTCTTAGTTCGATTATTTCATTTCTCTGGATTCTTTTAATATTTTATTTGATGGACTAACAGAAATAACATTCCATAAAAGATTCCTCAATGCTGTTTGTGAAGAACTATACAGTTCTAATTTATTTGTACATCTACTCAGTATATAAGGCCTTCAAGGTCAATTAAAATATCAAGCAATCTTGTCCCTGGATTTTATGAGTGAACTTGAGCACTGCTTTGTTTGACAAATCATATAGTAACTTGGGATATAGTCTACTTGAGAATTGGCTTCTTGGGAAGAGTTTTAGATATAGTTATTTGTGAGTGAGAGCAAACCACTAGATATAGATCTAAGGGTTTCAGCATCGTCATGAGCATGTGCATCAAGTGGATTCTTAGACAGAATGTTGCCAAGTGCCTTTTAAAATCCATCTGGGGTTCAATAGAGCTTTATTTGGTCAGGACTTTGTAGCTTAAGTGTGCGAAGGCCTGTATTCTACATATGAGTGAAGAAGATCTAATTTATAAGGTTACCAATGCTTTGGATGTTGTCTGGAGACTGCTGAGAGGAAGTTCATCAAGCCAAGTAGACACCAGTCTAGCCACCCCCACAAACTTAAGCTTGATTTGGGAGTTTTTGGGAGTTGTGTGTGTGTTGCATATTGCCTCTAGCGCTCTAGGAGCAGATCTTGAGAGCATGCACATCCCATAGTTTTCAGGGCCATCCCATAGTCAGCCTTTTATCGGCAGAGTAGACAAGGTCGAAACTGAGGAAAACCCTCAGAGCCAACCAAGCCCACTTATATATTCACCAGAGTCTGTATATACATATTTACACTATTCCAGACTATTTTATGGGTATCTATCTATGACCTCATGATGACATCACCAGTGTCCGGTATTGCTAAGATCCCATTGGGTAGAGATAAGCTGTAAGCTGAGATGATGGCTCCAAGACTAATGACGCCACCAAGAATACCTCGATGCCTGAGACCTCTGAAGGTGGCTCAAAAGGTAATGCATCACATGGTCAAGATGTAGTCTAATCTAATCTGGATTAAGTAAGCAAGTCATGTGATTCCTGGCACTTAGGGAAAAAAAAAGAAAATAGAAAAGAAATTAAATATTAAATAATTAGTAAATAAATAGGGAATAAGGATATGATTTCTGACAATTACCTTCCAACCTGACCACAACAAGCTGCCACCCCAATTAAAACAGGGGGAGTTGATTCAAAAGTGTTTTGACTAGTGGAAAAATAGTGGTGGAATAGGCTCAGACCAGATCACTAATATTCTCAAAATGGCCCTGCAGCACATTCCTGAAATGTTCCTCAGCCATTTCAAACCCTTTATTAGTGTCGCTGCATGGTATCTCCAGCAAATAGACCTAAAATTATGGAACAGAGCTATTACCAATTATGAGGCTACACAAGCCAATCCATACATGAAACCCAATTGTGACATGTCATAATCCCTTAAAAATGCACTGAACAGGCCAATTTGTCTGTTTGAAGATGTAAAGCACCTGGCTCAAGCTAGTCAGATATTATCCATACACAAGCCACCAAGCTACAATTCCAATCATGGGGCTCTGTGGTGGGTGTGGATTCAGCATTCATTGAAACATCTTAACCCAGGTGGAATGATGGCAATTGTGCTACTGGAAGAAATGGCGCAGGTTCCTACACTCTTGAATTTCAAAAAGAGCTTGGTTTGCTCACTTTTAAGCTCTATTCCTACTCAACCACCTAGCTAGAACAAGGACTTTTTTGAGATTCGCCTGATACTCCTTGGCCACTTCATACATTTGGTCAAGAAATAACACCCACCTTTTATAATGCTGTAGTTGAGGTGACACAGAGTGTTGCTAAGAGTTTCGTACCTCAACTCTATGTATTTATCAAAGGTCTCATTCTACACATCCAATTCTTAATGTACAATGACTTGGATGACTTAAACAAATCCATTCAATTAGGCCTTGGTGAATAATTTTCTAGTCAACACTTG
This sequence comes from Volvariella volvacea V23, assembly GCA_000349905.1. Taxonomy (NCBI): domain Eukaryota; kingdom Fungi; phylum Basidiomycota; class Agaricomycetes; order Agaricales; family Pluteaceae; genus Volvariella; species Volvariella volvacea. The sequence continues at coordinate 271,517 of KB722767.1, forward strand.
TCTCTGTTTATTACCCCTGCTCACCTCAAAGCTTTATATGGCAATTCAGAGATATGCTGATTGCTGGCCATCTGATATATGACATGCTACAGGGTCAAGGGCAATGTACCTATATTGAACAGCAGCCTTACAGGTGCTAGAGGCTATGGAGGTCACCTCACCTAGGAATAGAGAGTAATGATGCTTTGTGTATATCAAAGGATTAAAGAGCTGGTAGGTACATACTGGAACTATTTATACAGAGAAGTGATAAGTACCATCCACCATTTTGGAAATGATGGTATCCAGAATCAATGTGGGTTACTTTGGTGATACTTAGGATCTATCTACCTGTATCCTATAACTATTTACCATGTGTATCTAGCCACATATTTCTCTGTAACATGTGTACATTCCAAGTACTGGTCTGCATACTCAGTCTGGATAACCATAAGTCCAGTCCATTTTGATGGTCTGTCCAACAATCTGACCTCAAGCAGGCAGTTTCTATCTTTATAGATTGTGCAAAGTTCAGAATAAGCACCTCTATTGGTCTTCAACTCTTAGCTGCCACTTGGTGGGGCATTATTGCCACACAGCTCAGTGAGAGAGATCTTGTTATGGCAGATTATATCAAGGCTCTCAATATTCTTCCTGAAGTTCCCTGGATTGGCTTGCCATTAGAAAAATGTCATAAGCAGTTGTACTACAATGAGAGCCTAGCACTACTTGTCTCAGCTGCTGCACTTGAATTTGGGGATTCCTACCACACTATTGAATGGTTGGAACAAGAACAATTAATTACATGGAATTAATTACTTTAACTCCAAGTTACACTGTGGGCAATGTTTGAGACTGGCACCACCGATAATGTGAAGATACCAAAAAACATACCAATAATATGTTTTGATGGAAGTAGTCTGCATAAACCCTAAACATACTTAAGGGTATGCTCTAAATTACTGATTTTGGTATATCCCACAGAGTTATTCTTTGTATTACTTGTGTATCTTGTAGGTACCATTGAGATATGTTTTTTTAGTATATTTACAGTAAATACAGATGAATTACTATGGACAATTCATAGACATATTGCCTGTATTATTATCATATATTGATAGCATGCAAGGTAGCAAAAATCCTAGTTCCTTTTCAGTGTGTCAAAAATTAATAAGATCTTTGTTCCAATACATGTGCTCCATGATGTACACACATCTTCAAATATCAAGTAATAAATCAGAGTAGCACACAAAAGATAGATTGTGCAGATGATAATGCTCACATACCATCAAATCCAATACCTTATCATGAACTCCTTATATATCCGACTGCTGGTAAAGTGAATTTACTTTGACATGAAATTTGAGTATATTCATGGTTTATTTAACAGAGATACTGAAGTGTTAATTAGAAGCTACTTCAAGTTTTATTTTCAGTATTCTTTGACACTGGTTTCAAACATTGTTCATGGTGTTACAACAGAGAGACTGGAGAAGGTTGACCTAGACCTAGCAAAAAGGTTTGCATTCATGTGTGCTGAACTACAAGTGGATAAGGCAGACAGCCTTTTGAACACCAAAAATCAGAATGAGGAATTCCTTTCTTGAGCTGCACAGGTTGTTGAGATATGTTACTTATTGGTTAGCGAGCAAAAGGACCTCATCAATAGTATCTGACAGCTTCCAGGTTTTGAGACATTCCTGTTACCCAACACAATAGATCAACTATGTGAAGCTGCTCAACATGGACTAATTGTTATACTCAATGCAAGCTGATATCTAAACAAATGTGATGCTTTGGTTTTGCTTTCTAACTTAAAAGAAGTCATCCACATACCACTTCACAACATGTCACATTCTTGAGCAAGTGTACTGCAATGCCAATTTGCTTCATTTATTAGAACATTTGAATAATCTCTGGAGATTGAAGAATCATATTACAGGGGCATATTGTCAAAAATGAAGGCAAGAAAAGGCCACCAGCATCCCAAAGTGCAAATTCTCAATATAATGTTCTCTAAAATCCTAAAAGAGCTTTGGTACTCTATAGTTCATTCTGTTCTAAATAGGTTGGCATTAATGGTTCATGTGATTTTTTCTATATTTAGTTTATCAACTAATAGGTTCTGACTTGCATGACATTAGATGTGTAGATGATTATGCCAAACAAATATCAATGTCAGGGCTCGTGAGAGCCCTCAACATAAACGCTCAACTTACAGGCGCCCCCAAGCGCCTACACCCACATCCAGATGCCCATCAAGTGTCTTCATTATCTCATTTTTTCCTTTTTCTTTTCTTCTTCTGTTACACCCTTTTTACCACATCTTCGATACATAATACACATTACCTTATCTTCCTTTTACACATCACCCTTACTTACACATATTTGCTCATCTGTACCCTACACTCTTATCTCTGATACCCATTCCCACTTACCTATCTCCGTTTTCTCACTTATGGTATACCCTTTGTTTCATATTAAGTCCGATGACACGATCTTGTTCTAGATGAACATGTGTCAAGTCAGATGACCAGTTATGATTTCATATGACTCCATCCCCTTCCCACATTGACTGCGCATGACACAGGCTTACGCGTACATGCCGACCCAGCTTATATGTCCCCTGGTCTGTGTGCTACACTCTTTGCTCAGAACTCCCACTTTCTTACTTTCATTCTTACCTCCCATTTCTCTTCACCCAAGAGATTATATCCCTTTATTTATCTTTATTTATCTTTGAGTAGTATATATACCATACTGCTCTTGCCACCTATTCCCCAGCTTTAAAGATTCTTCGCTTGGGAATAGGTAAGCAACTACGAGCTAGCCTCTTCTTTTTACACCTTTACTTACTATTCTTCACTTGGGAATAGAATTTGAGTATTCACTTTTTCTGCAACAATCAACAACTTGCTTCATATATAATAATGTCCAATTGATCCATTCACCTGCTTTCCTCTCCATGCTGCTGGAGATTATAGCTATTATGGGCATCAAATGTTCAATTATGTTATCTCCTTATATATCTTTACTGTCTCAACATTATTAAACTAGTGCAAAAAGCCTTCTACTCATATGATGGGCCAAGCATGCCTTCTGGCTGTTGTACAATCAGCTTCCAATATAGGTTTCCCTCTCTTAGGTACACATAAAGAATTTTGCCTGATCCAATCCCATATCGACAGCACAAAGGTGAAAATCAAACTCAACATCCTCCACAAAAATGACACCAGCCAGAAGATGGTTCTGGATAAAATCTAATAAGCCAATTAGATCCATTTCACCTGCTATGATGTTCAAGATGTCACCAACTCCACAATTAGTGCTCTGCTGCTCACCAAAAAATCCCCAAAGAATCCAGACTATGCCTGGATGACCTCATCAAACTCTCATTGCCCAATGCTCAGTTGGGATTCTTGTTATGATGAGTAGAAACCATCAAATCAGCTTGTGCATTCTCGGACTATTGTCTCGCTTTCGAACTTTCTCGCAGGACTCAGTCTCGTTTCAAGTAGTTACAACCGCTTTCGGTAACTATAATAACTTTCCTCCATCTAGTAATATATGTGCGTATAGCTTACGCATCCATAACTTATGCGTCCATAGCTTACGCGTATATATGACTCGAACACCACATTTCCTTCTTAGTCAAATACCTAATATCACGAACAGTATAAATACCTCTTCTCTTTAGCATAGAACTTTAGCTTGACCTCTTGTTCCTCCCTTATATCCATCTCGTACTTCGCTGTGCGAATCATATCTCGACTTACCTCATTAATGCCTTTGATGAACAATCGACTCAACAACTTGTTGGCCTCAATCGTTCTCGTCATCTTACCCGCCCTTAACAAATGCACTTCTGTACTTTTGTGTCAAAGTCGGCGCGTTAAAGTAACGTTGTTGTAACAATTCTTGTCAGCTTGTCAAACTGCCACTGGTGTTAGCACAATGCCTGACAAGGCCATTCACCTTGCAGCTGAAATACTGTTAGCCAGATTTAACAGTATTATTGCAATATTATGGCCTATCAGGAATAGTGATGCATCAAAAGTGGCGGATGATGTTTATGCAAAATTATTGGAGGGCAAAAGAAAGAGTAAAGTGCCTGATGCTAGCAAGGCTGCATTTGCATTGCATTATGCCATGGATAAGCTGCACAAGAGATATGGTAATATGTCATTCATGAATTGGATACCTTATGTGCACATAGGTATTTAGCTCCTTGATTTTACTCTAAGCTTCAAATAAGTTATTTAGCATCTGAGTTATCTGACTGTTACAACCATGGATCATTAAGAAACTTCTTTACCATAGCACGCTTTTTTGGTATTAGCTCTAAGCATCGAGTCAAAAAATTTACAGCTCTCTAGTGCTCCTCATCATTCATAGATGTCAAGCCAAAACAGTTGAGTACTACCTTGAGTTTTGAACCTTGCTTTTCTTGAAGTATCTCTGGCAAGTCCAAAATCCTTTTGAGCACTTGTCACAGTTTTCTACATGTGACAACATTCATACTATTACTTCCCTTCAATTACCTTGCATTCTTCTAGTAACCCTCAGGCACTAACACCCTTGAGTGGCTATTGTGGGTGCTTATGTTTCAGCACTTATCCTAGGTGTTTATTCTTATGGTATAATCATTATTAGTAATATCTTCACATGTCAAGACTTCTTTAGAACTTTCCAGAAGGTTATGGAACATCTCAGAACCTCAGAGGCATATTACATCATGATTGAGTCATATGTACAGCCTCATGGAATGTCATGGAACATTGTAGAATAGAGGGACTTATGCCATTGGTTAATTAGTTAAACACATGCTTCAGATATCTGATAGATTTGTTATCAGTTGTTTACATTTTACAAATAGTTACAAATAGTCTTGTAGATATATAAGGCCTGTACTTCTGAGCATCGCTCCTCAGATCAATTAATTTGTTCTTTCCTCACTTTACTGCATTATCTGTGCACAAGTAATTGCCCTATTTGATCTCATTCTTGCTAAAGATCATCTCAGAGATAAGTACTTGTAACAGTATTGTTAATTCAGGAACTGTCATTATGTTAAGTTGGTTAAATGATTAATAAGTGTATGATAATGAATTGCATGCATATAATGCTAAGTCATTTTCATCAAACTCAATGATACATTTGCAGGCTTCAATTATTACTTGCGGCAATATATCGTCCTGCACACAATACAGAAGTGTCAAGAAATCAGTATATGCACCAATATCTTAACTGAAATATCTCTTAAAACTGCCCAACATACTCAAATGTGGATGAATCCATACAGCATCAAAGAACCCCAGTGAGCCATGTTTGCTGAAGAGTGGCTTCAGGGTGAGAAGGTAGTATGCCTACATGAATCAGGTGAGATAACTGTAATGTCATGTTGAGAGAAAGTGGATGGTTTACCAAGGGTCCAATCCCCCTAGATGTCAACTTTTTGGTTCTAGTCCAAGCAGTGTCTTGTTTCTAGTGGTTGTACCATGGGAGCAGTGGTTTCAAAGAGATTGAGCATTCTGGAGTTGAGAAACTGGGCTACAAGTTGGAAGGTTTGGGTGAGTGGTTGTAAAGCAATTTGATGGTCAAAGGCAATAAATTTGGTGGCTTACCATTATTAAAGTGAATGATACTGTGGGCAATGTTTGAGACCGGTGTTGGAGAATACTGAGAACAAACCTTGAAGTAACTTTCAGTTAACACCTTGGTATCTCTGTTAGATAAACTGTGAATATGCTCAAATTTCATGTCAAAGTAAATTCACTTTACTGGCAGTTGGGTGTATAATAGGTTTATGACAAGGTATCAGATTCAATGGTATGTGAGTGTTGAAAAGAAGTATATTCATAGCAAGTTGAGAGATTTTACTAAGCTGTATCGTAAAAGGATGTGAGAAGAATGTAATGTTGGTATATGTAGATGACAAATTAAAGAGATATGTAGAGATGTGTACAAAATAAACTGTGATGATACAATAAAGACTATTCACAAAGCAACAAGGAATGAAGCAAAAAGTAGGTGGATGGCTAATAACTTAGGTTGTAGTTGACGACACCAATTGCAAAGTAGATGGTGGCAAGATAACCTGGAGATTTAACAATGGCAGACCAAGTCTTTTGTTTCTTGATGCTTGCTTCTCTAGCAGGTATGCCTCCTCCCTCAAACTGAAAATTTCACAGTCATCATTACTATGAAGGTACCCTAATAATACAAAGAATATATCTTACATTTTGATCATTGTAAATTATGTGCGTTTACTGTGAATATATTCAAAATATATCTTTTAATTGTAACTGTGTGATACCCTGATGAGACTAAGGATATATAAAGTGGACATGCTGAAATCGGTATGCTGGAACATATCCTGAGCATCTTCAGAGTTTATTGTGGCAATTTCTGTTTGTTGGTCTTTTTATTACTATTTTTGGTATGTTTAGCTTACCAGCCATGTCAGTCTCAAACATTGCCCATAGTGTGAGAATAAACTGCTTTTTGTCAAGCACTTCAAGTGAGGGTAATAGGAGTTGTTAGTTCTGCCAAGTAGACCAACCAGCTTCAGGATTAGACATGAGCCAATTGCCAATATTTAAGTTAAAGTCGACAACAATCCCAACAGCCTTCAGAGAAATGCCTTATATGCACATATAGTTGTGTTAATGTATATTGAGAATATAGTAAGGAAGAGATTTTACTTGTATGCATCATGCCATGGTTATGCAAGAACAAAACAGCCTTCAAGATGTTCCTCAAAATAAGCTTCATGACAGAAAGCAAGAATGATTGTCTACTTTGACAAAGCTCTTATGCAATATCAAGAGTGGTGCAATGGAGCAGATCAGTCACCAGACAGAAATATGGGCCATCCTTGTTGACTACATCAAATACATCAAAGTAGTTGATCAGAGTACTGCAGTTATGGTCCTGTGCACTGTTGGCAAATGCTTTGTAGACATTTAATTCTTGGTGAATCTAGTTTGTGTTTGATTTTGTGAGGTTTTTGTCAAGAATTTTGATGGCAATAAATTGATTAAGTCTATATATGTATATATAATTCATTTATTTAAGTAAAAAAAATTAAACAAAAAGTAAATAGAATGCATATGTTGTGTTTTTTGTGAGCCAAGTTATTGAGCCTCATTGTTCACTAACCCTCTGTCTCAACTCAAAGTGCTCATTTGGTCCAATTTTGTAATCAGGAAATTCTCATCCAGAATGCCCATGTGTTTTAGTGCATTAAGAGGTCCAAGAGGGATATTGACCCTACTAACAATAGTGGTAAAGAACTGTTTATGCTTAGCCTGTGTGTTTCCTAAGTCCAGAATGTAAGAATCTGAAGGTACACACAATCTTTGTAGATGGCTTGTATGCCTAGGATGTGATGTAGATAGAAGATAGTCAAGGAGACAAGGGAGAAGTCATGGTCACATGTGGAGGAAGAGCATGCTACAAGGGAGTGAATGGCAAAAAACTTGGAAAGTGCCAGTAATTGTCATCCAGGCAAAGATTTTATACCCTTTATTTATCAGTTAGTTGCCATTGAAGTCAAACCTGCCATGTGCAGAATGATAACACCATCAAACATCAAGCCATGCCTGCTTCCTCTGTTTAAGTGTCAGTAACCACATTGAGCACTCGCCAACCCTGATGAATAGCATAATGAAATAAATATAAAATAGAAGACGGACTCTACCCTCAATAGGGGACAGGCCTTTAAGCCATTTATATGAAACAATACCTGGTGGTTGGCAGATGTGTGTGAAGCATCTCACTCCACATCAACCAGATAAGAAGAGAGTTTAATGATGATTTGTTTATCACTATGAGTACTTGTATTATAATGAGTGTATATCTCAGTCATTGGAGTAAAGGTACTGGGGTTCTTAGGCTGTGCGGCTCAACCAGGGCAGTAAAGACCAGATCAGAACTGGGGAGCTACCTGCCAGCTAGCTCCAGTATTTATAGATAAAATGATTATTTATGCACAGACCATTATGCTAATACTTGCATGATGATTGTATACTATGGTGCAATCATGATGCATGTTTCTAGTACATTCTATGGGTCATATGCCTAACAGTCTCCCTCGATTATTTGCTAACTAGTTTGTATCTTTTTGGAGGTGACCGCCATTTAGGAATGTACTTGATGTAGTAACTGTGATCTCCTATGTATGTAATCATCTTATCTAATCATGCTGACTAATCTGGTAAAGGAATGACATAATAAAATAAAAAAGAAATAAAATATTCTAAGTGTCTATAATGAGTGTCTATAGGAATAATGATAATAAGTTAAAAAATAAAATTAGCTTGTTCATGACATTAAGATCCAGGGTAATAAATTCAAATACACTGTATAATGGCTAGGCTTTACTGGTCCCAGTGACATGTGGAAGTATGGCTGGTGCATCAGTTGCTCTACTCCCATGTGTTATAACTGAGTTTTATTAAACTTTTGATCAACATTAAATTAGACTTTTCTTAGACCACAAGGGATGAAAAGAGAGAGACAAGAGTAAGAGAGCAAAAGGCTGAGTGAGGCAAATCTCTGTATTAGACTGCTAGCTACACAAGAGATTAAGCTTGAGTTAAATTAAGCTGGGTGCTATAGCTTATATACTACTACTAGATGGAAGAAAGTATGTGGCAGATAACTAAAAGAGATAAGTATGTAGTAGAAGAAACACATAGATACTACTGAAAATAGTAGAGAGCATGTATGTACATATATATAGTACCTGAAAGGAAATTACTGTCTACAAAATGAAAAGAGATAAAGTCCATAGCTGGTCAAGATGAATCAAGGTAAGACAAGAGTGATGACAAGAGCAAAAAAAAAAAAGGGACTGGTTATGCAGTCCATAACACTGTGTTTCCAATTTTATTTGAACTTTTTGGCTCAAGTTTATAATATGAGTTCTTCAACAGGTCACCTCAGAACTCCAATTGCTGGAGGTCAAGAAATGAGTGGTGCTAGCAACATTGGCTTTTGTAGGTTTGAAAGAAGTTTGCAACAGGGTCAATGACAGAACATTCAAAGCTAAATTATGATTGGTGGAGAACACCAGCACTTAAGCCACAGATTGCTAAACCCCTCCAGTGTGAAAAACCAACTTTCATTCAGGCATAACTTCAAGTATTGGGTAACATTGAATGTAGCTGCTTGTCAATCTTCCTTGTCTATTATAGGCATTAAGAAGTAGTGTTTTTGCATTATTCTAGACTGTAAAAGACAATTGTGGCATATAAACAGGTAAACTACCACTACCACAAAGTGGATAAACACTGTCTGTCCTCACCTTCTGGTCGGGAATTGGTCTATATTAATCAGTAGCATTTATCTCTGTCATCATTTATTCCTTAGATAACCTTCTTTCTTTGTTACCTGCATGTGTTGGGTGGCATGATAGGTAGCTATAAAGGTCTTCTGATCACATTGTCTGATTACTTTACCTATTTTTACTCTGTACTCTTACCTCTCTGAAAACTACTCATCTACTGGTATTACACTCTTTTTTTCACATGCTTATACATTCATGACCATAATACTACTTCTACTGATATATTATCATCTAAGGTTCATTGTGGTGTACTACATACTATTTGATGCATTCTGAAATCTAATTCTACTTGACCACTTGTTATAGGACTGTTACAAGTACTTACCTCTGAGATGATCTTTAGCAGGAGTAGAGTCAAATAGGGCAGTTGCTTGTA
>KB722767.1:299298-309562 GCA_000349905.1 Volvariella volvacea V23
ACATGCTGAAACAAGTATTTACTTCTGCTCCTGTTCTTAGAATTCCTGATGATGTCAATCCATTCAGACTCTCTACCGATGCTAGCAAGTTTGCAACTGGAGTGATTCTTTATCAACTGGACTCCGTCAACAAGAAATAACACCCAGTTGCTTATTACTCTAAAGCATTGAACCCAGCCAAATGCAACTATGAGATTTATGACAAGGAACTCTTAGCCATCATTAGAGGTCTTAATGAATATCATCACTATCTTAAAGGACATTCTGAGAAAATTGAAATTTGGTCAGATCACCAGAATTTAACATACTTTAAGTCTGCACAGAAATTGATATGATGACAAGCACAGTGGTCACTCTTTTTAACACAATTTAATTTTTCCCTCCATCATAAATCCAGAAAAACAATGCAAGCTGAAGATCCTCTGTCCAGGCGACCAGATCATAAAGAGGGGGTAGAGCTTGATAATCACAACAATATCCTTCTTAAACCTGAATTTTTTGCCATTTAGGCTATTGAGCCCACTTATGCATCAGAGGTCAATAATGATCAACTCCTCAAAGAGGTAAAAGAAGCATTGTTATCTAACAAGGTTACCAAAAACTACTGAAGTCTCTTAAAATTTGGACCTAGGGAATTCAAGAAATCTCTAGAAGATTAGAACTTTGAGAATGGCCTATTACTACACCAAGGAAAATATCAGCAACAAGGGCGCTAGGCCCCAAAGATAAATAAATAAAGACAAAGGAAAACTACTCAACTCAGCACACATCTCTTCACATTATCAGATGGGCCTACTATAAGGGATCACTCACACGGTGGTGCCCAGGTATCACCAGTGGCATGGTTGCAAAAACTCTCACTACCAGCTGGCAGAAGAGATGAGAGGGATACAAGAATCCTAATGACACATACTCACCTCTTAGTAGCCTGTCCATTCAGGTTGTGCCAGAGTCTCTGGAACAAAGCTAGCTCGTTAGAGTAGACAAGGTCGAAACTGAGGAAAACCCCCAGAGCCAACCTCACCCACTTATATATTCCTCCAAGGCCATATGTACATGTTTACACTATTTCAGACTATTCTATGGGTATCTATCTATGACATCATAATGACATCACCAGTGTCCGGTATCACTAAGATTCTATTAGGTAGAGATAAGCCGTGAGCTAGAATGATGGCTTTAAGACTAATGATGCTGCCGAGAGTACCTCGATGCCTGGGATCTCCAAAGGTGGCTCAAAAGGTAATACATCATGTGATCATGATGTTATCTAATCTAATCTGGATTAAGTAAGTAGTCACATGGTCCTTGGGCGCCTAAGAGATAAAATGAAAATAAAAATAAATATTAGATAATTGAGAATAAATAGGGAATAAGGATACAATCCTTGACAGAAAAGTCTACATATCTAAAAGTACTGAAGAACACCTTTGAAGGAGAATAGTTCAAATGCATCATGATTTACCATCAGCTGGACACCCTGGATGATGGAAAACATATGAGCTAGTTACCAGGAATTACTAGTGGCCTGGAATATCAGTCCTTATCAAAAACTATGTAGCTGGTTGTGACACTTGTCAGTGAATGAAAGATTGCAGACATGCATAGTTTGGACCACTTATACCTAATGAAGTACCAAATGCTCCATGAGAGATAGTTTCCACAGACATCATATCCTCATTGCCAGAATCAGATGGTTACAATGCAATATTTGTTATAGTGGATTGCCTTACCAAGTGCGCACATTTCTACCTAATTACTAATCACTTCAAAAAGAAAGATCTGGCTCAACTTCTCTATGATAGAACATATCCCCTTCATGATTTACCATTACAAATTATTTCTGATAGAGGCACTCAATTCACTTCTGACCTCTTTCAAGAATGGTGCAAACACCTAGGTATTAAGTCCACTATGACAACAGCCTACCATCCTCAATCTAATGGTCAGACTAAACATGTTAACCAAATTTTTGAGCAATACCTACACTGCTATGTAGACATCAATCTCAACAACTGGGCTCAACTCTTGCCTAGCGCTGAGTTTGCATATAACAACCATGCACATGAAGGTACTCACAAAACATCATTCTTCCTAGAATATGGTCATCACCCTAGAGCTGGTCCAACATTGTTAAAGGAAACTGCTACCATAGACCTCAATGAATTAATACATAGAAGACTTGAAGCACAAGAACAGGCGAAAGCAGCTCTCAAACTTGCGGCTGAAAGAATAAAGTGGTACTATGACAAAGGAGTAAAGAACATACCATTCAACATTGGTGATAAAGTTCTCTTGAGCCTGAAAGACTATCAGGATAAGTCAAAGAACAAATCACTCAAACCACAATTTGAAGGCCCTTTTAAGATCATTAAAAAACTATCACCAGTTACCTTCAAACTCAATTTACCTCCTAGATATCATGGCTATCATCCTGTATTCCATGCCTCAAAATTAGCACCATATGTTGATTCCACCATTTCTGACCAAACACCTAACACTCCTAAACCAGTAGTGATTTCTGATAAAGATGAGTGAGAAGTCGAAAGAATTCTACAACATCATCAATATAAAAAAACCACTCAATACTTAGTTAGATGGAAAGGTTTTGGTCAAGAATATGACACTTGGGAATCAGAGAAAAACCTCTCAAATGCTAAAAAAGCTCTCCAAGAATATAAAGCCCAAAACCACAAAGCTATACACAACATAGAAGACTCTGAAGATGAGATCACTTCTCTTCCACAATCCAATTCTATCTTATTTGTAAAACTTGCTAGTGAAAGATTACCATTAAAAGGATCAGCAGAGGCTGCAGGTCTTGACTTGTATGCTAACTCAAACACCGAACTCACTCCTCATTCTTGAACTCTTATACCCACTGGTATCAAGATTAAAACTCCACATGGCACCTATGCTCATATTGCACCAAGAAGTGGACTTTCACTGAAAGGCATTGATATTGCAGCTGGAGGGTTACTAGAGGAATACGAGATAATTGAAGGGAAATAATAGTGTGGATGCTATCACATGTAGAAAACCGTGACAAAGAACACTTAAGAAATAACCTAAGGGTTAACTGCTCTAGATGCTTAAAACTTGACTAGTGCTTAAGGTAAGAGAGCACCTGTGAGATAGCCACTAGGTAGTAGCAACTTAGTATCTCCAAGGCTTATAATCAGCACTTAGAATATAAGAGTGAGAAGACACTTAGGAATGTTACTACTAGGGCATATAATGTAAACTAGAAGGTGATAGCCACTTATAGTGTTCAAGGTAAAGTAGTTACTTGTGTTGTAAGGGCTTCTAAGGTTAAAGATAAGCACTAAGAAGGATTGAAGTGATAAGAAGGAAGGGATAATCTGATGTTGATGATGTTATCATGCAACAAACATGACCAAACATGGAAAACCGTGACAAGCACAAGCTGAAGAACTACTGTATCAAAGAGGATGCTACTTATAGATGGTTGCAATGGAGAACATTATAGAATGGTGCAGAATTATGATTTCAAAATTGTACTACTCTCCTTTTCTCACACCAGGTATTTCAGGATCCTCCTTAACTTGGAATTTAATGGAGGCAGGCATGATAGAAACATTTCTTATGTAGTACTTGAATCATTATACAGAATAAAAGGTCTCGAGAATAGCTTCGGAAACCACGTTCTCCCAGCCAGGAAACTGAATGCAAATGAGCATAGGTACGTATACTAAGGCTGAATGTTATAAAATCCACGACTCACTCGGGCACGAGCAACAAGAGCGATTCTATCACCGCCTTTGAGAGACTCTACAAATTTGGCACCCCTCTTGGAACCGTTTCCAGCACCATTTTTATTCGATTTCAACGGTTGATACACTCCCCTCTTCCAAACTACCTCATGCGTCTTCTGCTCTTCCTGCGCGCGCTGATTGCGCTGAACTACCCAGGCTCTGTTATTGAGGTCCTGGATCTCTTTGATATCACCTGGCTTCACGGGATCTTGTAAATCTACGGATTCGGATTCGGACAGGACGACGGCGTCGAACCAGCTCCAAGAGCCGGCGTACGGCTCTAGTTACAGCACCTCAGATTTTAGATGTATAACTGATCAAAAAAACTACGTACCGGAAAACTCCTCGTCGCACCATCCTTGATCATGGCTCTTTATTTCGAATCTTACCCGCTCTACTTGGGCAGCAGAGCCGCCCGTTCCTAGTTTGGGAATCGGCTCGGAGACGAGATAGACATTCCAGACATCTGGACCTAGCGCCTGGATCCGAATGTCCTCCTTGACATGGGAGATGATTCTCGGCCAGTATTCTGCTTCCTGTAGGATTACATCCGCTAGCTCTATGGGCGCTAATTTCACGAGGTGCTTGCGGACCTGAGATACATCTTCAGGCGATGGGTGGTGGCGTTGTTGGGGACTGGTAGCTGGTGACGCTGAAGGTTCTTGGTCCATGAGGGCAAAGCTATGGTGGCTCGGAATATGCCGATTGGGCGATTCTTATAGCATACTGGATTTGGAAACCCCTGAGTCTGAAACTTGGCGTTGCACCAAATCAAGGTAAGTATGAACGAGTCGATGAGATTTTATTCAAGCTAGAGGACTTATCTAGTATACTCAAAGCCTCTCAGCCGTGTGACTTACAGTATGCTTCGGCTCAACACCCTAGTCCACGAACCCGGTGGTAAAGACTATTTCACCACGATCGACACACACCCCACGCGAAGTGTGGCCGAGTTCAAATGGGAGATTATAGAGCTTGTGCAAATTCGCGGTCATAGCGCCCATGACATTGAACTCTGGCAGACAGCCACGCCGTTGATCACCGCCCGCAGTACGGTTACAAAAACGATCGAGTTTGCCCAGTCTCGGGGACCAGCATTGTCTGATACACAGGAGCTCTCGTCGTACTTCAAGCACTCTGCCAGCCACAACCTTCATATGGTTGCGGCGATCTCGCCAGTCCCGCTGCTCCGTATTACTTGCCTGATAGATGGCCAAGACATAAGTCGGCGCTTCTGTATTCCAGTCGGAACAGGGGACACTGCTTCTGTGCTCAAGAACGCCATTCGGTCGCATTTGAGAAATCGTGTCCCCATCGATGATCTCCATTTGTGGAGGGTTAATTGTCCCATTAGTCGATATACTGGGTCGATCTTTGGTTATTTCAGCCAGGAGCCGTTGAGGGATTATGAGGGATTGTCGACTCATTTCTTGGATTGTCCGTTGGATTACCTTAACGTTATCGTTCGAATTTGGCGGCCCAGTGAGTATTCAACTTCGTTCCTACTTTCACCCGGCAGAAGCCTGGTTGTGACTGAGGTTCGATGAACCTGTTAAGCATGCTTATTCGTCTTTCACCAGAGCCGGCGTCAACGAGGACCCCAGCTGGAGAGCAGGTGTCGCGGCACGATATATGAGTACCCCGAGTTCCACACACACTTGCGGGCCTCGACCAGTCTGAGGAGTACCCCGGCAAGGAGCGAATGAGTGTTTTTACAGCCACATATACGGTGCTGAGGCTCATGTGATTCCGAGCACTGTCAATCGACTAAAGAAGACAACTACTTTGTCAGAGGATTCTCAAAGGCGGTATGCGCTTTTTACAGAGGACAAAGTACGCACGATTTCCAGGGTCTATTGGCTCGTTGTAATGTCAAGATAACTTGTAAAACGTTCTTCGGTAATAATCCATGACATCTGCACTTTTATGGATAAGTTCAAAATTTTCGATAGATAACGTTTTCTCTGGAGGCCTATCGTACAATCCCGGAACCCTGAATCCTACTGTCCCTCGTTAATTATTGCCCTAAACCTCCCAGTTATGAAACGCTGCCGAGCCCGGTTAACCTTTTACTCGAGGGTGGTTAGATACATGGAGATACAACGTCAATTCGTCCGGGATTCGAGTGCGCACCAGTCGGAGGCTACGAGTGGGACTCCTCGGGCTCCTGATTTCGATTTCACGTTGCTAGACCCTAATTCTGTCGGTCCTTATTGGCGAGACGCGTTATTCCATCAACGTAACCTGAAAAGATATCACCGCCTAGATGACGCATGAGATGGGCGGTTGATTACCAAGGTCCATCATGATCTAGAGATGCTGGCTTATTCTTGAAGCGTTGGGTTGGCTCAGGCTTGAGAGCCTAGTTTTGCGTTTTTAGTGTAGCTGTGTGCAGGAAATGCCTATTACAAGGATCAAGTGCGCTTTTATAGTTTCTAGCGTGCAATTTTCCTATGGTGCTTGGAGGGCGATTTCGAGGAGAGAAAAATGCGATTGAACGAACGCCAAGAGAGGTTTTTAAAGCGACACAGTCACGTAACACTACGAATGACAAATTTAATTTCACTAAAGGGCTGAGTTCCTGACATCGAGCAGGGCTGAGAGCAGATGAGAGCATACTGGACCAGCGTCGAAGTGCGTGCCACCGGTAAATGGAATGCTGAGAAGCACCGGCAGAACTTGTTTGTTTCCACCGCCGTCGGCTCGGGTACCAAACAAACCGATGGCCCCTGATTCCAGCTGGACAGGCTCAAGTCGAACGACTCGTCCGCACGCCATTGCACGCCCGTTATCTGTTCTTTCAAATCTCAACGAAGTTCTTCTGACGGCTGCCGGATGCTTCATCATGCGCTTTACAAGCCAGGCTGCTAAAACTGCCAGGAATTTCCCCGTATAGTTTCACCTATTTTTATCGCAAAAGCGGTTCTCTGGATGGCGGAGGTTGCTTTTTTGTGATGACGAATGTACCCCACATACATCGGATGTGGGTGGGGGTCGTTGCCGAATGTGCCAACGACGGGATTTCCGCTTGAATAGGTCAGGCCATCCGCGGTAGTGAGGAGGGCAGGAAGTAGCTCAACGAGGAAGCTCGCGCTTCCCAAGAAGGTTGGTGCAACAACCGCTCATCGTTCACTCGCGCTTCATTTTGGCGTTAGATTAATTACGTTGTCTACTAGTGCCATCATTTTCGCTTGTCAGCATGGCCCGCTGACAGCTTCCTCAAAATTCCTCTCACCATCGAAAACTTCCCAGATGGCGCATCGGCTTCGATAATAGAGGACAATCATGCCCTTTCAAGGCGAGAACAGGGAGACGTGATCCCTGATTACGCAGCTCACTTTACTTACCTCCATGGTCCACAGATTCGAATCGAATCTATGATGAGAGGGAATCCTAGATTCCCTGTTGGAGTCGCTGCAAGGTCCGTTGGGATTCACGGCCATGCGCTCACCATTTTACCTGTTTCCGCCCCTCCCCTCCCTGGTTATTCGGTGCTCAGGGCGTCAGTGCTAAGTTTACCAACGATCACCCCATTCGTAAGTTCATCCGAGGCGATAAAAGCCGTTCACCAATGCCGAGCAGGTGCATCCTTGATCCCCCAGCCCTTGCTTTCTTCCATACTCCTCCAAGGATCCTCTGCAGTCAAGTCCAGTCCGACATTGTGCTCGCTCACTTCGCCTGTGCTTAAAATAACGAGGACATAACAGACGATGGCCAGTAACGATCTCGAGAAGCAACAGAGCAACTCCATTGACACCGTCAGAGTGAGGGAGAACCGACCAAGATCAAACATCGCAAACCCAGGCGCGCTGTAAGTATTTTTAACCACACCCCTCTCTCCACGACTCGATCGTTCTTCCCCACCTTCCCCACATTCTCTCGCGTTTGTATCCGGCGGGGGAGCCTGGATTGCGTTGCGGTGGTCGCTAATGTGTTATTTTTAGTGGCCTGTTCTCTTTCGCATCTACGACGTTGATCTTATCATTATACAATGTCCAAACTCGACATGTCAATGCCCCCAATCTTGTAGTTGGCATGGCTATCTTCTGCGGTGGCCTTGCACAATTACTGGCTGGGATGTGGGAGTTCCCCAAGGGCAATATGTTCGGCGCAACGGGTTAGTTCTCACAGCCTCAGTTTAAGGTACAGGGGTTGCTGATATGCCGACTTTCCCACCTACCTAGCTTTTACGTCTTATGGCGCTTTCTGGATGTCCTACGCTACTATCCTCATTCCTGGAAGTGGAATCCTCGCGGCCTATGCTGAAGATCCGGAAGAGTTCGCCAGTGCGGTTGGTATATACCTTATTACTTGGATGCTCGTGACTTTCTTCCTCTTGTGAGTGTTTTGCCCTCGTTCATGAGCAAAATTAGCTCATTCCGGCTTTTTGCGTCAGCATCGTCTCACTCCGCAAGAGCGTGAGCTTCATCGCGCTATTTGGCTGCTTGACTATTACTTTCTTGCTCCTTGCTGCCGGAGAGTTTGCTCCTAGTATTGGGTTCGTGCACTTGACATTTCTTGTCCATCGATCCTCATGTCTAACTATTTGCGACCCACAGTGCGAAGAAGGCTGGTGGCGTCTTTGGGTGTGTTACAGCATTCATTGCATACTATATTGGTGTCAGCGAATTGCTCTCCGCCGAAACCAAAGCGATCGCTAGACTTCCCTTGGGAGCCTTCGCGTAGACACTAGAAGAGATGATTGACAGCTCTTGTTGTTCGACTTCTCCTGTCTATACTAATCCGCTTCGGTGTACCTGTACCATATGCTCTTCCCTAACGAATCAATGTTTTTTGTTACTACTTTATATCTGCACCACTTCCTTGGGGCCTTTGCACAAATCTGACAAATGATACCACTTTGTGGCTCGTTCGCATGTGCAACTATACGTAGTATACGTCAAGGTGATCGCGATGACGAATGGCATACTGTGTGCCAAGTTGGACTTGTGGCTTCGGAATTTTTTTGATAGAAGCAACTAATCATTAGCCTATCCTCCGCCCCTGAAAGAAGCATCTGGCCACCTCCGTCCGAGGACTCAAAAAATCTCTGTAGTGCTTCCAGAGTGCTACGCCGCCGAGTTCTGCGTGAACGAAAGCTGCAAGTACGCGTCGTCGACGCTATTCAGGTCTGGTCCAGGTCCTCCGAGTCCGAATCCCCATCAAGCAACAGTAATTTTCGTCTATAGTTGGCAAGTCCCATGCGTACGGGTCCAGGGACACAGGAGTTATTTGTTGCTGTTTGGCTGTAATGTGAAAATCAAATCAACCCGTTCGAGGCAGAGTCCCATAATACGAGCTCAGTACCTGTACCTGTACCTCCCCTCGACTCCTGGTGAGTTCAACCATCCGCCATTCCCCCTACAACATCGTCGTCCAGCGAGGCTGTTCTGAGAACAATTTTTAAAAAGCTTCATATCCATTGTCGATAATTGTCTTTTGCAATTCGGACGATGGACGCAACGGAGCTGGCGAGATGGACCAGATTTGCTGCAAGAGGTGGGATAGGGAAGTGCACGGCGATTCAGGACTGTGCGGCTGAGCGTACTGGAGATCTCATGTTTCTCAAGGTAAAATCCTTGTTATTCTATGGGAGAATTGATTCATAACTTAGGTATTGTGAAGGACGACGAGATTATTGTCCTTATGCAGTTACCGGATCACGAAGGGCTGTATCTGGTGAGCAACATTCTGTTCTTCATCTCACCGTGGACGGTGGATTGACAAAATTTTGTAGGGATACTGCGAGGGCGTTGTCGGCAGGTTCAAAGGGGTTCACGTTCACTTTCACTCGAAGCTGAAGAAGCCTGTTATGGCCAAGCGCTCTTCGTTGCGTGATACTCACGCACCCCAATCGCCCACACCTTCCGTCCACTCCATCCCATCACCTCCTCCACCCGAACCCTCTCATCACAGAACTTCAACCACTCATTCCCTTCCACATCGACAAGGCTCGATACCGACCTCAGATGACGAACCGGCACTGAGCCATTCCTCCGCCTCGTTAAGGAGCGAATCCACCCTTGGCACGCCCACAACTCAACATCTCCCACCCGACAATCGCCGTACGTCCAACAGCCTAGACCTGCCTTCACCTGAGGCGCCCTTGACTTCTTCAAAAACTATAACGCCCGACACGTCCAGCGTATCTCAGCACCCCTCGTCGGCCCCTGAAAGGATCACCAAGCTCGAATTAGGCGTGGATTTGTCATTCAGGTCTGATGGCAAGCATGTGCCTCCTCCACAGGCACAGACACGGACGTCAATGCAAGGACCTAATCAGGAGGCGAGGTCTCTACCGCAACTCGCGTCGCAACCCGGTGTACCGGACGGTTCACGGCAGAATGTGGGTTCTGTGCCTGCTGTGTCTTCGCCGGAGGCTTTAGAGGACCGGTTGTACGGTAGTGATGATGAGGATGATGGTCAACGGAGTAGACGGGGCTCTGTGGGGTCCGACGGGGAAGTTGGGATTGGGTTATCTTTCCTTC
>KB722767.1:309662-323266 GCA_000349905.1 Volvariella volvacea V23
AAGATCTTGCTAATGGTGATGAAGACGAAGACGATGATTGGTCTTCCATGAATAGTCGCTATAGTATGGATCGAAAAGCAAAGGAGGGCGAGGGGAAACAAGTGGAGGAATCCAAAGTCGAGGCACAGCAGTCGGAGCGGAAAGGAGAACGGGAATCGGAGGAGTCGCGACCAGAGAGAAAACAAGACTCGCCGACGCCTTCCACTTCTCAAAACCATCATGACCGCCGGCCGTCGCTAGCGCCAAGTTCCTCATCAAAGCGTTCAGACGACTGGGATGGAGCAGCGTCGGATATATATGACGATTATCGTTATTCTCGTTATTCTATCGCATCAAAGATGTCGAGGTTTTCCTCAATATCTCACCCTTCCTCAAATCAGTCGGATGGTGTTATCCCCCCAGTACCAGATGCGCGACCTAGTGTCGACTCTCACGCAAGCAACGATGTCCCTCAAAGTTCAGAAAGGAGAAGAGCCTCCACCGAATCTGATGCCTCAATATACACTCAAGGTTCTAGGTTATCTAAAAACGAACAACCGCTCGGGCCTCAGACTACTTCACCCTCAAACTTGAGCTTGCCAGATCCTAGAGCCAGAGCAAAACCATCGCCGTTGAGCTTGGATCAAAATTCACCTTTGCTGAACACGACTTGGGGATCCCCGCTATCGTCGCCTGATGCCAGTTCTACGACCTCACGCTTCTCGGGAGGCGTGATTTCACCAACGACTATGTCGCATTGGACTGGTCAGTCAACCGGGATTGCTAGTGCGTTGAGGCAGCAACTGCAAGGTGGAGAGCGGCCTACGCCGACACCGAAAAATTCGACGGATCAGATATCTGACGCGGAGGAGATGGTGACGACGATTGTTGTGGAGGACGACGAGGGATTGCCATCGAAACTGCCTAGTGATGGACAGGTTGCTGATGATACAAGTTCGATCGATTTGCCTCTACCCTCTCCCTATGACTCGCTGCCTTCCTCTGATCCTAGTCCTAGCACTGCCCCCGCACCACCAGCAGAACCCATCCCGACTCTTGCGCCGATACCCTTGCATGTTCAAAACGAACTAGCGCCACCACCCCCGACTAACGTTCCTCAATCAGCAGCGACACACCTTCGGCCTTCGTTATCTGAACTCCGAGGTGCAGATGGACCAGGAATGCCGCAACGCCGTTCGATGTTCTTACCGCATCCGGGAGCTCCAAAAGCTCCTACAGTAGGCTCGAGCGGGCCGATGTACATCCGGTCACTACAGCCAGGAGCACAATCGGCTCCATCACAATTACACCCTCAACAGCACGCTCCATCAGGATATCCATCACAGCAACAAAGACCGACACAATTCATAGGCGGTGTACCGGCAGGAAGCTCAATACACATACTCCGAATGGCCTCATCGTCATCTTCCTCAAACACGCTCAACGTACCGACTCCCGGGATGCCAAGAGGACCGACCATGTACGGCAGAACGGAGGTGGATCTGGGAAGCGCGATGGGACCTGTGTTGATCACATTCAGCTTGGAACCACCGCCCCCTCCCCCATCTTTTGGTGGGGCGTCCGTGCCGCCTGCCTCGGGCACTGCTGCCACCACCTCAAAACCGCAACTGACGCTACCATCGTCTCTGACTCCGTCTACACCTCAGCATGTTGGTTCTCCCTTGGTTAATGCTGTACATCTGACACCAACACCAAGTACAGTTCAGGGATCGCCGTTGACGACGTCCGGTTCTACCGGCTTGAATCAGCCCAGAATGGGGTTGGGTATTAGTAATATTCCGGTGGTGAAGTTGAACGAGGGTCCGACTTCGATACCATTGAGGGTTGTGGAAAGATCGGCAAGTATGGACCAGCATTTCAGTGGTGGTGGTGGTGGTGGAGGGGGCGGTGGAGTTATACCCAGAGCTAATTTTATACCCCAAGCTGGAGCTGCTCGACCTAGGTCAAGGAGCTTCTCTGGATTCAATTCTAATGGTGCGGATGTCCCCTCTCAAATCCGTAAAACAGTGAGGTGAGCATATGTCCTTTGTTTGCTCGGCTTTTCAGAAGTTGGCTTTGCGCTTAGCTGATATGGATGTACCTGTCTGGGGCAGTCGGGAAGAGGGTAACACGTCGTCAGTTCACCCCCATCAAAGTCCTAGCCAAGGCTCCAGTCAAGCTCAAGGCAACAATAGCAGTGCTAGTAGTGAAGGACGCAAATCTGTAGGATCCACACCACCGTCGCCTTCAAGCCCCCTCGGCAGGGGATCCTTACCGAAATCTCCATCCAAGACCATCCCACCAAAGTCCTCACCATTGCGCAATGCGCATGCACCCTCTCCTCTTTCGCTACCAGGAAACAACATTAGGTCATTGTCACCGAGGTCGCCGACAACGACAAAATCGCCATCGAGTCCTTTATCGCAATCTTCTCTTCGGCCACCGTCACCTGCGAGCTCGCCTGCTACTAGTGTAGCTAGTGCGGTAGCTAGCTTGTCCGGCGCGTTGACACCTGGTCGACCGGTGCATCAGCTGAGGCCAGCCGCATCGATGTCGGTTCTGAATGAGTCAAAATCGTCAATCAGTGTCAGCAGCACATCCTCTGCAAGTTCGACAGCAACTGCTTCAAGCACCGCGACTGGTCCCTCGACTACGGGTCCTGCTACTCCTACCAGCCTAATAAGCCGGCCTTCCTTGGTCACCAAAGGGTTAGGGGGCGGCAGCAGCGCCAGTGAATCAATCTCGCCGACACATTCACAATCGCCGACGTCCTTGCAGTCTCAACAAGCACAGACGACCCGGCACCGGCCTATTCCCTCATCGTCAAGTGCAGCCTCTCGTCCCTCCATCACCCGCGATTCGATTAGCACGTACAACTCTGAGCTGCAGCCCTCGCTGCAGACCCGGCCTTCTACCGAGACAGATGCTGTATCTATCAGCAGCACAGGCTCGGGTGCAGGTTCGATGTCAGGGTCAGGATCGCAGGGGAAAACGCCCCAGCCGACGCCTCATCAGACGGTCGTAAGACAAAACTCGCTCCGGTCGAAGCTGTCGCTTCCGAACCTGAGGAGAAACCGGAACAGACATGACGATATGGACAGCGGGCCGGCATTCTCGATGGGCAGGGGCAGGGGCGGTACGGGCGAGACGATGCAGGTGGAGGATATGGATTTTGAGCTTGTGAGGCCGAATGTGCCGTTTAACCCTACTGCTTCGCGGCACAGCGAGGACTCGAGTTTGTTTTATGGACGAGATGGCGGTGCGTCGGTGGATGTTGGAGCGGGGAGTGGAAGCGGAGGGACAGGAGGGTTTTTGAGGCCCGAGAGTCCGGCGGTGTCGTTGTCTTCGAGTGGGACGTCGCAGCGGTCGCCTACTGTGCCTTCGTTCGTGAGCGATGGGAACTCGATCATCACGGGTGCTTCGTGGCCGCCACCGAGCGTGGTGACGACGATTGCTGCGACGACAAACTCGGAGAGGGAGAGGACGAACGAGTTGTCGGTCGAGGCGTATCGGCAGAGAGAGCTCAAGTGGATGGCAATACTGAGCGCCGTTCCGGCGGCGCAGGCGAAGAAGAACAAGAAGGTGAAGAAGCTGCTGTTGGAGGGCGTGCCTGCGTCGGTGAGGTACAGGATCTGGTCGCATTTGACGGACGGGAAGGGGAGGTTTGTGCAGGGCGTTTATGCGCAGCTTGGGGCGAGGGGAAAGACGAGTCAGGTGTACCTGGAAGCGGAGAAGGATGTGAAGGAGTGGTTTGCTAGTGCTGAGCAGCAACAGCAGCAGCAAGTGGGCTTTGGAGGGGTGGGCGTGGGGAGTGGGATTGGACAGGCGGTGGGGCCACAGACGCAGGTGCTGGCGTTGCTGCGGGCGTATCTTGCCATGGTTCCGGATGTACAATATTCTACTGGTGAGCTGAGTCTTTTTATGTCCTTTATTTGCAGGGACTGAGGTTTGTGGATGTTTTTCAGGCTTGATGCTTGTCGCTGGACATCTGTTGTTAGTTGCACCCGAAGAAGACGCGTTTTGGATCTTTGTTTCTATGATGGATACCTCTTTGCGACCCTATTTTGCCGTTGCGACGATCCAGATTGAGGTAGACGCCGCTTTGTTTGCAAAGGCTTTGGAGGCGAATGACGCGCAGGTGGCGAAGAAGGTGTTGGTGGATATGAGCGTCATGCCACAGGCTTGGTGTCATCCATGGTTTTCGTCGCTGTATGTGGGTATACTGCCGACAGAGTATCTGGACCGCGTTTGGGACCTGTTTTTGTATGAAGGTGCGTGCTTTATGTGGTTAGGACTGAACCCTGTCTGATGATGATGCGTGGTCTAGGCGTTCCGCTTCTAATACGTGTCGGTCTGGCGATTATGGTCTGTTGTCGGCGTCAAATTTTGGATTGTACAAGTGAAGAAACGCTTCTCAATATGCTTAAAAGGCCCTCACCGACTTGGCTACCTTCCACGGCGGAGGGATTCATCAGCTTGGCATTGTCGTTCAAAGTCAAAGATGATGACGTCCGGAAACAGAGAGTCAAGATGGAAGCCCAGGTGAAGCGACAAGCTCACGGTCCCAGGCTTCATTCCTCCGGGTCCATTTCTTTACCCCGAGCTTGAGCGCGTCATACTTATTCCACGCCCTTTGTCCCCACCTTCGTTCTTCTTGAACACAGGTATATGACTATACCACTGTTACTGCTACTAAACCCCGCGTACCATGGACTACAAAAGTATATTCGACCTTCTAGTGTATACAGGTACATTCGACCCTTCCCACATTGTTTTCATGGAGGGTATTTGTTATCACTCTTATCACTCATTCGCCACCCCGCACGTTTGCTATCATTCATTCTTCGGCCATTCATTGCTTTTGTCGCTTTCTAACTGTCCCTTTCGGATTGTGGACTTTGAATCAATTACCACCTATACCTATTACATACACGTACCAATACCACCCCATCGATATACCACCCCCCCACCATGTCTCCCTATGCATTATCACTGCAATGTTAATCTAAAACCGCCGCTTCCACGAGGGCATGACGAAGCAGCCGGAACCAATAGGTTCAAGAATCAAGCCAGCTGTGTATGTGGGATCTGATTGGTCTCTGGTCATGGGGACCGTCCTCGAGGCTCGGTGTAATCAAGCTCGGCGTGTCTGACCGGGTCTCCATTTATCAGGTTACCTTCATCTCGAAATCATGTCCATTGCACCACGCTTTTAGATTTCCCCGCCGCCTCTCCATTCTTCACTTTCACCGCCATCCCAGGTCACGGTCGCCGCAACCGCGCCCCGAGTGTCAACGCCCCGAATATAATCCATTTTACACAGCATTTTATTGTCCTTTTATGCTTGGGCTCGGACGACATCACTTTCGAGTTTAGCGCTGAGGAGATTGGAGATTTGGTTCTCAGTATATATTACCCTAATCCTCACGATCTGGTATTACCCGCAGCTCCCTCCCCCCTTCCTCTTAACCACGCCCTTGTCAACTTCCGCTCGTGACCTGGACACACGCCTCACCTGGCCCACTCGACGTTCGCTATGCATCCTGCGCTGAATCTTCCAGAGATTGTCCGTGAAATCCTCAACCACCTTGATCGAGAGGAAGACGTTGCGGATGATGCTTTGACAAGCTCAGGGCATCGCCATGGTCATGGTCCGCCGGGCAACGGCAATGGCGGAGGCGGGGGCACGGTTCCTTCGACAGCAGCAACGCATAACACCACGACACGTGGCCTGAGATACGCTCCTGCATATGTCCATTCGCTGAGCCGGGCGTCTAGCTTGCTGGCTGCGGCGCTGTGTTGTAAGCTGTGGGAGAGACCGGCGTTGGATTGCTTGTGGAGGGAGATGAGGGGGATCATGCCGCTGCTGAGGATGGCACCTGGGTTCATGACGTTGGAGGACGGTACTATTGTAAGTCAGCTCGTTCGACCTGGGGTGGCTGTTTGCTATCGGCCCTTGTGGGTCAGATATGAAGGGACCCTGCGTTTTGGACATCACTGTCATCAACACGCGCTAATTTATGCACTGCTACCTAGATTATACCCGGAAGGTTGAATGAGAAGAGCTGTCCGCGTTTTCACGAGTACCGACGCCGAATACAGCATTTGGAAATTGACGCCCTGAAAGTGGAGGTCGACTTTGTCAACCTGCACCACTCGACCATTCTGCGGCTTGGTCAATTCAAGGACGGCTTCCTTCCATGCCTGAGGAGCCTCAGAATCCGCGCCGATGAAGCGGCTAGTGTATCCCTCGATAAAACTATTATGCTCCTCCCGTCCTTGTTCAAGTCTCCGGAACTCCGCACATTTGGCGTGTTCATCAACCCTCAGTCGGATATCGACTCGCCACCAGATTGGCTGGGTCCTATATGCACCCTCCTCATGGATGCCAACCCGAATCTAAGGTTGATGAGGCTGACTGGCCATCTCCCACCTCAGTATGCACACTGCCTCGGGGAATGGCAGAACCTCAGGACCCTGTCGCTGAATCTGGCCACAGAAAACTGGTCTTTGGGAACCATACAGGCCCTTTGCACCCTTCCAGAGCTCTCCGAGCTCAGAGCCGACTTCAAGGATACCCTACCATTCCCCAACTTTGACCCTGCGAGCATGGGTTCTTCTCCATTCCCCCGACTGTCAAAACTTATCATAATGGCTCGACTGGGCTTCGCCATACAGTTCCTTGACATCCTCCCTTCTGACCAACTTGGACAAGTCAACATCCGTCGAAGTCGTGGAGACTTTGAGGGACGACCTCGTAATCGCTCGGAAGAATGCAACGAATGGAAAACGTTTTGTCAGAAGCTTAGTCGATTCAGGACATCTCTAAAGTCTATCTCCATGGATTGGAGCACAAATACCTCCCAGCGCAACAATCTTGCCAACCACAACAATAATGCAAACGCACAAAATGGCAACGCGCCCAATATCGGCTGTCTCTCGATTATAGAATCACTCCTCTGTCTATCGAATCTCGCTACTTTCCAAGTCAAATCGCTTCCGCAATGGTTGGCGCTTGGTGACAGGGACATTGACAGAATGGCTACGAATTTCCCCCGGCTCGAATCCTTATATCTCGGTTATACCATACCCCCCACCGTCGATGCCCGACCGAGCTTAGAAGCGCTCGGCATCCTGGCCAGGAAATGTCCCAGGCTGGACAGACTCAGCATTCTCCTCGGCAACAACGAAGACTCTGGTTCCGCCAACACAGACGACGACAGCGACCTCGACACCAATGAAGGAGTGCGAAGCCCACTCCAGACCGGCCGTGGCATCGACAACGACCCGCACCCCCTCCCTCCTCTTCCTCCTTCGAGTCCAACTCCTCCCACTCCCTGGCGGCGGTACAACCCCGCGGGCGGGTCGTCACGACACTCGCCCTCGCCGTACCACGCGATTCCGAATCAGATGTATGAAGGCCGCATAGTAGGAGGCCCATGGCAACGTAATAATTCACCATTCTCGATTTCGAAATCCTCGATGACGCATCCCAACAGCCACCTTCACACTCCCGCTCTTGCTGGCGCCGCCAACGCCAACGCCTCTTCCGGTGCCGGTGGCAACACGCTCGTTCGCATTCAAGATCTTCCACCTCTTTCTCATAATCTACGACACCTTGATCTTAGGGAGACTAAATTCGTATCTCCGATGACGGTTGCGCGGTCGATTGATAAGCTGTTTCCGAATTTGCAGACGCTGAGCGTGCATGATGCGGAGCAGGCGTTTTGGATGAAGATGACGGTTTTTCAGATTTGTCAGCCGGTGAGGAAGGATCAGCAGTGGAGGGACGAGGAGAGTTTTAGGAGGAGGGTTGTGGAGGAGTGGATGGGTCCTGGTGCTCCTTCTTCATCAGGAGATGCTGGAGAGGTGCAAGGCGCAGGAGAGAGTCACGGACACGTGGAGAAGAGAGGACGCGGATGGAGTGTTGGTGGGTCGGCAGTGGCGGAGAGTTCGAGTGGAGGGGGTGCCTGGAAATCACGTCAGTTTGATGGAGGGTGGGTGGGAATGGAGTGAGCTGTGGTGTACAAGAATGTGAGGGATGCCTGGAGCAATCACCGAGGCTCGAGTGCGGCTTGAAAGGGGATATGCGTTTTCTTGAACGACTGCGACGATTTTTTTTTGCAATGTCCTGCTATGAATTGATACCCTCCTTGTGTATAGGGCATACCCTGTGGAAAGAAATGGATGTATATTATTTATTGTATTGTCGTCCTATGTTTCCCTTTTTTCTTGTTGTTCAACAAGATTATATGTACATAGATGTCATTCCGATTTTCTTTTTATCGTTGTAATTGACTTTCTATTTTACTGTGCTCGACATAGGGGTTCCTAGGACCGTGTGACACCGAGTTAACTCCGAACCAGCCTTTCCGACGGCCAACACGATGTTCACCATCGCATCGCGTGGAGGGAATATCCCTCTAGCCGCGCACAATCGTATACCCTCACAAAGCTCTCCTTTTTGTCACATACGACCCACTTCTTCTTGACGCTGCGTCGTGGAATAGACTCGGATACCGGTGACGAAAAGACCTAGGACTCGGAGATGGCGTCTTTGCTTAGAGCTTACAAGTGAGTACATGCCATAACGGTGGAAGCGGTGGCGGATGCAGTTGTCTTGTCGAAAAAGAGTTTATGTGTTATGTTTTGCGTCGCCATCCTTGTTCTGGTCGTTCTGGCATGAGCATAAGTTTACACGACAACTTTGCTTCCAGTGCGGCTTTGCTCAAGAGACCTATGCTTGCGCAATCTGTGACCGCGATGGCGCTTTTTGGGCTTGGGGATGTCATTGCTCAGCAGGCTGTGGAGAAAAAAGGGAAGAATCACGATGTGAGTGAAACTTGACGCTACTGTATGCTGCCACAGTTTGTGTGATTGCTAACTGGATGCAAATCTTTGTTTCCTTGTCGTGGTTGCTCTTATCGTCTTGTATGCTCGTCACATTGACTTGTAGTTCATGAGAACTGCGCGTCTGTCATTCTATGGAGGTGTGTTCTAGCCGCCCCACTCCCCCAATTCTATTGGAGACCTTATCGGAGTTTAGGTGCAATGTTCGGACCGGCGCTGACAATATGGTATCAATTCCTAAATCGACTCAAGTTTGCCAGTCCAGCGAGAGGTGTCATCTACCGAGTACGTCCTATTTTTCTGGATACTTTGTGGAGGCCTGATTTCCGTGTCTTTGTAGGTTTGGCTTGATCAAGCTGTTCTTACACCAGGTATGGTCTTGCAAATGCTTGCTTATGGGAAGATGCATTGAATTTATATTTCCGGTTTAGGTGCTGTCGCGTTCTTCTTCGGTGCCATGAGCGTGTTGGAGGGTAAGCCGCATGAGGCAGCGGGTAGGATACAAGAGGTAAGCATTTGGTTTCTGGATAGCTGCGGTTTAGAGACGCAGTGCTGATACTTTGATGATAGAACTACGTTCCCACTTTGATTCGTAATTGGTAAGCGCATTTTTTTTCGCGCCCATGTACGATATATAATCCTTTTTATAGGGGCGTTTTTATCCCAACCCAAATCATCAACTTTGCGATCATCCCACACCATCTGAGGTTTGTCACTGTTAGCGTTGTCAGTTTGTTTTGGAGTGAGTCACTATCTCACCTGCATGATCGAATATCTCATTCACCCCCTCACAGATACATATCTGAGTGCCGTCAACGCCCGCCAAAGCAAACTCCTTCCCAGCAACGAATCCAGCGCAACAATCGAAAAGGTGGAGGATGGCGAATCCGTAAAAGGCCCGAATTCATAGAATAAATTATTTCTGTACGGCTGGCTTTCCCTTTTACTATACCTGAGAAACGTTGCTTTTCCACGTCACGTCAAAAATTCTGCTGCGCAAAGCCAAGTAGATTGCTAAGGGATAGAGAGATCGGGTCACCTCGCCGAGCAGGGAAATTGCAGTACATACCTTGAGCATTTATAGAAGTCAACGAGCGCCTTGCGTACTCGTGTACAATCCTGTAAAGCCCCTAATGGTTAGTCTTGTTGTGGAAGAGTGCCATTCGTTCTGCCTCTTTAAAATTCACTTCAAGCCCCCTCTAAACGCCCGCCAGATGGCCCAGGTCAGCCTGATACTAGCCAGTGTTCTGTGTGTGGTCTGATGTTTTGACCGCCCTGTGGCGGGGCAGTACACTGGTGGCTATGCACTCGTCCTTGATTACGCCCAAATACCGCCCTATTACTCCAGAACTCTTATCCAGGCCATCCATCAGCGGACGCATAAATTGCGTTTGGAAATTCCCAAGTTACCATGGTTGCCAAGACGCGCTCGGCGCTGTGCAATCATCACGATGCTGGGCCCTTGGGGTATCACGGTCAGCGGT
Source organism: Volvariella volvacea V23 (assembly GCA_000349905.1). Lineage (NCBI taxonomy): Eukaryota > Fungi > Basidiomycota > Agaricomycetes > Agaricales > Pluteaceae > Volvariella > Volvariella volvacea. Next base: position 319,976 of record KB722767.1, read on the forward strand.
TGTATGGCATTGATGAATCTCGGATGACGAACAGGGTGCTCTTCGTGGGCTGAGGCCACGCCCAGCGTGATAGGTAACGATGTCATACCTACTGCAACCTGTGGGCTCGGGACTCACTTCAACCGCAGCTGGACTCCCACCACCACAGAGAGTTCCTGTGTATGCCCCCAACTTGCGATGTTGGCGCATCATTTCAGTTGTGGACCAGATCTACCCATTCTTCCGTGAACCGAGCACAGAATTTGCAAATGGATCTTCATGAGCTGCGAGTGCCCCGTAGTCCTCAATTGGGAACTGCCATCTAGGTCCCTAGTTATGTACACCCTCAGGTCTGGTTGCCCCACCACTCCTCCCCCCCTCTTCCAGGCGTCCGGGCCCCCCCATCAACGGCGCACTGCCTTTTTTCATTTTTTGTCCTTGATGCCGTGTTACAGTCGCTGAAACGAATCATTACAATTACGCCCGTCCCTTCTGACCTGCCAGTTGCGTGTGGTTATAAATATGCCGCAGGGCGGGGAAGACGGAAGCTTTCTCCCCTCTGCGACCTTCTATTCGTTTTCTGGTCGTCTGCCTGTGCTTGCGCTTTCTCCCTCCATTGAACCTTCCCTGGGCGCTTCCCGCTTGATTTGTCCACTTTTACGAATACCCCAAGTACCTCCATCAACAGTCCTTGCTGCGCACTTTTTTCTTCAACTTTACAAACAATCGGGATGCCTGCTACCACAATATACCACCGAGTCAACCACAACGACCGCTTCGACCCCCGTCGCAAACTCGTCACCTCGCCGATATTCTCCGCAAAAGTGCTGGCATTCATACGGCTGCTGTTTGCTGCATATAGTCTGGGGACGTTTTTCTTTACGCTCTTCTTTGAGATTTTTGAGTTGAAGACGGGACAAAAGTGAGTCCATGATTTTTTTTATCACGTTGGGCAGTTGTTTACCGCTGGGCGTTGTGGCGGAACCTTGGTATTTATAGATTCCTTTGTTTCTTCACCAATCTCTCCTACTCTGGTCTATGCGGATACTTTTCTATAGCGGGCTATCATACCCTCAAATACGCCAAACATAGCGAGGAGGCGTATCCACTGCAAAGGTGGTCAAAGGTGTTTCAGTGGTTACATCTGATGTTGTTGGCCACAATTACAACGTTCCGTGAGTATCGGACTGTATTAATGGGTTGTTCATATGGCTTATTGCGCCTCGTGGTGCAGCAATAATCGTTACCGTCGTGTTCTGGGGACTTTTGCTTCCAACGCAATCTTTTGACACGACGTATGACCGTGAGTTTCCGTTTTTGCCCTCTTCGTTGTCACATGGTGCTCAAAAATTCCCATGTTTTGTCAAATAGTATGGGCAGATATCTCTGTGCATGCGCTAAACGCCGTCTTTGCCCTCTTTGAAATCCTATTTACCAACACCCCACCGGCGGAATGGAAAATGCTCATTCCGTGCATCGTAATACAAGGTCTATATCTAGGCGTCGCTTACATCACAAAGGCTACACAAGGCTTCTATCGTACGTCCCTTTACTCTTTCGTATCCTCGAAACTTCTCTCACTATCAACTTCCCATCTCTTGAATACACCACACGCCTGCATCCACGTACGCATACAGCCTACCCATTCCTTGATCCCGCAGAGGAAGGCCCCCTAGTCGCAGCCTACATCGTCGGCATCGCGGTCGCCGAAATCGTCGTCTTCGCCATCGTCCGTTTCATCGTCGTCGGCAGGGAGAAGCTGGCGATCAAGTTGAAGCGTGTGCCGACGGTGCCTACTGTGGAGGTGTTTGGGAATGACAAGTTTAATACCAAGTCTCAAGGGTTTATGCAATGGGTGGAGTTTAATGATTCGAGGAGTTCGTTTGCTTGATGGGGGTTCTGGGTTGTTGAGTTGGTTGGTTGGTTTGGGAGAGGGGTGTGTAGAGTTTGAAATGTTACCTTGCGTAGATGCATCTAAGGTCTACCAGAGGAGACCATCAGGACGCTCTGGTGAATAATTGTTCTTAATTTATGTTTGAAAACTTGCTATACCATGCTGTATTTATTATCGTAGATACGTTTTCGTTTCGAACGATGTCGTGTTTAAAATGTACTTTGCAACTAAATGATAGATCTCTACACGAATGTTCATTGATGGTACAGCGCCAGGATATGAGCGGGTGCTGGTCGATGAAGTAATGAGTGGGTACTATGAGGCGTGGATGCATAGCACACCTAATCGCGGAGTGTGCTATACAGGACTACTTCATATCGCATCTGATCCCCTCCATCGCATTTCGACCTCCTCAAACACTGCAACTCTTTTAACAACCGCGAAACCCAACCTTTCTAGCAGGGCAATACTCGGCAAATTCTTATCAGAAACTCTGGCCACTAGGCACTCGGGCGGGACGGGCAGCGGATGGCTTGGGGCTAGCGTTGGCCATATGTGTGCTTGGGGTGTGGTATCACTGAGATCGGAAATCCCATTTGTAGCGATTATCCAGAGATCCAGGCGATGGGTGGCATAGGACAACATTAATTTCAGAGCTTCCGATGCACAACCACGACGTCGGTAAGCTGGCTCTTTGGAAGTTGTCAGGTTCGTTGTAAAAACATATTGTGCAGGCTTGAAGCATACCAGCAATCATAATCTCCACCTCTGCCTCGAATGAATCATCCTCTTCCTCTGGTTTTTCATTGGCTTTTGTAGGTGATTCTCGGGTGGTACCAACATGAGTCGGAGGTGTTCCTTTCAGAAACAGATTGACGTCCCCAATCATTGGCAGGGCGTCCAAACGGGCGTCATCTAGATCCCAAAATTCTATCCCAGGGGATAGCTGTTCATTTGTCCGAGCGAGGACAATAAAAGTCAATTTATCCTCGTCTTCTCTCCATTTTCCTGTACGCATTGATCCCAATTTCAATGAGAAGCGGACAATAACGCGGGACCCACTCTGCATTTCGTATTCTTCCTCTAGGCTCAAGGGCTCACTTGCAGTTAGAGTCCTCAATTCTTCGCTTTTCATCCATTTGTGGTATTTCTGGAATGATTGAAGCCCTTGGTCAACAAATACGATCTTGAGTGATCTAAGGTGCGGAACATACCAACGTACAGGGACGTGTTTGGCCTCGTAGGGTACGAGGACCACCTTGCTGCCCGCTATCACTGTCTTTGCGTTGGCCCTCATGTCCGTCGGCGTCGACGGGATTAAAAGACGGCGACAAAACCGTCATCTCGCGTGTAACTGTGACAAGTGTAACATTTCGCGATACGTGACATCGTAGTCAATGCATTTGGCGTTCAACATA
>KB722767.1:325816-365124 GCA_000349905.1 Volvariella volvacea V23
GGCTTGGGGTGTTTGATGATTATGACGAGGAAGGCGGATTTACCTTCGGTGGCGACCTCAAGGAGGACTTGGTCAAATCTGGCGGACCACACCTAGGATTCTCTGATCGCCTTGAATCTGTCAGCGACTTGATTGCACAATTGTGCGAGGTATTTGGAGCTCGCTATAGCAAGTTTATACCATTCCGAGAGGAACGCTTCGAGAAGCTCAATAGTCCAACCTGGTTGATTCAGACCCTTCGCGACGCAGCACAACAACTGCCCAATGATGGTGTACGGGATTGGACAGACAACCAATCCAAGCTCGAAGAAGACCAGCTGAACAGGAAGCGAAAGGGGGAGGATTATGGTGAACGACCCTTGAGTAAGCGCTCAAGACAATTTGATGGATTGTGGACTAGTGACTCGTCCCCCTATGGTGAAGGATTGACTCCCGCACTCGAGCCTTAGGATGTGTCACCAGTAAGAGTTGGATAATCGCAGGCATGTGTTACATTATGTAAAGGCTATACTATGTTTAGAATCGCCACCCTTGAGAGATTCCACAAACTTGGGGCCATCTCCAGCTCTATTCTCTGCCACATTGGGCAGTCGACACTCCCCCCCTTTCCAGACCTCATGTGTTTTTGGGTTTGAATCTGCACGTCTATTGTACTGAAGCAACTAAGCTTTCGTATCGAGATTGCGGATCTGTGTAATATCCCCAGGCTGTATGGGATCCCGTATTCTATGTGCTTCGGACTCGCTGAGGATGACGACAGTGAACTAGCTGTAAGAGCATGCATATGGGTCTAGTAATAGAAATAAGAGATTAACGTGTTGAGTGTGTCGGAAGAAATGGTACAGACAATGGAATTGCTGGTCGTTACCCCCTTGATCATGACTCCTCACCTCAAATCCCACCTTCTAAATTTGTAAAACAGAATTACCTTCTGCTTGCTTTGGAATTTGCTGCGATACAAGGTAAACGATAGAAGCGTCGTAACCAGCCCCAACTCTTTGGACTCTCTCGTATCTTTGAACACGAGAGACGATTCTTGGCCAGTATTCGGCTCGTTGTAGGATTTCATCTGCAAGTTCTGAGGGTAACAGCTCGAGGAGGAACTTGCGAACTTGAATCACGTCTTGTGATGTCTTGTGGTGGCGTTGGTGATGGCTAGTCACATTAACTTCTTGGTAATGAATATCTGTAGTCCATTGCCGGATGCTCTAAATTTCACCTCGAGCCCGTTCTCATGCAAGTTACCCGGATATCAGATTGAGTGGGAGGTGGATTTTATAGAAGGTTTCCCACACGAATGCGGCATGCCATAGGTTGATCATTGTGTCACTAGCTAAGACGTATATAATGAGCATTTCTTAATGTGATACCCCAACCTGACTTAGAGCTGACTTAGAGCTGCTAAAAGAAGGTAAAATCAGAATTATGAAATCGTGTGCTCATTTAATACAGATGACCGTGATAAATAGAGCTCGTGTGGTCTTACAATGAAGACAGAGTAGAATACCTTGAGAATAGCCACATAAACGGGATCATTATACCAAGCTAGTTGCCGAATCAAGACTATCATACACAGTAAAAAATCTCGACAGTAGCTTGGTAAACGTTATTACTCCAACCAGGATACTAAATTCAGGCAAACACATCAGTCTCCAAACCATAGAAAAAAATCTTAGGACTCACCCAAGCGCGGACCACAAGGGCAATTCTATCACCACTTTTGAGAAATTTCACCATTCGAAAACCATTCCCAGCGCCATCCTCGTCCATTTTCTGCGAGCGGCATTCACCCTATTCTTACTATCTCGTGTATTTTCTTACTCAATCCGCACTTGGACTGTGTAGACTCTTCTATCGGGGTCCTAAATCTCCGTGATTTCGCCAGGCCGAACAGATTCTCGCAGCCTGTGAGATTCGGCCTCCGAAATGATGACAGCATCAAATCGACTCCAAGTGGCACTAATTATAAGAAGAAGATCGTTAGGGCCCCAGTACACAATTTCAAAAGAAGGAATACATATACGCATGACGGCCGCTGTCCCATCCTTGATCGTGGCTCTTCATCTTGAACTTTACCCTCTCAACCCGTACAGCAGAGCCATCAGGTTCCAATTTTGGGATTGGCTCGGATACAAGATACACGTTCCAAACATCCTTAGGGGGAGATCGAGTATAAACTACAATCTCTTCCTCGACATGAGAAATAAGTCTTGGTCAGTACTCTGCATGCTGCAGGACCTCATCCACCAGCTCTGTGGGTCTAAATTTAAGGAGGAGCTTGCGCACTTGAACACACCTAGTTGGTGTTTGGACAACCCTCACTGCAGCCGCAGCCCATGCTAAGCGTCTTTTGCGCATGGCTTGATACGAAGTGATTGATACGAGGCCTCAAGAGTCTACCTATATACAATGCTCACCCAAGACTTCTCCCGCCAGATTTTCCGGTTCCTGTGAGCAGGTGAAAAGTAAAGATCTCAAGTATGACTTTTGCGAACGGAATAAGAGACTAATTGGATGAATACCTAAGGGCCGAAAGCACAGAAGGCGAACGCCCCACGACTCACAATGGAAAAGATCATGATAATTCCGGTGCTCACCCAACTATTACGCGTGATCCTCTAGGATACTCACTAACTGAAAGTTGAATGGAGGCAGGCATGATAAGTGTTTCGCGTAATGCTTGGATCATGATACAGCGTAAAGGATTGGGAGTAGCTTCGTGTTCGTGATTCATACCCTGATAACAATAGCTCAAACAGTGGCTTGGGCCCAGGTGTCCTCTGCGCCGGCCCGGCGATGCCGGATTTGTGTACCGATTTTCTGCATTTCGTCTTTCCTCCCACCATGAATCCTGCCCACTCGTCCGTAGACTCACGCCGACAATAAACGTGCTCACAATTATTGACTTTGTATCTCGCCGGCTGGTCGAAGAGACTTCTCGATAACAGCAACTTTCCACCATGCTGGCGAATGCACATCCTTGCTGTGCGGAAGTGACACCCTGTTCGATGATCATTGCCCATGCTGTGAATCAACTAGTTCAGTCAAAATCCAGATTGTTCCGAATTTGAGGGTTCCGACTGTCCGTGTCCGGGTTCCGATGGGCCGATCGTCCGTCCGTGTTGGGTCGGAGTCCGCGTTTCCGCTTCGCGGTGGCTGACCACTTGCACCGCCGACGACAACGCCCCCTCGCCAAGGATGCCTTGTCAACGCGGCCATTTGCTGAAGCTCGTTAAGTTTGTCAGAGTCTCCTGCGCATTGAAAAATGTAATCTTGTTGACCCAACCCTCGACATGGGACCCAAACCAGCCACCACACTTTCTCCCACCCGGTGTCGTCGCGACGCTAGCACGAGCATGTACGCTATCAGAGAATGAAGTCCTGGAATACTGGGATGCTCACCGCGAGGAGATATGGTTGATGAGTAGTGAGGACATAGATGTTGAGCAAGAACTACGCACTCATGGGGCACACGACGGGCTACGTACAGGCAAACTTCATTGATGGCCTATTGTAGCTAATAGCTTTGTTTTACCAGTGTCTGCACGAAATATCTTTCCTCCTGTCCTCCACTGCATCAACAATGGATGCAAACGATCAATCCATCAAGGAATAAATCATCGGCTTTATGAGGCTCATTCGCGAGCCGTGGTCCTGTTCACTGCAGATGCTGGTCCATTGGTTGTCCATTACGTGCATTTTCTGTGCAATGGTACGTCATTAGTTTTAATTGAGACCTTTGCATGGTAAAGGCGTGATATTCTAGGTTGCAAGGCTATCTATCACCAAAACTACGCCGTCTTTACTGAAGTGTATGGGGGAAAGCTCAGCCAACCCGACGGTACTATGAAATTAAAGTTCAACGACTTATATTTCGGAATCCCAATTCTGAGTCGGAGATTCACGGACAGGCGGGCGGACGGACTAGGCGGACCCGGACCCGGATAAGCGGAATCTTGAAATTCGGAACGCTCTCCCAAAATCTCACATGGTGGGTTTTCTGAACCCTTCGCCGCGTCTCTGCTGTACTTCCATACTTGGAGCTCTCGTATGTGCAATCAACCATTGTTGGGTATTTACGTTTGGCATGCATCGCACCCAGGCAGCCGTACCATCTTGGTGATTGCAGTTACTCGCGCAGAACTCAGATAGTTGTACAGGTTGGGATGGTGTTCTCGATTTCCAAGAAAACTGCCAGTGGCTCTGCACACTGCACGGATGAACTACTACGTGGTGATTTTCCTTGCCATAGCAGTTTCATAGTTGGCATTTCTGAGTCCTTAGCTTCTGCGTGTTGTTAACAAATTCTTGCTGTGCGAAAGGCTATGCTTAGATGGTATTTCTTTTCAAGAGAAAGCTGTTATCAGAAGGCCAGATGTAGAAGCGGATATCACTGCCACCATGCATGTCTGCCAACACGCAGACATTGGGCACAGCCTATTAAGCCCAATACATGATATGGATTGTATGTGGCACCTTTCGGATGATCGGATACAAGCTTTAATCGCACATCGGACTGGCTCAAGCAGTGCACCGATCAGAACCACGTTCGCCCTAGCCGGCATCAAGAACTGTGGTATACGTCTTCAAATACTAGTGATAACTATGTTGTCTGTACCGATGCCCATCCTCACCTCACCACTGGTCGGAACGCGTTCTGGGTTTGTGCTGTCATCACTTTCCCCGTTTTTCAACTTTGCGGACACAGAGCAATGTTAACGCCCAACATTACGCCACCTCCACCTTACCAGTTTGGTATTCATCGTTCATTATTGTGCTACATGGTCTAGTTGAAGCGCCATTGACTCGTCCCCCTATTCACATGTATTTACAGGTCCAGCCTATGCACAGCGATGCAGCGAATCACTGGCTAGTAAAAGTCTGCCCAATTCTGCACTTCCCTTAGCAAAATTCCTTCTTCATTCTTGCCTATTCCTTGGACTTCATCTGCGCTTTGTCTTGTACTGTAAAACTTAGGCTTAATGGCATCAGTTTGTCGCTTTGAGTATACAAGTCGATAGTGGATGTAACTCGCAACATATTCCTGTCGATCACATATGGACAATGAGGCGTGCTGCGTGCAGATGAGATGCTATGTTGCTGTTTTGGCTATGCACAACTGGCGAACAAATGCGTTGGAATACCTTTTTCTCAGGCGAGTTGTTACGTTCACCCAGCGCCTCTGAATAATATAAAGAACAACCTGGCTTAACTTCCATCATTTATCACTCTGACCTCGTCAGTAAATGTCTGTCGGACTGAAAGTTTTGTAGGTTCCACTATCCCCATATCGCTCCATACAACATCTTGACTATGTTTAGGTGTTCCCCTGATATGAGTCCCTCCCCAAGCACTAACTCCAAGCTCCAGCCGAGATTGCCTGAAGAAAGGTTAGTGCCCTCTTGGCCACGACACGTGTAACAGGGCATTGATTATGTTCAACACGTTCAGTTCATGTCACGGTGCTAGGGGAGCGGCAAATCAGAACGTCAGTGACGCTATTAAGAAGCCGGGAGGCAGCACGAAATAAGCAAGGGTGTAAAAGAGTCCGGTGGGGGCGCGGATAGTAGTTAATATATATGACAATACGGTACGTCACCAAGCATAACCTATCCGCGCTTATCGTTTCCAATAGCTAAAAGCGCATTGCACTCGGAGAAAAAGGAGAGGAAGAAGAAAATAAGAAAGCAAAGAAAAAAGTTGGAAAAATTGCAACAAGAAAAAAAAGAATTATACTCTTCCTTTCTGTCATTTGTCTCGAACGACGGGTTGGAGAGGCGAATTTATCTGGCATTAGTTTGTACATCGCATTTTGTATGCGCTCGGTTCTTGCTTTCGACTTGGCATACGTTCTCCTTGTATTGTATTTATGGATTCTGATCTGATGACGCTCGATGGTAATTTCTTCCCTGGTTAATTAATTTAGGTGATGACCCTAGCCGATTATTTCCCCGCTTCTTCCACCACTACCATTATCATGACCATCCCCCCAGACTACCGAGTAAAACACCAATAAATACTGACTTTCTACCTCGTTGACGGGCGAAGGATGCACATTTGTATTTGAGAGTCCATGCAACGGGTAGGAGATGCAGCCACCACATTCCGAAACCTTTGTTGCTATTCTTTGGTGTCGGATCAACGATTCCTGGTTCACCCCCATCACAATAAGTAAATATTCAGTGGTAGTGCGTTAAAATGGCACCGAGTAAGTAATCCGTTAAACCTGAAAGCGATAGGAAGCCAATTTGTCCCTCCCCGGCATGCCAGATGCATAGCTGTATGATTCACGTCGACGTCTAACTTAGCTACATTGCTTCAAGTTGTCATGAATCCGATAGCATCAACTACCCACCGCGCTGGCAAGCGTTTATCCTTGTTGTGAAAGGGTGTCATAGGCTTTCCAATGGGATAGCACCTGTCGTATAGTGCTTGTGCTGTAATCAATCAACTTGAATTCAGTCAGAAATTCCTGCAGTAGGCTCTCTCAATGCTTCACCCTGCTCTGCTGTGCCTCCACTTTCGAGGCTAGCGTATTTTGGTACGATTAAAGCAATATCGAGCGTTTACGTGTATTGTGCATCGCTTTCACTAGGAGCGAACAAATCGCGTCTTGGTGGTTCTGGTGGCTGGCGCACAAGTGACATGCCTGTACAGGTTGAGATAGAACTCTCGACTTCCAAGACCGTAAGCTCTGCACACTGTACTTGACAGGTGAACTGCAATGGTGCAATTCTGTTTGTTATGGGCATTGGGTTGTGGACGCTTCTCCCGATCATTTGGCTTCTGCGCACTGCTAACTATTCTCTTCCATGCGAAAGGCAATGCCCTTATGGCATTTTTTCTACGTGATAAGAAGGGCACGTGTAAACAGCAGCCACCGCCACCGCCGCCTTATTGCACGGGACTTTCCAAGGTCAGGGAATCCCCGGATATGGATTCGCTCACCCAGCCTCAGTACGGCAAGTCACAGCCTCAAGTGAAATGTGCGATAAGGGGTGATTTCCTTTGGCACATTAGGTCCAAGTTTCGAAGATCACGGCTGAGTCCACATCCGACGCTCAAGCAGTGCATCGTTTAGAACTTCATTAGCGCTAATCGCAGCGATAGCAGGGAGCTGTGATACCTAGTCCAGGACTCAAAAGCAGCACCAACGACATCTCATGTATTGCCCATTTCCTCTCCCCGTCTCTGGTTGGAACGTAGTACTCCGTCCCGTACTCTCATCCCTACACCTCACCCAGAGCCATCCTGCAAGCAAGGAGCGGTGTCGGCGCCAACTTTGCACAGACTGCCACGATCACACTCTGACGCTTCACCGGTTCGCTATTACTTTGACTCACTGTGAATTGCTTGCACGTCTTTTCCAATTACGTATCGACTCATCCCTCTGTTCAGACGTTCGACAGATCTAGCCTATGCATAGCAATGCAATGGCCTACTGACTTTGTATTGTTGGCTCATTAGTTCGTTGACCTTCGAGCTTAGCATGAGTATTCCTCCATTCTTACGTCTTTCCTTGTACTGCGGACAAGTTTGCATGTTTGGTTAGCCTTGTGCTAATATAGTAGGTAGTAAAGAGGACGACTCTAGTGTGTACGTATTGAAGCGCAAAGGACCCTTACCACTTAAAACTTTGCAACGAGGCCTGCATAGGCATATCCATAGCCGTGAAGGAATGAGAAGGAAAGCTGTTAATGGCTGTGCAAAGCGTGCATGTAGAGAGAAATAAATACCCTCTTTCCTATGAGTCATTCGACATCAAGTCATGATTCCTCAGTTTAACAGCATCCAGAGGTTATATATACACTAGGACTCGACTCATCCTGACATTCATCTCGTCACCTACTATAACTTCAACCCGCGTCCACGCCTTTATCGGCTTTATTCTTTTAATTTTTCGTTAAGCGTTGCCTGTCATGGCTAGTAGTATTAAGGGATCAGTACTCTTGTAAGTTCACTGCCTTGTTAGCATCCTAATCGCTGTACTTAGTAACTTGAGTGTTGTCCCAAACCTACCCACTGCAGCCGCGGCTGATTTTCAGCCCACCAAACCCCCATCAGGTCGGGTGTGAGTATCTTCCGACTAAGTCGCAGGTGATCTGCTATATTGACCACTACTCCTGACGCTGCCAGCGATCCCCATTGCCCCAGGGGAGCCAAGAATGGCACTATTACGCACACTAGCACTTCAGGAGATGGGAAGAAAGGAGTGAAAAAAGACTCGAAATCAAAATCGGGATAACGCTCAGCACGTTCCACGATGGGCACCTCACTCATGTGCCCCCTAACCTTATGGGAATTTACATGCATTAATATTACGGTGTGTAGATTCTGCGCCACCTTATTGAACCTGATCGTGACGCGTCAAATAATTCCCAGATTCGATAAGGACATTGTTCGTTCAGACACTAAACCCCCACCGTTTTTTCGCCTGCTTTCTTCATTACTTTCGTTTTGTATCACTGCTCTTTCCTTTATTTTATCGTTGCTCAATACTGCTATGCTGTCGTTACCCATGCCCATTAGGGATCTATGTCTATGTTTCGGAAGAATAGTAGGTGGCGGTGTGTAATGTGTATGGTATTGCTTTGAAAGTCGTAATTTGCGAATGTATAATGTCCAGGTCCTCCATGTCGGGCACAACATTATCGCGGGTGTGTGTACGCAAACTAGCACTTCAGTGCCAAAAAAAATGTGCAATTGTCCACGCTTCTCACGAATCTGCAAGTTGTTAAAGGTAGAAAGTAGAAATAAATCCCCTTGCTGCAGTCCGTCCTACAACACAGCCTCGAGATGCCGCTGAAACAATATTTAATATATTCGCGTAGCGACATGCGGGGATAAATTGGAGATTCGTGATAAATGATAGCTGAAATGTTCAATACAGATCGAAATTCGGCATTGTAACTGATAATGAGACCAGGCTCAGTATCTAGTGAACCCACCTTGCTGAATACCATAGGAAAAATAGGAGAAAGAAATGAAACGCTTTTGTCTGTCCTCAGGTTTTCTTTCGTTCATTTCTCTATGTCGGAAAATCGAAGACACTTCAGAAATCGTTGAAATCTATTTGACGTTGGTGTGGTATTTCTACATTGTTTTTTATACGGCCCGGTTCTCGCTTTCGACTGACATACTGTCCTTGTATTCTAGATCCCGATCAACTCTATCAGTGGCATCACCGAGTGCCCACCCAATTACTTTCCCACGGTTTCTCCCTCATCATCATGACCATCCATCCGGACTATCGAGCAACCACCTGTAAATTGCTGATCTGGCACCTCATTGGCAGATGAAGGGCGTTTCAATTTTATTTAAACGTCTACGCAATGAATGGAGATAAAGCGTATAGCACCCGCCACGTTGTTTCTATTTAAACTGCTATTTGGTCACGCGGTGTTGGAGGTGCAATTCCTAATTCACCCCATCACAATAGGGGAAAGGTCCAGCGCGAATGTGATGAAATGGCGCCCTGTGAGTAATTCGCTAAACTTGAAGGTGTTAGAACACTCATCTGCCTACCTCCGACGCGTCAAACGTACATCTGTACGATCCACGTCGACATCTACACGTCTGTCTTGGCACCCAATAACAGCAATTGTCCACCTTCCTTGTTGCAAAGAAGTACCACTAGTTTTTCAATGGGATGGTGCCTGTCATGTCGTCTGTGCTGTAAATCAATCGAGTAGGTTCCCTCAATAGTTCACTCTGCTCTGCTGTGCCTTGACTTTCGAGGCTCATGTATTTGGGAGAAATAAAACCACTGTCGAACATCTATGCATAGTGTCCATCGCCTCCACTGGCGGCGAACAAATCGTGTTTTAGTGGTTGCGGTCGCTGGCGCGCAAATTACATGCCTGTACAGCCTGAGGTTGGGATAGAATTTTAACCTCCAAGACTTTTGCGCTCTTCACGCTGTACTTGACAGATGAACTGCCACAGAGTGGTTCTGTTTGCCATGGCTGTTAGATTGTGGACGCTTCTCCCGATTCCTTAGCTTCTACGTGCTACAGATAAATTTTCTTCGACGAAGGCTATCCTAACAGCATTCCTTTTCAGTGGCTTCATAAGGCTGTAATGCGAAGACCCACGCGTAGGAGCAACGCCACGGTCACTGGCAGTTTCGTCGCACGAAGCTTTACGATCTGGAGATCCCCGAACGCATAGTCGCTCATTATGCACAACGCTCAGCGCCCAAACACAGCAGTTCACACCGCCCAATAATTTGCTTCTCTTGCGATGCGCAATAACGATGATGTGAATGCCTATTGGATATTCGGCCCCAAACTTCGGATTGCTTCGCGTCTGAATGTGTCAAGCAGTGCCCACTCAGAACTTGATTAGCGCTACTAGGGTGCTGTGATACCTTAGGGCTCATATAGCGAACATACCTATGATAATCCATAGCTATGTCCGTCCTCTCCTCATCTCTTACCGTACGCTCTCAGCTTGAATTTTCGTCGCGCTCCTCATTTTCAGCTGTTTGGCGGCCGAAAGCAGGTCTAGTGCTTGGCTTTGCAAGCTGTCGTAATGCTGCTCTGCTGCACCACGGCTCTGCAATTCTGTAAGTCCATCATGCACTGCTTATATGGTTGTTTCGATAACTCATGTATTTCTTCCTCGATTCAAGTGCACAACGTGCACGGATAATCAAACCTTTGACATCAGCACATCCATTCTATCGGGAGTCTGGCACCATCTGGCATTGGATCTTCTCCATTCCTCCTTTGCGCGCGACGGCGACATCCTGTCCTCTACTGCGAAAAGGCCAAAGGCGTGTATTTTAGGCTGTGCTAGGTCCTTGTTGGCAGTAAACACTTTGATCTTCACAATGTCAAGGTTCTCCCGTGCAATATGCCCCGCACTGTACTCGTACGCGTGCAGGAACTGAAGATGCGGTATTATGGTGCTGTAGATTCCTGTGCATTCCGATACGTGTATGAAAATGTTTTTTTCTCAGATCAGGGGGAGAGGGGGTGATTCAGCGTTGGTGTGATAAATACCCAACAGCATTGTGACATACGAACCGTTTATAAAGCTTACTCACTTTGACTAACTTCCCACTGCATTACCCCTTCTTACATCTTTTTTTGAAGAATCATCATGGCCACCAAACGTCCGCTTGCAGAGGGGCTGAAGCCGCTGTACGTTCATCATTCTATGGCGCTGTGGGCAACACATTCAATAGACCTAGGTCCACTTTGAATCCACAAACGACACCTGCTGTTTCTCCTACCACGTCGCCTTCAAACAACGGAACGTAAGTGCCTCATTATGACGCATGCAGTGTGTTAATCGTGTTCAACGCAAACAGCAAGATTCACATGCCCAGAGGAGCAGGCAATGAGTCTGTCTCTCAGGGCAGTAACGGCGGTGCTAAAGACGATAAAGACACCAAAGTCAAGAAGGTGCGAATGAGGAAGAAGAAGGTGGTGGGAGTGATTGCCGCTTAAGGGCTCTGAAGCCATCGCGAGTCCCCAGCCATTATGACCTATTCGGCTATCCACATCTGACACAGTAACTTTGATCCAGGACACCACTAATGCGCAACACCTATCCGTTTGGACACCTCCCCGAGTCACCGCGCTTTTGTTTGATACTGCCGTTGAATCATTTCCATGTTTCCTTGCTTTCTTTCTTCTTCCGCCTTTTTTTTTTTTAAGAACACGCCCATGGACGTTCTGCCTTATTGATCAATTGCTTGGTTAGATCTGATTTCAAGCACTTGCAAGGGTATTCTCCTTGGTCTGCTCTCAAGGAGCGTTTTTCCAAGTGCTCATTTACCACTTACATTATATTCATTTGTTGTATCATATACACTCCACAATCTCTGTGACCTTCGACATTTTTTTTCCAACTGTTTCTTTTCCTTTTCCTTTCTTCAAGTCTGCATGGCTATCTTAAACCAATTTAATAGTATGTGTCTTGTGTTTTATGGCATCAAAAACCCATTTTCCACGTCAGTGCATGACTTGCGGTACAGGCACACAGCTTCCTCTATTCATTGAGGACGCGCATTCGGCGTTGTGCATCCGGACTAGAATTGTATCAACCAGCGGGCCGTCGTCATTCTATTAGCTGTGTATATAGTTCCACCATAATCACCCCCTGAGCTCCCCATATCTATGACGTATGTATAAGGCGGATAATGCGATGCGTTCCTTCGAACGAATAATGTATTCTCGGATTTACAGGAATAGTACTTTGCATTTAAGCATGCAAGCTTGCCGAGCACAGCAACGCGGGTGGTTCAACATCGACTTTATCGTGGGCGAAAATTGAGGAGTCAGGAACGATAGATACGGCATTGTGAGTTTGCGGAGGCACCGCAGTGTCTACTTTCGTTGAGCAAAGCTGTAGAGGAACAGAAAGCCATCTAAAATGACTCGAATCAAGCCCGTGTAGTGTTTTAGGGGTTGACAGCATATGCTGGATATCAATCCACGCATGCACTGAGAGCGACAGCTCCATATTTACTGATCTTGATGCGTCGTGTACGCCGATGCACCCTCGTATGGATCCGTTTATATATCTCACGCGAATAAAGCGGAGCTGCATTTGTTTTCATATTGTGAATACACTATGTCATCGTTCCTTCTTGTCTTTACGCGGTATTGTACACAAGGGATAGATATGCGCTACGTTTGCTATACAAATACATATGCTGTTTGAACTTTCATTGGAAGAGTACCCGTGGTAGAAAACGGGATCACAAGGAGTTGGCATCAGTGCAAGGCGGCATGGAAGAACAAAAGAGAAAAGGGTGAGACGACAGCCATACAAGACCATCAAAGCGGTGAGTTCAATGACTAGAAAATGCGATCCCATCAGCAACATCTCACATGAGCAAATAGAATGTACGAACGAGTTTGGTTGAATTTGTAAAGTGTGGATGAGGGCCATCAGGCAACGTTGAGACGAAAAACCTCAGATCCCCTGTGGGGTTACCCTTCTCGAGACACAGCTGATACAAGGCCGTATTACCGAGTGGCGGCCCTAGCGCGTAACTACTTAACTCCGTCTGATAAATTGAAAACTCGTGGTAAATGTCAACTGGAATGTTCAGCTACAAATCGAAATTCGTCATTGCAAGTGATTATCAGACAAGAACCTAGTGCACCCACCTTGGTGAATATCCGTGCTCGAATGGTCGCCCCATCAGTTGACCCAGTCAAATCTACAACGTGATAATGTTCGGCGTTGCCAGTGGCCATAACTCTTATCGTGGGCAGTGATGTCCTTGAGGCGGGATTGCGTGATATAGGGGCTATCACTGGTGTCAAAAAAGTGAAGGGACTCACATGGCAAAAAGCACTGGGCAAGAGTGTGCAATCGTTCGGGGGCAATTGGGTCCACTTTATGAAGCCGAAATTCCGTGGGTGGTATATATATTTACATCAAAATCGCTGAAGATGCTCGAGTTGGTCCTCGCTAAAAGCATGGAGATCGAGTGAATACGGGAGTAGGATGACCTTAAGACCGGTCCTCTTTTGCAACGTGTAGATGATGGCAGATGGGGAGAATGATGTCAACTGTTGAGGGTCGTGCTTGAATTAGTTCGCTCTGTGCAATATCCTTGTGTTACAGCAAGCTTCAAAAGTCCGTTGATGGGATACGCCTGCTTACCAGATGGGGTGTGGTCTTCTTGATTATTATATTATCCCTGCAATCGCCTGGTGTCAACCACCTCTCCCAGGACTTGTCTTCGGTGTGTCTTCGGGATTCGAACTTGGAGGTTGAGTGCGGAGTGCTTTATCGATGGCCCCGATGATGGGCACAGTGCACAGCCTCGCGAATAGAGCGATCAATTATATACATCCCGGATTGGCTGCAAGCTCAACCTCCATGGTACACCTGACAACTCTGACTCTGGCCAAAGAAAAATTTGTATTAGAATTTCGGCATTTAGATTTGCGCTGATCCATTTCGCGCACCTTTTGAAATGATGGATGATGTGCGAAACAATCCAACTGGAGTTATCTTCTGATTTGCAAGTGCATCTATAAAAGGTATGTTTATATTATGTTCGGGAAACTTACCGAAAATCGAGGGTCCGAGCTTTAGGTGCCGCATTGTGGGTCTCAACCATGCTCCTCAAGTGGATAGGCGTGATTGACAGTCGCTTAGACTGCGAGGCTTATTCATCTGAAGCTCGGGAAGTACTGACGGTGGGTACGATGCACGTTATTTCTTTACCAATACTCTCCCGGCGTGTTCACGTGTGAATCTTCGTCAGCGTAGACAGCGAAGACCGGCAGCCTATATAGGACGAGTGATGTCGATCAAGCCTCCTCACACCTGATCGTTCTCCTGCATCTTAACCTACGACAACCCCCAACTTAATTTCCTCCATCTACATCAAAAAACATGGCCGTTATCAAAGTTGGTGATACAATCCCTGCAGGCACCTTCCAATACATCCCCTACATCTCCGAGCTCGAGAGTGCAGTAAGCTTCTGATGGCTAGCAGAACGAACGATCATTTACTGAATCTACCTATCGGGCACTTGTCTAGTCGGCCTGCGGCGTCCGTAAGTGGATTTTCGGATTTGTCCTCCCGAGTTCGCCATCCCTGACATCAAGGATCTAGCCGTCAAGCTCTCCACTGACGAATGGAAAGGCAAGAAAGTCGTGCTGTTCTCCGTTCCAGGTGCCTTCACTGTGAGCATACCCATCTCCATCAAATCAGATCCAACGCGCCGACACCAATAACGTGTTAGCCCACTTGCCATGTCAACCACCTTCCTCCCTATTTGGAGAGGTACGATGAATTCAAGGCAAAGGGCGTCGATGTCATCGCCGTACTTGCCGCCAACGATGCATTTGTCATGAGCGGTTGGGGTCGATTTGTTGGAACCAAGGATAAGGTGCGCAAGCATTCACGGCCCCCACTAAGCCCAGTGATATGACTCACACTACCACGTTCCAATTCGGTGTTAGATTCTTACTATTGCTGATACATACGCCGAATGGTCCAAGAGCATCGGCCTCGACTTGGACTTGACCGACAAGGGATTGGGCATTCGCACTCAACGCTTCGCCATTGTTATCGACAACCTCGTAGTCAAATACATTGGGGTAAGCATCTCTCTCTTTGTTCGTACAAAATCCAGATCTAACTGCTACTTCTAGGTCGAGACCGCTCCCGGTGTTTCTGTGTCTGGAGCAGACGCTGTCCTCGCCAGCCTTTAGATAGATTCGGCTCCGTCTACTGTACCTGATCCTCATGTTCGATGATCAAAGAAAATCGGGATATGAATAAATAATACTGCATTGGAACAACAAATAGCAAAAAAGTGACAATGGCCGAAAGCAGTAGTTGACAATGAGCAAGTTCCTTCCCGATCTCACGAGCACAAGAGCACAGACATGCCCAAGAATCGTTAATAAATGATACACGAGGCAACAAATGAAAGAAAAGTCAATCATCGGGAGAACCTTGGGAATGATGCATGTAGAAATGTGAAAGTATTGATACATACAGTGGTCATCAAATCGGAACCAAAGAAAACAAATGAAAGAAAAACAGCAATGAAGTCATATCAGGGGTCTGTATCATCTATCATCCATCCATCTATCCATCACTGATGCTCTACGAAGCAACAAATCAGAGTAGGTCCATACCTCATTCGCACGTCCTCCATCAAGCCCACGGATTATCTTCACTGGGGATATGTATACGTGCGTGCAGGGGTGGCGTCGTCGCCCTTGCAATCACACCTTCTCCCGTTTGAACATCCCAAGTTCGTCCGTCCGCCTTAGAGTTGCTATCATCACGTTCACCGCTCCCGTAATGACTGTTGTCCTTATCGATCGCCCCAAGAGCCTGTTCTCCAGTTTCGACCCTGTTCCTTTGATCCCGTTCATTTTCGCTGCCGAATTCGACCTCTGCCTCGCCCTGCTGCCCTTGCTGTCCGACTATCCCTCTCTTATACACCTTTCGTAAGCCGGTTCCACGCACGGCCGGTTCTCCTTTACGTCTTTCAAAGCTTTGTCTTTGGTGTAACGCGTCCTTATCTTCGACTACCAAATCAACTGCATCTGGGGGTAGCGCGGATGGCTTATGACTTGGCGAATTAGACTTATGACTTTGAGGTAGTGTCGGAGGCGAAAGCGTATGCTTGTTGCTACTGTCAGGACTGTCAGGAGCTGGTGAAGCCCTCGAAGCTGGAGTGGAACCCGATGGGGGTGAATGAACGTGGGCAGAGGGCAGTTGCTGAGCTCCAAATGGACGTGGCGATCGCGAATGAGACGATGCCATAGGGGCTGGTTGAGGTGTCTTAGTCCACTTTAGCTTCACGTCGGTGGGCTCAGCTGAGTTGTCGTCAATCCTATCTTGTTCGTAATCAATAACCTTTCCTCCCCCAACACCGCTCTGCAACCCATCTTCAGTGATTGGCGATTGGGGGCGCCCAGAGGTTGATGCAACATTGTTTGTCGTCCCAACAGCCCCGTATCCTTGCCATACCGGGCCTGCTCTCTGTTCCAACGCTGTCTGGCCTTTGGCTCCTCGAATAGCAGAGAACCATGCTCCACGCTCATCCCTCAACACCCTCTCTTCTTCAACCCATATTGAGGCCCTGGCAGTCTCCGAGCTGACATCAATTACAGGGTAGTTGTAATCCCCAAAGAGATATCGCTTGCTATGAGAGTAGAGCTCTTCATCTCGCTCATCCAAGTCTCCAAATGGCAACTCGTAACCTTCCTCAGCTTCATCGTCATCTTCTACCCATAGTCTGGGATCTGGCAGCTCATTGGAAGACTGGCCTCTATGCTGCAAATCTGGTGCGACGTGATACGCGTTTTCCACGTCTGACCGGAGCAAGGGTGCATGAACGCTTTCATCAGCACCAGTGATCTTGGATATAGCTCTATTAATGCCCTTTCCTCCCACGGTATCTTCTTCGGGTCGTGGTAACCAGTACTTCTTCCTTCCACCCTTGCTGTATCGCAGTCCTGCCTGTATGCGCTTCTGACGACCAATGCCTTGGTGCATGACGCCCTCCGAGGGTTCAAATTCGCGATAGTCCATGCCTTCACCACGTAAGGTAGTTTTAGAGTCTTCGACAACGTCAGAAATACCAAACGCGTCACGGAATGCATAAAGCATCGGCATACGCGCTACATACGCAAGGTGTGGATCGATAAAGTCGGTGTAGGCAAATGCGGACATGTGTGCAAATGCGAAGATCGGCATTTCCAAGCAGATTAGGGTATCGTTAATGCCGGTGGAAATGTGCTCCGCATCGGTATAGGGTCCCAATCTTCGAATGACACCGGCTGCCACGAGGAGTGAGATAGCAACGCTCTGCCAGAAGGAGAAGAATAGGATTCCTTTTACGCATAGGAACTTAGGTACTGGTCTGGAAGACATGAGCGGAGTTTACGTCCTAAAACCTTACTAACGTACCTGAACGGTTTGAGGTCGTCGCTGACACAGAGCCAAAACATTGCGAGGCAGTACAAACTCAAGCAGATGCTGAAGTTGTACACGACACTGACATATAGATAACCCGAGTTGGCACGGAAGTCACCCTCATTATACTTCCCTAACGCCTTCAGGACCAATGTAACCACAGCAAGCACCGGTTTGACTTGAACGTATTCTATGGATTATCGATAAGTTAGATCACATAGGGGCGCTCAAAGTCGTCAGGGACCACTTACGCAGTATTCCCCGTTTAAGAAACAAGAATGTGTAAGGATCACTAACATCTAACTCTCGCTTGAAGATATTGACTGGGAACGGCGGTGTTTTTGGGGGTCGGCCGTGCAGCATTATTAGTAGTGATCGCTCGCCGCCAAGGTAGGACAGGAGGAGGACAAAGAAGCAATAAATCACGAACGCCTACACGAGAATGATCAGCGCTGGAATGTAACCACGAACCGCAGCTGCTCCGCGACACAGCAGCGGACACCGTCTCTGAGGTGCGACATCGACCGCGGAAAATGGAGCCAGGGAATATGAGATGCACGAGATACATTACTCACTTCATAAATGTCCCTAATCGCGTCGATTACGAACGCAGCCTCCATAGAGAATAGCGAAATCAGTGATGCGACTGCGTAAAGAGGAACCATGACCATAATTCGGACGACCATCCTGAGCATGGATGAGCATGGATGCACCCTTTTAACAACGTGTACTCCCATACCTTTGCAACGCCGGCTTGCGATAACACTTGAGCTGAAGATATATGGACATCGCAGAGACCAGCACTGAAACGAGGGTAGCAACGCCCGCTATGGCGAGCACAATGGTCGGCAAATTGGAACCAGCTCCTTCATAATGCCCCTCCATTGCAAGGAAAGAGCCACTAGGACGGGCGTCGTCGGTGGTGGTGAAGGTAATAGGTGAGCACACGAACGGTGCAGGGCAAAGGTGTAGTTACCGAGTTCGTCATAACGTTACGTAATATTCCATCCTTGGTCAGCAAGGTCGCCCGGGTACCCGACCACGACCAAGTCAACCAAACGCGCTGCTCCCTGTGGCGGGTTCAGCTGCAGCGTCCATGTTTATCCCGTCGAGCACAATTGTTACAGGAAACGAGGACCATTGGATCTTCTGTGTGCATGAGGCCTGCCGTTTGGCAACCACTCGCGTGGTGTGCTACATCCTTGTGGCTATGGCGTGCTACACGTTCGACGGTGATTCCCATCTTTTATGAAGCACCAATGCCCTGGCCAAGCCTCAGCCTGTCAGCTCAGGATGTGCTATGGAGCTGGTCGCATCAAGATAAAGGTAATAAATTAGGCACCTCGCCACGTTGAGGAGAACATTTACTCTACATCTCAGTTACTCGGTGTGTAGAAGTTGACGTTATTTCATGTTATCTAGGCCTTCTTCGCTGCTCAAGTGATGTATCCCATCGGTGTTCGACGTATTCAAAACCCTCTGCCCTGTCGCCGCCTGCGCGATTCATTGGTCGATGCTCGCCGTCTGCAACCCTCGATAATTTGCCTATGCTTAAAGTATTCTTTACAGGTGCTACATCGGTGGGATGTGGCGTCCTGGCTCTGAATCGAAATTTTACCCATATGTATCATGCCGTCACGATAGTCCCAGAAGCCGTCGATTAGGGGACACTCGGGGTTCCCGCACTATCGTTCTCCATCTAGGTATCGTGACTTTGCGCCTTGGAAGCTCGCAAGGTTGAGAGAATGAGTAATTACGGTCTGCAATTTACTCGTATCCGCCTCGCCCACAGCTCTTAACCCCCTATCTTGTACAGATCGAACATCGTTCGCGGAAATGACGGATTCTGGGCCTGCACCCAATGAAGTCCGTCAAAGCCAATTGAATGTTCTTTACCTTAACAACTAGCCGCACTTATCACCATTCTTCACCGGCCTTCATCGAACAGCGATCCAATCTTGAGTATAGTCAAAGTAACTTTGAACCCCAAATTCAATGCTCGTCTTTGGTTCCTCCAATGTACAGCTCTGGATTCCGTCTACAAGGTGCTTACAAGAATACAAATAATCTAGTCATAATGCTAAACGATCTAAAGTCCATAATTTACACAAGACATACAACATTGCATAGCGCATAGCCTAATTGGCGGGTATTATGCTTTGTCTGTAAGTGATCTGCTGTTGCTCATACTCTGTTCGTGCGCTCATGACCCTGCATCCACGTGTTCTTCAGATGTGCGCGTTATCGCTTGCAGCCTTCGCTTTCCAAGTGCATTTCACTGTACATCTTCAGCCATTCGTCGGTCTCTCTGCCTCACGAAGCAATCCACAGTGTTTGCAAATGACCTCTGAGTCACAGCTTCATTCGGATGTCCGCTGTCAGCGGGGATACGTAAATGAAAGAATATGAACTCACAACATATAGATCAATCCGAATGGGAATGCGACCACCGCAGCAATTATCCCCGCTTTTCCAAACCTCCTGCCATATCTATGTTCCCCAGGGTTGCATGGCAACGTTGAGGAGACGGACTGCGGTGAACGAGTGAACGGTGGGTTCTTGCGGCCTTGCGCATCGGAGTCCAGTATATGTACCGGAATAGACGCGCGTGTGGAAATAGAGGACGTGTCGCTCATTACTGGTTGGCGACGGCGGGGCTTTTTACCATGGTGGCTTGATTTGCGGGGGTGATGATGGGGGATAGATAGTAGGTCTCCGTCATGGAGTGGGGGTAGTGTTCCGCCGAGATCAGTGACAGCGGCAAGATCGGACCGTAGGTCATCGTCTATTGAGGATGACGACGAAGGACGTGCGGTGCTAACTTGGGTGTTGGAATAAGAGTGGAATGTCTGTCCAGATGTTTGTCTCCAGGATATAGAGGGTGCCGTTGCTGGTGATAGTAGGACAGACCCGGAGGTGTACGCATTTCGCATTGGAAGGGACATGGTGAAGAATAGGGAGCGGATTGCCCACTCTCGAGTCGATAGCAAGGTAAGCTGACAATTATCGAACGGGAACTTTTCTCGAGGGACGGTTGTCCCTTTTAACTCACTGCGCGGTAATGCATTAATCATTATCCTCCCAGGAATCTAAGGCATTACAGAATTGGAAGCACAAACGCGTGGTGCTGTTCCCTAGCTGAGTTATACATACAATTTTACGTTTGGGACCCTGCTCATTTCCCGATTTGAGTGACAGAAGCACCCTACCTTGTGCGCTGCCTTCTCCGATGGCTCAATTTCTACGCCGCGCTTAGGACTTCGTCCATCTTCCATCTAGACGTGTAACTGACGTAGCCGGCCGCTTATTTGACGCCGATATCTAAAGCCATGGATACTGGTTTACGCGACTCAGCACATGAGGAGACAAGGTGCTGGAGGTACAGACTTCGGCCTCTATAGTGTTCTTCATTGATCCCTCTTCGCTTACCAAATTTAATGGTCCAGGACTGAGGTAATTCAAAATCTGATTTCCCTATACTAGTGCTCCCAATCCACTTGAACAGAATTGGTGAAGCCTGCGGCAGTTGCTGCCTGTCACAATACACGTGTTGTGACCGAAGTTATAGTCGAGGCAAACTCTAATCCGTCAGGTTTTGTCGCTTGCTACGCTCCTTTATCCTTTTCCCGAACCCGTATCAGTGCGAGTTCACCGACTTATCAGTGCCGCATGGTTTTTCATCGATGTGTTCTCAGCTACCGCAACAAAAGTACTGCCCGGCTTCGCTAACTTTCTTTCGCGTCCCTGTGGCAGTGGGCCAACCCGAGCGTGACGAGGATGATAACCCTTTCTTTCAATGGCCCTTTGTCATGGCATGCACCACGCTGAGATGGACAACATAGGGATGCAGCTAGTGGCGATATGTGGGTTGTAGTGGCTCTAGGATGACAAACAGATTGGAAAAAAGAGAACACAGATTCAGGACCCAGGTTCTTTGCGAAGGACCGGGATTAAGTCGACCAGGCTCCCCTATCTGCTGAGGGGAAGGCTCGACAGGGCGGGGTCACGCTCTTCATACAACTCTGCTTGATATGTTCGCTGACAGCTCCACACTTCGGAAGATAGCGACCAAGGAAAGTTGTAGACAAAGATGGAAAGGAAAGCACTGTGAGTCCATCATGATTGAACACGTTGATCCACCAAGGGTTCGCCTCTCCGATTCTTGGAGTAAAGGAAAAGGGCCCTCTTCCCGTTCTCTTCCCCTTACTGCTTCTTCCCTAGATACCCCCATAAATGGATTCATTTATAAAACTCGGAAACCGATATCGATTATCCAATTGGATCGCTTAGGGCTCGGTCTTTTGAAGCCAAAATACCGATACCGTGCAATTCAACGTCAATAGTCACCATACCTTGCATCTCCGATGCCGCTTTAGTCAGTAAGTCTTGTAACTCAAATACTTTACCAACCGAAAAAAATGTACCTACAAGACCTCGGATCGATGCCGATGTTCAACTTGCCGCAATCTGCAATAATGCCATAATGGTGCTGCGTGCGTCCGCATGTTTGAGAAATTGCCATCGCATCCCTCACTTTTGTCAGTGTCCTTACTAACAACGTCTATCCAGTGGTATATATGCGGTCATCCATCAAGTCCACGAGTTCTATAGTGGTTACCGATTAGGGTCCAGGTTCACGGAGGCCAAGAATCGCTCGGAACAGATAATTAGTACCCCCATAATGCTGGCTTACTACAATATCCACAGCTAGCTTTTTCCACATCCACTGGCCGCATCGACTTTTTCTCTCTCGAGCACTTCCGCTCACATGTGAGTCCTTGGTACTATACAATGATAGTAAGTCGTCTTGACGCGTGGCTATGCTGAACAAGCTTCATGGGAAGATATTGATGCACAATGCCAACTCCGTAGGCTTTTTTCCACATATACTCATCGTTATATGATTCCGAGGTCTTGTAGTGCGGCTCAAGTGGCCCTGTGGTGTGTTGGAATCTGTCATCGCTTTTCTGATATCGGGATTAACCGCATAGGTGTAAGGCCTCCGGGCTGGTAACTTTACCCCTCCATACGAAAAGCACGTGTTGGTTATGATTTTATTGCTGTTTCCGTGTGTCTTGCTGATGGATGATGACCGGTCCAGTCCAGGTGATGATCAATACAAGGCTCTACTAACCTCGACCTCAAAACAAACGGCCTCGCTCATCGGTGAAGACAAGTGGGTTAACGCTGCCGGTACAACCTCCAGCAATTATCACGCTCAAGGAGAAGGTTGGTCAGCAAAAGAATCTCGGGTATACGGACATGATGAGATGACGATCAGCTGCCCGCCTGTACTTAATGCACTGAGAAGGGGCTTGCTAAATCTTCCCATCTCATTTGTTAAGGCTCTTGGTCATGCGCAATAAGACGCCACAAGCTACTCCAGAACACATCATCTCTCGAAGAGCGGCATTAAAGAGAAGGTGTTCTGCCGCTACCAACCCTGTTGGACTTCCTACAGGTCGCTATGTCCGTAATGCGTTCACATGTCATTTTTGCCCCACGTATGGATCGATAGCCTAATTCGGGATCCGAGCGCTGGTACGTGCAAATCCGTAACGCTTCTTTCCGAGCTTAAGGAAAATACTCGTCATGAAGTTTAGCATTTGACGGAATAAGGTTCTACGCAACCTCCCGGATTGCTCCCTTGGGTTATCTTCCTAAACTCCTTTGTGTCCACATCTCATACACTTCAACTCAGTTTCTATTGTAGGTTCTCACATCTGTAATTGAAGCGTCACATGGCTGTGTCTCAATGCACGTCGCAACCCACTTCACCCTTCAATTTAGTACCATACTCTGCCTCCCTGAATTGCTATGCAAGCACTTTGCACCCCAAGAACGCGAGCCTCCCGGCGGCAAGTGTAATGCTGTACACCCTCACTTCATTACTTCATTACTAGGGCATATCCGGATACCTCGGGACGATTGATTGAATATGTGAAGAGAACAAAGGCCCATTCTTGAGGCTATGCCCCCCTCGAGCACGAGGCCCAAGGTTGTGTGCTGCGCCAATCCCATTTCTGATGATGAGTTCACCGTCAGTTATGAATGTTCATTATACACACTCGGCGATGAAATGTACCCATGGGGACTCGATTCCACGAGGTCGCACATGTACAAACGCGGATAGGCTCCTCGATCAAATTTATGTGTTACTGCGGTGCGTCTTATCTCCCCCCCTCCTCGCACAATTTCCGGCCATTAGGAACAAGCTTCGTTGGGACAGCCTTGCCACAGGATACTTCGAGCTTTAGTTGCTTCCAAGATAGAGAGAGTAAAGGGTTTCTTCCGGAGAAGAGTGAGTCTCTTTGCCACGTTTTGTTTCGGGCAGTGAAGTCCTGCTGGTCGGCCTAGCGAGCCCCTCCTTATCTTCGAGGCTGTAAGGAATGGATACTCATTTCGGACCTTGGAAGCCTTGGCACAAGAGATGTCCAGCGAGTGCGTGCTATCGCGCGACAAGCCCTTAACCCTGTCTACTTATTTCTGTCAAACCTGGAGAAGCCCCTTCAGGCCCATCACGATACTACTTCGAGCACAAGACCACCGCCAACGCTTTTCAGGCGTTGGTCCCTACCAAGCAACTCCTTCATGAGAGATCAGCAAGGACCTACTGTATGGGTAGCGGAGATTCAGCGGTTCAGAGTCGCAGGCTTTAGATGAAGGATAAATAGAATTTGCGTGAAGTTAAGGTGTAAATATGATACAAATCAAAAAATAATGCTAGAAGGGTTTCGGAGAGATTAGTGTCGGATCCATAGATTTCCTCTACAACTGCGAGATCCAGCTGGTGATCGCCGCAAAAGTTTGTGGGGCATTTTTGTGGAGATTGGGTGAGTGACCTGTGTTTGGTGGGATGTATGTCGTGAAGGAGGCCACGTCAGGGAACAGTTCCTGTGTCGAGTCAACCACGTTGGCGAATCCGTCAGCTGGAGCATAGCATCCGTTCTCGCAAAAGATGCTAAAAAGGTGTTTAGATAGGAGGTAAGTGGAATGTGTTTTGGGATCACATACAAGTCGGGGGTTCCAGTTACAACGAGGACAGGGTTGGTGTAGCCAATGGCCAAACTGCCGTACTGTGTCAAAAGCTCGCCAGCAGTAACTGTTGCCCTGCTGTTATATGCCTTCTCCAGTACGTCTGCACGTTGTCTCAGCGCTAATGAACTCATACCCGTTGAAGGAAGTAGACTCACCAGTATGGAACTCGGGGTAGGAGAAGAACACCATCTGGTATCCCCAGCGGCCCTCATTAAGCAGGTAGTTGGAAGGAAGCTGGCCTTGAAGAGCATTGGTAAGCGCCCACTCGGAGCCATGACGTCGACTTACGGAATGCATTGTATTCAGCGTGCTCGAATCGACCGACCTGGTTCGCGAGCGTAAAGCCCATAGCAGCTAGCGTGGCGGCAAGCTTTCCGGTGAATGGAGTGAAACCAGTCAAGATCAGCCCGTCGACGATGTTGCCAAACTTGGCTACGAGGTTGAGTAATTGCAAGCTGGAATGAAGATGAGTATCACGCGCAGTACTGGCAGGTCATTCGACTTCACCTTCCATTGGAGTGGCCGTGACCAAGAACCTTGCTGAATGTGGCGCCTTCTACACCTTGGCGCAGCCAGTTGACAAGGTACGCCGCAATCTCGACGTTGACAGCGATCTGTGTTTCGCTGAGGCCTTCTGGCTTTTCCGATTTGCCAACACCTGATTTCCCCGCATGTGATTAGCATCATGATCATGGAGTGTTAGCACAGTGATTACGTACCCAACCTATCATAGAGGAGCACAGCACGACCTTGACTGGTGGCGTGGGCGACATAGTTGAAGTCTCGGTAGCGAGTTGACCATGGGCCGCCGAAGTCCCAGTAGGAGTGGTCTGCGCCAATACTTTCAAAGGTGTGAGTCACTGTCACTGCACTGCCGGGATGTGGACAGCTTACCCATGTACAGCAAGCTCAACATCGCCACCATTCTGATAATTGTTGGGCAGGCACAGCGAGGTCCAGATGGAGTAGGTCGCAGTGAGACGAGACTCTCCTTGGACGACAGCCTGTGTGACGTTGGCGAACTTGATCAAGAGCTCGACGACCTCCATGTTGTTGGTTGGAACCTCAAAGTTGAGGATCGGTACGTCGGCGTCGATGGGAACCTCGAGCACTCTGTCTGTGCATCGGTACGGGGGTGCACCTGGAGGTCGGGCGAAGACAGTTGCTGCCAAAAGCACGGGAGCTAGGAGATAAGAGAGGATCATCTTGCCAGAGGAGACCGAGCACAGGTGAATACGACCACGACGAAGGTATGGTATTCAGAAATCGCATGGGCTAAAATACGTCCAGAGTCTGCCGTATTAACTCCATATCCAGAGAGGAGAGAAAGCTGTTGCTCTCTTGCTCGGAGCCATGAGATCGCAAATTGATTGAAGATCCTCGGGTTAAGGAGGCTTTGGAGCGCAATGGAGCCTTGGATGGCTATAACGGATGAGCCAAGTCCTCAAACCAGAGCGTCATGATCGAGCCGTAAAAGGTGGGACCGCGGTGAGGCTGACTGCCCTGGAAAGCTGGTGGACTACTATAGCAAGAATACTTTGTGCGGCAGGCAGCGACTTCGGTGTTGTTCACCGCCTCAGCGATCAGGATCTACAGGCGGGAGAAGTGGCCTTGAAGAACCTTCTTGGATTGATTGAACACGGTGGACGAGATGTCGAGTTTTGCGTTTGGTGGTTGAATTAAAAAACGTGTCGAATTGGGTTTTGCCTTGGCTCGCTGCCCCTCGAGTGCCTCGCGAGCAATCCAGAAAGCTGGGCGTACCAATTGCTTACGTATTTCCGACTTGTTAATTCTGCATCAAGGGTCATCACGACTCTGATCTGCATGGATCAGCTGCTAAAAATTGATTTGTAACACCTCTGATGGTAAACATCACCACTCAAAGTTGTGGTACCAATCTAGCACTTAGCCATAAAGATTCTCTGCCAGTTTGAAACCGTTGTCATTGACACTGCTCGCAGCAGTTGACAGCGGAGGCTCCAGAGGTGTCGGGAGTTATATGTCATGTTCCCTGATTGATAGCACCCTCATTCGCGATCGTCTCTACAGAAATTGGATAGCTAGTTTTGGACATTGGACTAAGTAAAGACGACAGGAAAAATGTTCTTACACACCGTGACATTCCCACCGACGTGCGAGGCTAAGCACCTTACTTAGAAACGCAAAGGTTTGTTTAATCCAGGGTATGAAGGTACCCTATTGTGCGCGCCTACCCAGCGCTACGCCAGTTTCTCGCAATGGCTAGGAGTAGAGAGCTTCTGCCACATGGTCCTTGTGTTCGTCCCTGCGGGCGTAGGGCTTCTTCATCTTCTTCATCTCCTTGAGGGGGTTCTCGATTGATAGGCGGGAGTATGAGCTATGATTGGATGTCTGCAACATAACCAGCCAAATCTTGTCGCCAAGAACACCGAGTCGACAGATTCCCCAAGGCGAGCATCCTATTAGACTACTATCCCCACAGCAGACGACATGATCCCCCACATAGAGGCTGGCCAATGTAGACATACGCCGTAGGCTGCTGTAGGCTTGGACAGCAATGTGCACCTTGAACGAAGGGACACACGCAAGGTAAAAATCCCCGGTCGCGACAAAGTCGGGAGAATTGCAGCAACCTGAGAAGGTGCACCAAACAACGACCTCCCTGAGATCCTACAGGCCGACCATTCGGGCTTGCCTGTTGGTTACTCAGACTGGTCCGCGGTATGCCACCAATGCTAGAAGTTGCTGAGTTGCAGCGAAGACCAATTGCCCGGATCAGCTACAACTTATCAGCTCATAGACGCCGCTGACGTACTGCTTCTTAACCCAGAGTCCGTTCCCCACCTCTATGATCATGACGTACTACAAGCACCGACATGTCAACAGACGACATAAACTGCCAGCTCTGTACGAAGTAGCTTATACCCTAGATCTGTACGGCCAAGTGTCGGCATTGGATATACATAGCAGCAATGAGACACCCAAAATACACTCACTTTGTCTGATTCATTCCAGGCTTGAGCGGGAACTGCGCCCAGGATCAGGGAGTGGATGGAGCTGCCGTTTCCGGAATGTCACACGCCACCTGTACTATTCCGAGTGCAATCTCGACTGCGTGGGCTTGGGCAGGCTGAACGTCGATAACGCCTCCAATGTCCATCACACGTCTGCCAGTACGTCCCAGTTAATTGAAACCCGCCACTTGCTTTCAAGTATGACAGCTCACGGTCAGATGTCGGCTCTGGCTGCCAGCACGCCATGTGAACCGTTTGTCTTGGCAAGCCAACATTTGCTTGGCTTTGTGCCGCGATACAAGGCAGGCCCCTTCGTCGTCGACCTTTTGTAGAAGCCTGGTAATAGGACTCGATAAGTTGTGCGCACACTCGGACTCTCCTTCCAGCGACAGACCAGTGAGCACACTCTGCATTGTCCCACCTCTGAATACCAAGCCCGACGTTCATTCGTTTGTCAAAAAGACCGAGGTCGGCATACCCCCATCACCAAGAACGATTCCGAACTCCATGCATTGACATCCCAATATTTTATCCCAAGTTTCCAAGCTCCTTTGTAACCGAGAACGATACCCTTCTCCGTTTACCCCCCGCTCCTTTGTTCCCTCTCACTCCCTTCCACTCCCTTTCTCCATTCGCAATCTCTCACTCTGGACCACTAGTTTTCCACTTTCCCTTTTTCTTCCACCCCCCGGCTTTCTTCACCATGCGAGGCTTGGCTTTAGGCTTATTATATCTTGCCTCCGCCCTCCACTCTGCCTTGTCCCTGCAAGTTGACGAGGCCCGACTTAGGGAGCTCACAGCTAAACACATCAAGCGTACAAAATCCGGAATACATTTACCCCTCGTTCGCTCGGAATCGTCCTCGATAGAAAGACGTGGTTTGACAACTAACATTGGGCTTGGAAACTACATTGACATGTACGTGTTCTTGTCCTTCGCAAGCCCTATCGCGTCACCTTTTTTTTCCAATGCGCTGGCACCTTCCCTGATCGTTCCTCTGTCGGGTTGACGGGTGCAGAACGTACAATGTCCTCGTAAAAGTAGGGGAGGTCATTACCCCTGTTGTTCTTGGTATGTTCTCCTGCCTGGCCTGGGCGAACTATCTGTTGACCCAGCTTACGGGATTATAACCACCGCTGTATCACTTTTTGCTCCCTTGCTTGGTGTATACATCATATCGTACTCTCCCTATCATCATGATAATCAGACACAGGTTCTTCGGACTTGTGGGTCATTTCCGATCGTTGTACGACAGGTTGTTCCGAGAGTGCAGATGTGCCTTTATACCCTCAAGATAGCTTTCGCTCGACGGGCCTGGAAGCCCTGCTGCTCTACGGAGATTCTCAGACCGGGACGTATGCACTAGGTTTAATCGGACAGGATACGGTTGATTTGGCAGGATTGACTTTGCCTGGGCAATACTTTGCTGCCATAAACAGTACGAACACGAGCATTACACGTACAGGATCGGCAGGTATTTTTGGACTCGGGTTCCCAATCAATAGGTGAGCCCTCGTCTTCTTGACTTCCATTCTCTTCTCTTGGCCAGGCAATACTATTGGTCCTCCGTTCTCTTTTCCTGTGGGTCCCAGAGCCCTGTGCGCCCAGAGAGCACCCTAAGCTAATACACGTCTTTATCTCTGCTAAATACAATACCCATTGCACAGTGGTATCTGGAGCAAAGTGTTCGTAGATCAAAATCTCCAAGTCACTGGGTCCAAGACCGACGAATCACCCTCACCCGCTCTGGAAGAACGGGACCTCCCTAGACGTTCACCACCGAAATTCCCAGACCTATCTTGGGCGCACTCTGGCTATGGTTCTCGCTTCCCCGACCTCGGATTCATCTCCAAGTACGGCTCTCGTTCCTCAATCTCGTCCCGGCAAAATCAGGTGACCACCTCGTCGCTGACGAGCGTCATCCTCACGTCCTTTCCCACACTGGGGCCTCTGCTCTCGCGGCTAGCGACGACCAGCAACCTCGAGTCGCCCATGTTCTCGGTCACCCTCTCCCGGAACACGATCGATATCGGTGGAAACGTCGGAATGCTCAGCATAGGCGAGTTACCGGGTGAAGTCAACAACGACACCCTGACATGGGTACCGCTGAGGGGGTACAGCGTCGCTGAAGGTGGTCTCCCGGCGCCAAGGGACTCACCTAACGAGGTTCGTCTTCTTCGCACTCGTCGGCCAATCGCGTCCATCTTGTTACCTCCGCCTCGAGTTCATATCGGTTTTCGTAGATCTATCCCCTTACCTGGGAAATCCCCATCGATGATGTCTACCTGGATGGCGAGGTACTTCCCAGATCGAACATATCCTCGTCGGATATCGCTCTCACCGCACTCGTGGACACCGTACGTCTCCGCTCCACTTCTCACTAACACAAACCGATGAAACCACTGCATAGGGCAACTCCTTGATACGAGGACCCGAAGACGTAGTCGACGAAATAATCCGTCGCATGGGTGGCCCGCGATTTCCGTGTGCGGCGGGACACATCCTGTCCTTCTCGATTGGTGGGAGACTCTTCCCCGTCGATCCCCGAGATTTCATCAGACAGGCGTTTGTCGACAACGTCGCCATTTGTCTCCCCACGATCGTGGCGACTGATCCACCGACGGAGCAAGGTCGGGGTTACCGGTATTCATGGAGCCTTGGGGACCCTTTCCTGAAGAGGTGAGTTTTTATTCTGGGATAATGGGATTTTTTCAATTCGCTCTTGGTCCTGCTCCTGCTTCTACTTCTCTTCCACCCTTCCCTGTGATCCGTTCTTCCATCCACCTGGGGGAACCTGTTGGCCCTTGCATCGTGTGGTATTGTGTTGTGTTGTTGCAAAAAGCTGATGGGGTGCAATTCGATAGCGTTTTGTCAGCGTACTACTACGGAAATATTTCGCATCCGTCGCAGGACCCACCTCGCATGGGATTTTTGTCGACGGTGCCAGACGATGCGGCTGATCAGCTCACTCAAGCGATAGACGCTGCCAATGCCGCAGACGGCAACTTTCCACGTTTGTTTTCTCTTTGACTCGCATTTTCGATGGGATGCTCACGTTCTCTGAAGGTGTATCGGACTTGGCCCCGACTGGACCACCTAGTGTTGCGTCGACCGGGCTGAATGGTATACCAGAAGCATCTGCAATAAGACCCGCGCCAAACAGTGAGCGACGAAGCGCTCATTCGACGTGGGCATTGCTTCTCTCCATATTCATTATTCCTATAGTTATCGCTTAAGATTATATCTAATCTTATTTTCACTGTACATTTACCGCGGAATGCATCATCATGGCAATTTTTACAAGGACACGGGGAGAGAAGGAGCGAGAGAGCGAGAGGGCGTGAGAAGAGAAAAGACAAGAGGCAGAAGGGTGCCATCCTCTTTTAGTATTAAATAGGATGCACCTATATTCTAGATCAAATTTTACGCGAGAACACAGCGGCAAGCAAAATGACAAGAAGGACAAAGAGAGAATTAAGAAAATATGAAAAGAACGAGACAGAAAGCTTCCACTTCGGTCTGTTCACTTCGCGCCCAACCACCGTCAAATGACGCGAGTTGCCAGCAGAAATGAAGAGAGGGAAGAGAAGATAAGAAAGGTCCCCTGACGACACAAGCCGGTGGTGCAATAGCAAGGTCATCGCGTCCCCAGGTTGCAAGCAGAGCCCAAGGAACTGGGGCGACAAAAATTAGATAACCAAATTAGGAGGCAGTGCCTCCGTAATAGTGGTTAAACTATTAAGAACAGATACTACACTTGATCTAAGCCAAAAGGCCAGAGTGGTAAGGATTCAGAATGTTGGGGCCCGCGTTTTATACATGGGTGAGGGGTGCACGGACCCGGGTATCACGTGAGTCGGTGATCGGCCTTTGGCGCGTCGCTCCCCCGTCTCGTTCGACGCTCGACGATGGTTGGCGGTCTCCCTAATGGACTAGTTTCTGACTGCACAGCTGGTGGGACTTTCCCGACAGCACTCGGAAGTCACAGCACATGCATCCCAAATTTCCTCAAGCCCTCTTCCACGCCCATGAGAATCGAAGTGCCACAGCCTCTCGACTCCTGACGGGATGGAGTGGCATTAATGTCGACCTGCACCCAGAGGACCACACAGGTATGTTTACCCCCATTCGCGCATGTTCTCGCACTAACTCACCCAACCCAGTACTTCCCACTGGCATGTAAAATCCGACGATTCCTGGCTGCTTCACACAGCCCAACTTCGACCACACAGTACCACGACCTCCCTTCTCACGCCTGTTCTCACCCGTGCTTGACTCGTGAGCATGACTCCGTCGACCCGTCATGGTCATGACGTCCTCGAGATTTCGCATAGCCCGCAATGGCAGCCAATCTCACTGCGGCGTTCACGCCGAGATTAAAACCACCTTTTCATGTATTCAAGGCATCTGGCGTTGGGCCCTTGATGGTGATCAAGGGTGCGACTATTGCACCTTAAGCTCCAGCCCATTGAACTTTCTTGTCCGCCTATCGTGCCCCCACAGCCCATGATCATCTCCCTAGTCCCTGACGCATCTGAGCTTATTGGACACGGCTGTGGGTGACTGACAATGGTTACCGCCTCGCATGCTCGCTTCTTCCACCACATGACGGGAATGAATGACAGGCAGTATTCATGTATCTTCCGTTAATTGATACCATTCGCTTCTCCAGCCTCATCGGAGCTTTGGTTCCCTCCATCAACATGGCCCAATTAATCGAATGAGGCCCAAAGCGCGGATTACTCCGTTGATATGGATGTGAATTACGACCTCGAAGAAGATCCGGCGGTTCGAGTAATGTTTCACGGGGCCGGTACGTCAACTTTACCTGAAGTCCAGCTTGATCTATACCGAGTTCACAACGCACTAGGTACTATTCGACGCGTGGCTGAATTTTGGCGGCTTCTTGGGCGTAACACGCGGGGCGCGTGACCTCTTAATCAAACGCTGCCTCATGTCGAACCGACGAAGAATACGACGTGTCCTTCTCTACTCATGAAGTCCCTCACGTTGGAACCCAGGATGAGAGCATCAGTCGACCGTTTGGAGGATCATTGATATTGGGTTACAATAGCCCGACTATCCTCGCCCTCTGGCTAACCGCATCTTTTATAACATGCCGACCTAAGTAAGCATTGCCAAATCCCCCACCCTTCCTTACCACACGAATTCCAACTGTCTCTCGTCCCATAGATAGTCCCAATCAAGGATTACAAATACCTATGTCGGACGAACCAGACGACCTAAACCGAGACGCGCAAAACCCCAGGCCAAACACTGGTCAAGTATCTAAATCAACGCGATATGCTCCTTGGACGTCGTTCCAGTGCGCCAATTTGCCATTTGTATTTCTTGGCTCGCACTCGCGTCCAGTTTCTCTAAAGTACAAGAGCACCGTGATCTCGTCGAGTAAGAGTGAACGCGCAAGGGGCATGAGTAGGCACATAGGTAACCAACCGGTTGGTCTTGCGTGGAAGCGTGCGTCTATTGACCTCATCATCCCCAAACGGAGAGTCGAGCGCCGGACATGTCAAGTTGAGCATAATACCAGGCTCAATTCGGCAAGGCCAACACGTCTGCGGAGTGCGCAGAGGATTTCACGTCCTTGGTCGCTCAGGACTTGGATACTGCATGGTATGGCTTTTTCCTTTATACTCAGAGCCTTTCGACTAACCGACCCACTTTGAGACCAGATCGCGACACTCAACTCATCCGGACCAGCTCTGCCCTGAGGTAGCCGCTATCCTGAAGGTTACACGTCAAACGGGATTGCAACACTCCATTCTGTGTATCAAGTCACAATCGACTGATAAGCGCCAAATTCAGCCATGAAGGACAGTATTACATTTTTTCTTGCTTGATAGGTTATCTTTCGGGCTCAGGCTGCCCGTCGCGGCACTTGGCAGACGGTACGGGATGGTATAGTGGTATACCATTGTGTGGAGCGAGTGGGGTGTGGATGGTAATCCCGGTCCGGGTCCGGCCCGGTGCTTTAGCAGGCGGGCGACTGGTCAAGACGTTGTAGACTGACTAGTCCAGCCTGGACGTGCAATCAGTCCTGGGTCAACGCATAAAAAGTGTCGTGATACATGCTGGAAGATGGCACTCACAACTAATCAAGGAATTCTGTCATTGGCCTGTAGTCTGCCAGTAATAAGTTTCGGCCGAAGGCTGTCATTGAGAAAGCAACTCGAAAGCCCACTTAAGTGCGACAAAGACGTCGTGTGCCACTGATTTATTAACTGAATTCATGAACCGACTCCTGCCAAATGAGTGAGGAGGACTGGGGGGTTGCCCCGCCGGCGGCGCCGCGTCAAAGATTTCGTCGCCGGAATTAACTTGAAGCAGCAATACCGTCATGAGCCCCGGGAATGGCCAATGAAAGACAATAGCTTACGACTCGGTAAAGTGCATCGCTTTACATCGGGACATGGGGTTCCGGTATTCCGTAAAGGGCTGTTATCGTCGTTGATGATAACGAGCGCCGCTTGCACAATTTTTTTCTTGGGGAGGCGCATCGTTGAAGCAAGGTGCCGCCGACCAAGACGAGAGTGCCCAGGCGGGATTTACTTGTTGCTGTACAGTCGCTTGTGCGTGCCGTCGAGGTCAAGTTGAGCCTGTGGGTTTATTATTTTGTTGCTATTTTTTTCGTTTACACATGGTAAAAGTCGTGGACGAGAGGACGTGGGCTCGTGCCAGTGGTTGGGCATTGCATTGCATCACAGTATCACAGCTTTTTTAAGCTCATTTAGACGCGAAAGAAGACAAACATGCGCAGAATCAAACTTTTTATGGAGATATTTAGGTGAAAGGTCACAAGCCCAAGTCAGCTGGCGTTTACGTGCCCAAGAACACAGGAGGGTCGTCCACAACCCATTCAATTCTGCGCATGGCAGCGAAAACACGGACTCGTCCATCAGAATCTCTCCATCACCATTGGCAGACCGTAGCGCCAGGCAGACAGGGCGAGCGTGACATACTACATTCCCAAACCTTCCATTTCCCCCGTCCGGAAACGTGCCAGCGAACCCCGCGATGGCGCAGTGGCGCACCGTGACAGTACCCGCATACCGTAATTTAAGCTGTTGCAAGGGCCAATAACAAATGGGGGAGGGGGATTTCGGAACACCCTCGTTTCCCCACCGGAATCACCCCCCACACCCTGCGAGCCCCTTAAATACGGCTAGCGTTGGCATTGATGGCGGAATCAAATACATCATTGGACATATCCTGGCAAAGGCGCAAGGGCTCTTCTTGTCTTCTCTTGCCCCGGATACCCACCCCGTTTGCAGTGCGTCGAAGCAGTTGGGACAGGTGTGTCGGCCTCGTAGCGGCGTGAGCCATCGATAGTCGGCTCATCTTTGAATTCAGTGTGTCTCGGTTTATCAATTACCTGTGGCGACATTCGTGCTGACCTCCACTTCCTCCGCGCAGCTGCACTCTGAGCTGCTCGTCCTCCCATCAAGCAAGATCGGTTTCGACCCTTTACAACTCCAATCCCGGCCCCACCCACTCTTGTAACTTGTACCGCCTCGATCTTCGACGCTTGTACCATCTGTGTAGTGAGTAGTGTTCCCGTTCGCGAATTCCACCCTTTGTTGTGCGCAGGCGTGTGTGTTTGTGGAGACTCTACTCGCTTCCTTTGCTTCTGGCGTTTAGACTGATCACGAGCGCTATGCCAGCACTACGCCAGCGAGTATCGCTACCACTTCAATACCCTACCCTCTATATTCCTTGATTCCCGGTCTTTTCCTAATACCGCTCTTCTCCTTGTGCTCTTTATTCATATCCTCGTATTCCTATCACCACTCTCCAAGTCTGGTTCACATTTCGCACACTTGCTCACATTAGCACACCAGATCTATCATTTCTCATCCTCTTCTCGCAATTCCTGCGCATTCCCATCGGGACACCAAGGAACTCCACAAATAGCGCACTACCGGGCTGTTCCCGTCGAAGATACAAGATCTAAAAGCCCTGATCTATAAAAGACTCAAGACATAACGACTCGCTTTCTCCCTTCCTTCCCTCCCATCTTCCCGTCATAAATCCGTGTTCCAATTATCGGCCCAACTAACCCCTTCAAGTCCCTATTCACCGGTCCAGGATCCGTTCCATTTATAACACCACTGGACGTGCTCACAACATAGCCTGCTCGTCTCCCCCTATTCATCCTTGGTCGTGTGTCCCTGGTCTTGTTCATAGACATCATCACCTTCCATTGTTCGCAAGTTGCATTTCCAAACCATCTCTTTCAGAACACTCTTCACGTAACTTATCGCTAACCAAGAGCATCAACGTCATCCACAATGTCGCAAACTGTTGCAGCCAAGGTCGAAGGTGCCGTCAATGAGGCAGCCCAGAACCAGATCGCTCCTCCTCGTCCATCTGCTCCGCCAAAGAAGAAGCCGTATCCTTTCTGGTTGGGAGGTACGTGTGGAAACATTCATTACACTATGTTCCCCCTCTTCGTTGCTGTTCTTCCTCGACCATACTCATCTTCTCGTGTCATCATGCAGGTGTCGCGGCAACCATCGCAGCTTCCATTACACAGTACGTCGTTCTTGATCATCCAGTCTTCTCCCTACTCACCATCTCCTTCCACTCATCCGCACACGACATCGTTCTGCTCCTCCACTCAACGTTCCACAATCGATGACAATCACGAATCACATTCATCGCTACCCCGCAATTCCCAAATCAATCCATCTCCGCGAATTATCGGCAAGATAGTCCCCTAGATCTCACCAAAGTTCGCTTACAAGCATCCGGCGACAAGCGCATGATTGAGAGCATAAAAAAGACCGTACGCACAGCAGGTCAGTCTCTCCCTCGGTTTCTCGGGCTTCCCCACTTCTTCACTTTCGGCCTATCCCTATCTCTTCCTCACGATTTCCCCATCCCACCGGCCTACCTACCCCCATTCCTCTCTTCCTCGTTATCTGCCCTTGCCGTATGCTTCCTGTCATCGTGTGCCTTATGATTCATCGGCTATGGCAAAAAGCGGAGTGCCTTTGCCATTTCTTCCTTTTTCCTGATGGAATTTTCCACAAAGGACGTTCGCGTTGTCGCCATCACGTCGCGCTGAATTACCCCCTTTTTGTTCTTGTCGCCTTTTGCAATTCGCGCTTGTGTTCCGTTTATCCCCGATTTACCTCCTCTTACGCCCGTTGGCCACTATACCTCTTTCGTCCCCATCCTCCCTTCGTCAGACCGTGGCTGGCCTTGTCTCTTGATCTCCTTCTCTCCATCGCGTTTATTGCCCAGCGTGCTGACTCTTTCGCGTCATCTCG
This sequence comes from Volvariella volvacea V23, assembly GCA_000349905.1. NCBI lineage: Eukaryota > Fungi > Basidiomycota > Agaricomycetes > Agaricales > Pluteaceae > Volvariella > Volvariella volvacea. The sequence goes on from KB722767.1 coordinate 362,560, forward strand.
CCATCGTGAACAGGCTTCCGCGGGCTTTTCGACGGCATCTCAGGAACATGGCTCCGCCAAATGTCATACTCAATGTGCCGATTCTGGGCGTACGACGAGAGCAAGAAGATCTTGGGCGCCGGAAAGGACGCCCCCGCATGGAAGTTGGCCGCAGCCGGTAGTATGGGTACGTCGGTCATCCATTTTGACTTTTTGTGTCAGTCGCTGACGTGCGGACCGTTTAGCTGGTGGTATTGCTGGGTTCATTGGTAACCCCGGAGGTGAGTGGGACATCATGTCGTGGGAGGAGGGGATGTGCTAATGTCGAGTTGCAGAGATCGTCATGGTCCGCTTGCAGGGAGATTTTGCCAAACCACCAGAGAAGAGGTTCAATTACAAGCACTGCTTTGACGCGTTGTTCCGTGTACGTTGGCATTCGCCTCTGCTCGGATCTTGCTCCTTGTGCTGACTTGGTGATTGTAGATGGTTCGGGAGGAGGGCGTTTCTTCTCTCGCACGGGGTGTTGGACCGAACGTCTTCCGTGCTGTGTTGATGAACGCCAGTCAGCTCGCATCGTAAGTCGAACTCCCTAATGTCAGGCAATTCCGTTTTCTCACTCATAGGATCCGTCCAGATACGACTTCTTCAAGGCAGAGCTCCTAAAGACCAAGTACTTTGAGGACAACATCCTCTGCCACTTCACAGCAAGTTTCGCAGCGGTTAGTACATTGACGATCAAGATGAAACGACGGACTCACTGTGTTTCCGCGACGCGCAGGGTACTGTCGCAACCACAGTTTGCTCTCCAGCTGACGTCTTGAAGAGTCGCATCATGAACGCCTCTGGCCCCGGATCCAGCGTCAGTTCCACTTCCCTCACTAGTATGCGCGGCACTCAACTGACCGTCTTATTGTACAGTCTACTCTTGCTGTTATCCGCCAGTCGATGAAGAACGAAGGTCCGATGTTCATGTTCAAGGGATGGGTACCCGCCTGGACTCGTCTCCAACCGACGACGATTCTTATCTTCCTGACTCTCGAGCAATTGAAGAACGCTGTCGACTGGTCACGCTCCAAAGGATGGGATTTCCTCTAAACCACGCTTATAGAGCGTTGAAGCCGTCGAGCCCCTGGCTTGCTGTTCGCTAGGGCTAGGCGGGTGTTTTTCGCCAAGGAAAGGTGGTGATTGTACGAATGTGTGAATATATTCATGTTGTACGTAGGGGGTGGAATTTGTGTTAGTTATGATGGAAGGAAGTGCTTGCAGTGTATGGGTTTTGATACCTTCATGTTGATGGAACGGGAAACTGAACTTTTTCAACCGCCGTGGTTTTTGTATTGCTTGTCTGACTGTTCTGTGCTTTTTATTGAATATATGTTGGATCTTGGCCATTGGCTTCTTGAAGAATCCCGCGTTTGAATTCGATAGGAACTTGCAGCAGTATTTTCGTTGGCGTTGCGCATGTCGGGAGACGGGGGTATCTGTAGGTCTCTGCTGCTCGTTGATGAGGTTGTTCGAAAAAAAAAACTGCAGATTTGAAATTTTCAAAAAATTTGACCTTTCTATGTGGTGTCACGCACTCGCGCCTTTTGGCGACGGACACAAGGACATTTTTTGATCCGGCTCCCGACCCGTTCTCTGACCTTTACCTCCGCTACCGCCAACACACTCTCGGGCTGGGGTTTGTAACCTGCACTCATGCAATAGAGGTATTTTGCGTACTAATGTTTGTTGGTTCAGCTTCGAGACCTGTGTCCTTTATTGTGAAAAGCTGTTGTTGTATTGGGTAAGGTTACGGGCGAATAAATGGTCTCTTCGCTGGCTACACGCTAGTATTCGTATCTCCCAAACGAGTTGACGTCAAACGCAGTTGCAGGTCATACAAAGGCGCGTCAAATTATTCATTCATATAATGTTACATCACGACAGTTCGTCTATTTACAGGATCTATGTCTCTATATTCAAGGTCTAACCCGAGTTGGGCGTTTATCTTAGAAGGGGATCTTCTGTCCACCAACGAGGTTCTGGAAGACGCCATTGGGGTCGTAAGCCTCAGCGACGTCCTTCAAGAACTGGACGTTGTCAGGGCCGTAGCTGTCGATGACGGCCTGGTTGAAGGCGGAGTAGTTCCACATGCTATTACATTGCAAGGTCAGCACAGAGGAGCTATACTTTTCAGAATGCGCTCACATGTAGCGGTGAAGGAGACCGCGCTCTTGAGCGATACCGCGGAGGTTCTCAACGAATTCTTCATGTGCAGCGAAGAGAGCTTCAGAGTCCTCAATGTTCCTGGCGGTCACACCAAAGTACAAGACTGCACAATAGTCAGAGAGGCGGCACGATTGAAATGGAAAGAAACGCACTTGACAGCGGTTCCTCGATGCCCTCAAGACCAAGGACATTACCGCCGTTCTCAATGCTCTTCTGGACCATGAACGGCGTGATGGGCATCTTGCAATGCAGCGCATAGAAGCCCTCGATATGCGCCCAGGACTGCGCGAACTGGTGGAACCTATCCGAAACCTCGTGGAAGAACTCCCTATCGGCAAAGATGGTGATGGTGCGCTGCTGCTGGGCGTCTCCATT
>KB722767.1:373894-386473 GCA_000349905.1 Volvariella volvacea V23
CATTAGACTCACACATGGCGATCATCAGTTTCGTTTTTATAGTGATTGGACCGATATACGCCACAGGGACTTCACTTCTTCCATTATATCAGCTGGTATTCATGTCACCACCTGGTGGCGAGCGTGTATGGCAGTGTCCATATAAATCTTCAATTGGCTTCGCCTTCTACTATATGGCTTGTTTGCTATTTTCACAGCTCAGGACGCTATTAGAGCTTGTGTTGGGAACAGCTCCCACGATTTGCTACGAATTTGGGAAGTGCAAATCATGGTCTGAATTGGATAGTTGCTGGATTAATGCAACTAGTCCGATACAGGCAAAGTATATCGATCACGCAATTACCTGGATCATCAATATTTGGGGTCACAAACGCACCACGTTCGATGCAATCACGAAGATTCTCCCGTCTCTATACGACTCCGAGCTATGGGCTACTGCACTGAGGTCTGGTTTGATACCACGGACACAGCCTTTCCTGGGGATCAGTCCAACCACGCCAGTGGCACATGAGGCTACCATTTTCAGCGATAGCCAACGTGATATTGTTGAGCTGGTAGTTTTGCTCTCCTTCCCCAAGGAGTCGTGGCAGTCAAACCCCGCGAACAGAGAGGCTTTGTTCGAAATACTCGAGCATAACATTACATACACTCCTGCAGGTCTCGCTACTCTCCCGCCTAAGGCGCACACCCGCCTAATCGAGGTTTTGTCTTCTGGGTTCAGTGCACGTGCACCGTCTCCCAACGTCATAAACATGCAAATGCAATCCATGATAGCATTCTGCTACCACTCGGCTCGGCGTGCGCAGGAGGATCCCGTTTTCCCCCAAATCGAATTTTGGGACTTGACAATGAACAGCGTACTACCTCAGACAACGGGGTTCTCCTTCATTGGCCACAGCATCGCAGCTGGGGAACCTGATCAAGAAGGGGATGATTTTCATTTCCCCAATTTGAGCCAGCTGGAGATTTGCTCCTTGGTTCTTAAGCTCTCTTCTTACGGTGGCCTCTGGGATACAAGTCACCGCAACAGATACTATGACACTGTTGCAGCATATGCAGATAATATATCTTCGGTTGCGCTACCAGCTTTCGAAAACCAAAATGGCCCAGACGCGATTAGGCAGGAATGGATACATTTCGGGAAAACTGTCGTAGAGGAAATTCAGTCTGTTGCTATAAAGTTCACCGGAATACTCGATAGGATTGGGGAGCGCTGCGAATCTCGCTGGAGGAGGTTCTATGAAGCTGTAGTATGGAGACAACACCCAGGGGTGGAGGTGACGCCGGTTCAAGACCCCTCATCGCTTTTCTCGATTAGGATAGAGCCCAACGAAGCCGACTTGGAAGAATGAAACTGTGTATAAGTCATACGTCATGCATCATGTGTAAACGAGTCTTGGCCTTGCAATAGAATACACAAACTTTGAGTACATTCGCTAAGATCTTTGGACAGAATTAAAGGTAAACTGAATTTGTGGAAACATAGGAGCGCTTGGGTTTGAATAGATATCATTTGCTAGAAGCTTCTTCTCCTGGATCAAGCCCTTATTTACATTCCCGTATTAATCTTAGCATCCCTTCAACTTGCATCTCGTCTTCCAAGTCATCACACCCATCAGAGTAAAAATGACATACTTGCTCAGCCTCATTAGTTGACCTGATTTTTTCGCTTTCAATCTTAGTCCTCACGAAAAGCGTACAGCGAGTCGCAATAATCTGCAATAGAATTGCAAGTCCTAGGGCTGAACCGGTAAGGCGTTGGACCACAAAATTCTTAATAGCGTTGAAAAATATAAACATTAATACCCTCCACAAATGTTAAAAAATGAACGAGAACGTACCTTTGAACCCAACTTGATACTTATACTAATCAAGAACATGATCAATGCAGCGATGAAAGCAGCTTCCGTGGAACGATGGAGTCTTCGTTTTTCTCGAATACCAGTGCTTCCTAGCTTTGATGAAAGCTTGGCGTTCGTGAGTATGATGATAAGGGAGGTGACCATAATGCAAATGCCTGCTCGTTGTGCGTTCAGTTACACAGCTGCAGCGGGATGATACCAACTCTGATCCACTCACAGTAAACAATAAGGGCGAGTAAATGTATCCGAGTTAGTAAGCCAGAAGGGCCATATACTAGGTGAGCTTACCCAAGACACGACTGGCGGGTCCTATTAGCACATTGAGATGTCACTTGTGTCTCGCCATATGTATCAAGATAGTCTCACCTTGCATCGCGGCCACTGAAAGAGGTATGCCTATGATGAATCCATAAGGAAGCCCCACGAAAAAGCGCCTCGCTTTTATATTAGCTGCAACTACCTCGCGACGTTCACGGCACAAGGTGAATCCCAGGTTAGGCCCCATAATCGATGCAACTGAAGAACAAGTGTGAAAGAAGTGACGAATCAGAGGGTCTGGGTAAGCGTAAGCGTTATTAGGAGTATAAGACATCTCCTCTTCCCAATGCCCCTACTCTACGAAACAGAAGAGGGGGTAACACGACTTCTCCCTCGAAATGAAGCGTTAACAGCAAAAGGGCATATACCGCCAACCATCCCGGATCAGATCCTGTGCGCATAACCCACCAACGGCCGGTCATCAATCACAATTTCGATCTTTCTCCTCTTGAGTTCCCTCGGACAGACATCCATCTCCTGCTCCACCTCGTATTGGCGCACTGTACGCACTCGAGGGCGCTTCTTTCTGCATATTGCGTTGGCTTCTCGGTTATCTGTCTCGGCGAAGAGTATGATTCGTATGGCTGCTAATTGCGAGTGTGCGATAATGAATAGGTTGGAGAGGCCTGAGAGCTGCACGGATGATACAAATCCGACTAGGGGGTTGAGCAAGGGAATTGGAGTGGTAAGACAAGGATACAGTAACGGGTTTAGGTTTTATAGTGACTCGCGAATTCAGACCTCCCCGCTAATAAAGCTCCTGCAACTTTTCGTGAAGGTTCCATGAACCTCCTATAGATTTACTACTATGTCAATTGTTCATCAAGCCGGAAAATTCAACTCACTTGTGGATACCAAGTTGAGTTGGGGAGAAAAAAAGGGAACTGAGGACGTGCCAAATTAACAGCAGGGTTGTGACATATGCAAGTTCCGTGTTTCTATCTTGCAATGCTATTACGACAGGAATTGAGGGTATTAAACCGATAGAACTGATTGCGAAAATTGCGCCTGTTTAACACAATCAAAAATTTGGCAATGTCTGGGGTCAAATTGGGGGTCATAGCCTCATAGGTAAGTAGAATATGGGTGAGAAATAGACCACTTACAGTATTCGATCACTCTCGGCGCCGTCAGAAAACCGGTAGACCAATGTGTCGGGCAGTAGAGCAAATGCACCGTACTCACGGACAACGAGAGGTCCTAATGCGTGTTTAAGTTAGTGTCACACAAAATGCACCACAGTTGAACGCTAAGGACCCACCGCATATGATCGCGATGATGTTCATTACAATACTAGCAAGTATTGCCCCACTTGCATCCCTTATCGTTGGGTCTAAAAGCAGCTTTCTATCTTGCCAAATTTTAGACCAAGACTGAGAAGTCGTGTCTGATGGATGCATCGGCGCACTGAACTCTGATTCCAGCGTCAAAGGAGAAATTGTAAGACGGAGCCAGTCGATCGAGAATGGGTGATGGATGAAGAAGGCACCTCTGCCCTCTATGCGTCATCCCAGACTTTCCAGCCTCAGATCCCGGTCCGTATGGTGCCTGTATGGAAGGCTATAATTGCTATAATTCGTTGCAGATACATCCATATATGCGTGCAGTAATGGCCTCACGTAGTCTACCTACTCAGAAGGAGCACCCCAGAAGAATAAAAGACAGATGCGGAAAAGAGAACGAGACCTCAACCTCAACCTCTACCACGCAGTTTCAAACTTGCTCCTCTTAACACCCAGCTCGACCTCATCTTCGTCTCGCCTAGTGCTGTTGCGCACTCGAGAAGCCCTGGAGTACTCGTGTATCTTCCTGATATAGTCTCTCTCGAATGCGCTAAATTGTAGTGCGAAAGCTTGCTGGATTGTGATGCCCAATGTGGGTAGTAGGAAGGCATAAACACAGCCTAGGATGTCGACTAGAGGAGCGAGAAATGAGTCGGGAGAGGATGATGGGATATGGACGCGAATCGTCGTGCTAAACCGGTTCCAGGTATGACTGGGTTGCTGTACTCACATATACCGCCATCCCCGCGACTATACTGATTCAATGTCTCTAATACATCCTCAAGTGCTTTCTAAAAGCGTCAAATTAGCCCAAGTCCAATGATGGTGGTGCGTGTAATGCCAAACCACAAGCAAGCAGGAAACCGAGAACACTGCAAAACACTCACTTTGTGATTCCAGCCAGGCGTCATGACGACGAGCATCCACAAGGTGGTGTAGAGGCTTGGCATCGATATCTCCACGGACGTCATCGAATCGTGGGTTGCACAGCAGTTCTCATTTCGTTTACAGAGAACAGCTATGATGGCGATGGAGATGATTGCAAGGGCTGTGCCTGTCAACGAGATATACCTACATTCAGTTATCCATGCCCAAGATTCAGCGCGTCGTACATTAACAGTCAAGAATGCCAGCCACTCACCATGCGCAGTCAGTGGAACGGACTTGAAGCGCCTGCACAAGGAGATGAAATTCTACGTTGGACGTACCGGCAATACTAGTTCCTAATTCACGGCCAAGTTACCGTTACTACGAACAAGTTAAACATTGGACCGTGCTTACCACACTCCAGCGCAATGAAGCTTGCTATCCCACTCGCTATTAACGCCTTCATCACCGTACCTCCCACGACGGATAGAACCATGGATAGAACTAGATCAACCATGAAAGATACAGGATTTTGCGAATCTATAAGGCGTGCAGAAGTTGGAGGTTTATGCGAGTTGGGTAGGTGGCGGTCGTGAAGGAAGATGAAAGTGGTGGCTGATCCAGACGAGATGAACCCACCGCACAATTGGAGTGAAATAGGTGTAAATCTGTTACGGGTTACACGAGTGAACAATCTGGGCAGATTGAAGTCGGTGACACCCATTTTGCGACTACCGTATTACGACAAACAGCGTACTCCAAGACCGCCTGCCCAGGGACTTACTGAACCAGAGGCGAAGGAGGATAAGCGCTAGTGAGGTGGTGTGCACGCATACAGGACTACAGAGATTCCATATTTTTGAACCCAAACACTTACTTTGCCAGACGCGAGCATGCACTTGTCGGCGCGTGTTGTTGTGACATGTTTGCACTACAAACGAGCACCAACGCGCGCCAAACTTCCCGGAAGCACCTTTGCAAGAGCTTGACCTAGCGCGTCAATTCATTACCACATGCATAGGCACTGCCAGCACACAGTCATTTGCCGACATGGTCTCGAACCTGAGGACCGTTAAACCCGTGCGCTGGCACTGTGGGCAGGATATAACGAATTCTAAACGACGCGCTCTTAGCCACGTTAATTACCCTTGGAGCTGTCAACGTCAAGCGGACCTGATGAGCTCGACGCCAAGACTTTGCACCCACTACGCATCACCTTGAACCTACAAGGGTCTGATCCCTCCAGCTCAGGACTCGGACATAGTTGGTCTCATCTATTCGATACCCAACTTGAAGTCGTAATCAGTAAGCTATCCCTCACCAGCCTGCTCATCAACTGTCAAGGCTCGTAAAGTGTGTTTTGCTGGTGAAGTTCTTAGCGGTTATTAGCCGGCGGCGAAAAGTAGGCCATTCAACCAGCCACGACTTTGGCTGCGATAGGACATTGTCTTGGTATGGTCTCTTCCCTCCGAGGACTCGTCGTTCCGTGATGAGCAATAACTTCTCTCCACCCTGGATTCAGGACTCACATCAAAGGATACGCGCCCCTAATGCTATGCTTAAAGCCCTGCAGACTCCCAGGAAGTGATGATAGTTTGCCATCGCTTCCGAGGTAGGGGCTGGTACAGTCGTATTCATATGGACCCCTCTAGGGCCGCAGGAAAACTATGCGAAGGGCTTGCAGTTCATCGCATACATTCATGCCATATCCTTACACAGTTTCGTCTATTATCTTATCTGCGGAGGTGCGGAACAAACTGTTAGCCGACACACAACGGCCTGACCCCCAACTTCCCCTGCGGACTTCCCTCATGTGGACTGATAGAGTTTGCATGCCCCGGCCGGGCAAGGAACAAGTACACGAGGTGTTTTGAATCCAATGAGGCTACACCTCTCACGACTCCTGGACTCATGCCCGCACAAAATCTTCTATGACATGTGTCATGACATCGCTAGCCCTCTGGCACCTTGAGCAAGCGAGATACTGCGACTTGCTTTCTTCCCGCCCTCGGAATTGCCTTTACGGCCACTTGATACCTATACGATTTCCCAGGCGTACGACGTCTTCGACACCAAGAACACCTGAAAGCTTTGGTAGAAGTCCTTCGATGTCATGAAACACCACCTGTCTTGTATACGATGTTAACATGGCGACGAATTGCTTTGGGCTTAAGACCGCAACTTCCACTCAAAGCCGTCGAGAATCCTCAATATTCATCACTAGCTCACGAGTATCTCCAAGTATAAAACAGGCGAAAATCTCGCTCTTCATTTCTCACAACCAGCAGTCTCTCCAAGCTTCTGCATCTTCTCCTGTGCTCTCTCCAACGCTCCAAACCCAACCAATACCAACCAAATCACCATGCCCGGCCAAGATTTCTTCACCACTGAAACCGTTTCTGCTGCTCCTGCTCCAGAAGTCACTTTCACCCCTGATGCCACCAACGGAATCGTCGATGGATATCCCTTCCCCTCGACCTCGAGAGCCCCACCTCTCGTGAACGGTGCATATTACAACCCCAGATACGACCCCAAGAATTTCCTCGAGGGCCCCCTCTCTGATGATGCCGCAACTCGCCTTCGTCAGATGCTCGCACGACCAGGAATTGTTGTATGTATCATTTCTCCGACTTGAATGGAGAGGGTGGCGTTTGACCGTGGATTTATGGTTTAGACTGCACCTGGAATTTGCGATGGTATCAGCGCTCGATGCGCATTGGAAGCTGGATTCGATTGCTTGTACCAGAGGTAAGGCGGATGTTGGCTATATGCGCTATCTGCTGCATCCTAACCTCCTCATTTTTAGTGGTGCTGCCACTACAGCTTCTCGCTTGGGTCAACCTGACTTGGCTGTTGCTACACTGAACGACTTCGTCGGTGTAAGTGCCCTCAATTCCTATCCCATGAAACGGGTAGTAATCTAAACTTCCTCTTCAGGCCGCTCAAATGGTTTGCAGCATCAACCCATCCGTCCCCGTCATCGCCGATGCAGACACTGGGTACGCCCTTCCAATCTCCTCTCCCACCACAGGTACTTACCCCCACTCACCCAACAGCTTCGGCGGCCCCATCAACGTCGCCCGCACCGTCCAGCAATACGTCCGCGCCGGCGTCGCGGGCATGCACATCGAGGACCAAGTCCAAACTAAACGCTGCGGCCACCTGATGGGCAAGCAAGTCGTCTCCCGCGAGGAGTTCATCACCCGCATCCGCGCGGCCGTCATCGCGCGGGACGAGATCCCGGGCGGATCGAACTTTGTCATCATTGGTAGGACGGATTCGGCGCAGGTGCTCGGGATGGAGGAGGCGCTGACGCGGCTCAGGTTGGCGGCGGATGCGGGGGCGGATGTGTGCTTTATTGAGGGGGTGAAGACGAAGGAGCTGTTGGAGCAGACTGTGGCTGCGCTTGCTCCCAAGCCGGTAAGTTGTTTGAAACAGGTTTTTAGGGAATTGTTTTTGAGCAGCGAATAGGTCTTGGTCAATGTCATCTCTGGTGGCTTGACACCTGCTTTTACATACAAGGAGGCTGAGCAGATGGGCGCAAAGATTATCAGTGAGTACTCGCCTCTAATATTCTCACTGCTTCTGGGTTTACCAACCTCTGCTTTCAGTTTTCTCCCTGGTGTCCTGCGTCGCAATAGTACATGGCGTCCGAGCAGCCATGAAGTCTCTCAAGAAGACTGGTACCGACTTTGTCTCTGCACAGGGTATGGATCCCAAGGCCTTCTTTGAAGTGATGGGTACGTGTTCCTTTTCTCCTCTCAATTCAAAGTTCCTCCAGCTAATCGGGTAATATGAAAACAGGTCTAGACTATGTTATCGATCTTGATGCACGGGCTGGTGGATCTGCATTTAATGAGGTATAAGGGGTATAGCCTCCTTCGACCTTCGAGTGGAAGCCACGGGTTGGCGTTCCATCTGGTTGTCGTACTCAAAAGTATATCGCACATAGATTCGTTTGTACTCTAACACATTCATCTTAAATAGATTCTTTGTTCTGTATGATCTACGTCAACGTCTAAAGCCAGCTACGCACCTTGTCTTGACACCCGATAACAGCAACTGTCCACCATACTGACAGTGCGGTACACTTTCAAGTTGAGCGGTGCTTGTTACGTTGCTCGTGCTGTAATCAACCAATTCAATTGGGGTTCCTGCAGTAGCTCTCTCTATACTTCCTTCTGCCCGCAATCATTGGACATCTACACGAAGTGTGCATCGCTTTCACCTACAGCAAATACACCGTGTTTCAGTGGTTCTGGTCGCCCGCACAATTTTCATGCTTGTGCAAGTTGGGATGGAATTCTCGACTTCCAAGACCATGGGCTCTGTACACTGCACTTGACAGATAAAGCGATTTTGTTTGTTATGGTCGGCTACTGCCGCATTATTGCTCGGGATCTTTAGAGTCAGGAAATCTCCGGACATGCAGTGCAATGTGCAGTAAGGGCGCTCACTGGCCCCTTTGAGATGTTTGGCTCCAAGCTTCGAAGATTCACGGCAGAGTTCATGTCTGACGCTAAGCAGGGCATCGTTTAGTTCGTTTGCGTTAATCGCAGTGACAACTGGAGCTGAAATACCTGGTCCAGGGATCAACCAGCAAACGGATTCATAATAAATTGATTTATGGCAGGTTTGGCAAGTCAAACCTGTGCATAGAAATGCGGTGACCTTTTGACTCTTCACTGTTAATGCATGAGCTTGGCACAGACATTCTTCCATTCTCTCGCAATTTTTATTGAACTACAGACAAGCTGAGATGCTTCGTTGGCCTGGTCTGATATACAAGGCAGTCAGTGGCTGAGCAAGATGGAACTGGTGTGTACCATACTTTCTGGAGCTCAATGGTGCCCAGTTGGAATGTACTTCCACCTTCGTTCTCTCACCCCCTTGCTATCCCGCAAGCACGGGATGGTGTCAGCACCTCTACGCAGACCGTCATGATAGCCTCCAAGCTATCACAACTCTTTCACCCTGTATTGCGTGCGCGTTTTATTCGATTATTGATCGACTTGTCGGATGTCCGATCATGACAGGTCCAACCTGTGCAGAGAAGCACAGTGACTGACTTTTCAGCCTACTATGGTCTGAGCTTGGTACAGGTCAGCCTCCGTCCTCTCGTGCTTTTTGTGTATCTTGCGTTGTACTACGGACAGACTGAGATGTTCGGTTGAATTTGTCTGGTGCATTAGGCAGTGAAGCGAGACGGGACTGGTGTGCACGAACTGTGGTGCAGTGATACCTGACGTACTACAGCATGGTCCCAACGAGGCCGGCATCGCGTTCGTTGATCACGATTGCTGTGCCCGCACGCGCGTAGATAAAAATCAAAGCATCGCGTTCGTTGATCACGATTGCTGTGCCCGCACGCGCGTAGATAAAAATCAAAGCATCGCGTTCGTTGATCACGATTGCTGTGCCCGCACGCGCGTAGATAAAAATCAAAGCCTCGATCCCTCAAAGCCGAATCGCTCAAGCCGACAGAATTCTCGAGGTTATATATACTTGCCACGCTCCGACTTGTCTCCCACTGGCACCACCAACTGCACTTCCAACCAACCAAGCATTCGCACTTTCATCGGGTTCATTCATCCCGTTCTACGTATCCCTCATGGCCAAAGGCGGCGTCAACAACACCAACTCGAAGAGCACGTAAGTTCACTGCGCTCGCAGTATCGTAATCAGGTCCTGAGTTGCTGCAAGGACATCTCAAACCCACGCACTACGTTTGTTCCCGAGCGGCGGAGGTCGGACAGGGTGGGTATTTTCCGGTTGATGGAGCTGCCTAATATACAGCGCTGACCATCGACACCACAGGACCACTAGTCCTCGGTGCCTGGCTGCAAAGAGAGAAACATTGAGTCACACAAAGGATGGTAAAAAGACCGTCAAGAAACAACAGGCATAGGGCCCAATGCGTTCCGCGATGGAGACTTCATTCCTGTGCTTCCTATCGACAAAATGCTCTGGGACGTGTAAGGGATAAGGAGGGATTTTGCAGGTTTGTGGCGGGAATTCGTTGTCAAATACTTGGAAGGACGTTTTGTGTGGCTGGGATGTCGACTAGGATGTTGTAGATAAGTGTGGAAGGACTTGGGATATCATAGGGTTCATTTTAAAATCCCGGACAAAATCCCAATGAGATGCTATAACTACAATCCGATACATATTGTAGCTCGATGTATTTCTATTCAAGAAGATTTTGCAGCCTTTTGGCGCATCCTGTACTCTTCGCGCATCCTCAAAATCCCTTTGACTGTGGCCAGTTGGTATGCGTAGACCATAAGAGGGTGGGTGATGACCCTGGCTACGGGACTCAAGAGATGAACTAGAATCACGAGTAGGGAGCCATCGACAAGTAGAGCACAAAAGGCGGGGCGTAAATAGTTATCAAGTCCGTACCACCCCTCGTAAGCATAAATTCAGCTCGAAGAAAGCATCGACTCACATAACCCATTCTCCGCCATGAACGGCGCGCTGTGGTCAAATATCGCCCAATAATCCAAGAGTCGCTGGACCGGTTCCTGTCAGCGCCAGATCAATGTTAATATCAGCCGATAACGACCGTCGCTCAGGCTTGACAGACCCGACGGCACTAACCAGGCGGGTTTGTAGATGCACCGTGACGAAGGACCATAAGCAGGAAGCATAGCCAATCATCGGGGCCCATTCGGCGACCGAGTCTGAGTAGTTGGACGCAGCCATCGGAACGAGTGGATGTGTCGGGTCGGGTTGCTTTTGGTATGCGCGGTAGCAGGTGATCGCCGAGACTGTGAGGGCGAGGGAGATGAGGAAATGAAAGGCGCCTAGGATGGGATTAGGGCTGGTGTATGCGCCTAAAAGCGGTGTCAGCCACGCTCGGTATCGCCTTGCGGCTCGGGGCGGGAAGTACTCACCAGTTGGAGTGTGTGCGACGTACCCATGATCTCGTAGTCTAAGTCCAGCATGTTGTAAGGACCTTCTCGTCGAGCTCGGATAGGCGGTATGGACTCACTGAAATAGCGCACCGTAAAGAAACTGTCGACCGCCGACAAGGCCAGCACTAAACCCGCGTCGCGAGCGGTTCCAAGCGGGAGGTCCATCATCAGCGCGCGTAAGGTAGATGAAGAGTAACCAGAGGCGTGTAGGGCTGAAGACCAAGACGAAGCGAGGTCAGCCACTCAGGCTCGTGGATAGCACCCAGATTTGGTCATCGCCACATTGGTCGCTTGTGGCAAACGGATCACACTCTCATTCCGATCAAGACAACTCCGACCACCACCTGCTCCTCATGTCCACCACCGACGCAGGTTTCGACTCGACCATCCTTTATCCAATATTCGTCGTGCTGTTCATCGGAGGCGCATTATGGAAGGCGTTGATAGGAAGCGCTGTCACGAGCGCCATCGCCATCAAATACGGTGGGTTGATCGCAGAATTCATGCGGTGAGCTACTAACTTTATGGAACACACCAGGTTCCAGTACCGCAGGTGAGTCTCAACACGGCAGCCGCCATCTTATGGCCTCGCACACTCACCTCAAAACACGCATTTACGAACGCTGATTACTTGGCGTGAGTGGCCGAATTCGTACCAATAGCCACCCTGACTTACTAACCACCACTAGATTCCTCTGGCCCTGGATGAGCAGGCACAGTCGTCGCAATCGCTGCAATCATAATCGCCTTTTCACTTCGCGGACGCTCGTCAACCGTTGATCTAGTTTTAACATCGAGTCTCTGCCTGACCTTTTGGCTTCTGGTTGTCTTTACTCCGACGTGGGACCACGAGGTGAGATCTCGTCTAAGCGTTCATGACTCCTTCTACTTCCCTTTCAATTCTGCTCTCTCTACCGCTGTCGGGTAAACACGTGCTAATCTTCAATTTCAGACGGCGTTCGACGGCGTCTTGAAAACCTGGGAGAATTATAATCGTGGAGAGGGTGGTATATGTAAGTACCCCATTTGCCATTGGCACAAGCAAACTGACCATGACGAAATTCCGATCCACTCACTCTATTTCCAACCCCCCGACTCGAATCTCGCCTCCCCGCCACCCCAGTCGACGTCCTATCCTCCGTTCGAACGCTCCTCGGAGTTTCATTCCCCATTATACTCCACCAAGCGATCTTGGTACAATCTTTCCTATTTCACAAAACTTTCTGCGAAATGGCAGAATATGACCTCAAGGCTTCTCGCGTACACAACAGTCGGCTGAACCGAAGCGAGGGGGACGAAATAGAAGGGAATGACTGTTGAACAGCAGCCTTA